>VZTJ01005664.1:836820-854395 GCA_013397795.1 Orthonyx spaldingii | reverse complement strand
CCGGGCTCGGGCGGCTCCGGAGGGCGGCGGGAAGGAGGGGAAGCGGCGAGCCGGGACAGCCGCGGCTGGGACGCCTTGTCTGAGTGAGCAGCCACCTGTTTGCTGGCTGGGGAGCGCTGGGTGCGGGCAGTGCCGCACACAGGGCTGCTGACAACTTCCTTTGGGTTTGAGTGGAGAAAAAGGGAAAATCAACAAAGCTGGTACAGGAGGATTTGGTGCAGGAGAATATGATGAGACAAGTATGTTTTAATTTCTGTTATTCTCCTTTTCTACTTGCTACATACTGTATACGTGCTGCTTCTCTCTTTAACACCCCACTACTCTAAACTTATATTTCTGTGCTAAAAGTATTCTGTAGGTAGTTCCGCCCCAGGTTTTGTTAGAATAAAGTTGTCCTTTATCACTTTTCAACTATATTCAAAGTATATTCAGCTGTAATTTGCCATTTTGCCTTGGGAGCTAGTTATCTCGCTGCTCTTGCCATTGGATAGAAACCACAGCTTGGTTTCCCAATATTTATTATTACTTATTTACATTATTTTAGGATTGCAGAATTGGGAAATGTAATTTCTCTATTCCTCAGTTCCCAATCTGCAAAATGAAGGTGCTAAAATGTTTCTTTTTTTCCTCCTTTTGACTTTAGACACCAAATTCTACAGAGAATGGAGAATTTTACACCTACCCAGTGAATCAATAGACCCTTGCATAAAAATACAGACATCTGTAGAAATTTAAATGTGTGTCTTCTTGTCAATATGGATCCCTCTAAAAGTTTTAGGTACAAACTAACTCTTAGATGCCTGGAACTCTTCTATGCAGAAATCACTTAGTATTCCAAGCACTAGAATAAATAACTAGAGTGACTAGAGTAATAACTGTCAATTTAAGGAATTGTGTATAAGCTACAGTGTCCTGGATTCTAAAATCAGATAGGACAGTTTGTTTTGTGTAGGCTTCTGGCAGTGTAGCCCCTCTGTACTGCTAAGGAAACAAAGACCCATCCATAGTATGTCATTAGACCTAAAGAGCCCTTTCTTAGGCTGAATTGCCTTCAATTATAGATTATGCTACTCGGCTCTTTATTTTGCAAAAATATCACCTCCTTTTTTGTGGGGAGTTTCCAGGTAGATTCAAAATAAGCAACAGTGTGAAGTACTTGCTACAAAGTAGCAGAAGGCTGTGCAATCAGTCCTGTTTTGACTGTCTCAGCCACTGGTCCTTGAAAACTGTCTGAACAGGAGGAAGAGAGCACAGAGTCTTTGTGCTGTGAATCCTAGTCAGATGAGTAAATCTTCTGTTGTGTTAGAACCTACAAAATAGATAAATGACCATCCAGCAAAATACCTTTTCTTAATAAGTTTGTGGATTTATAATTTTGTATTGTTTTATATATGCAGTCATTTTCACCTGTAAGGTATTTGGCAACTTTTTTCCTCTGTCATCTGAATAAATAGTGAGTAATTTCACAATAGGCAGGACCTTTTGGAGACAGTCCCAGAACTAAAATGTTGTCAGAATAAGCCAAAATTGTCCCTGTGGAGAGGGCCAGCTGCACATTCCTTAGTGTCAAGAGGTAGGAGCTGTTTGTATCAATGTGCCCTCGAGGCTGATGTACAGATACAGCCTAAGAGTGTTTCATGCTGGAACTCACTGAAATCACCACCAGCCCTGCACAGATCTGAGAACTGCCAGGAATATGCACAACTGAGGAAGGATTAGCACCAACTATAATAAGCACATGTGGCCTCTTCTGTGCCTCATAGGCACACTAGATGCTGTTGCACCTGTCAATTATCAGGTATTAAATGTTGCTTCATATTTATCGGCGTGTATCCAAAAAGTGTTCTCTACAGCAGCACTGTTATACCACTGGTAAATAATTTCCAGAAGGGATGGCATCGCCTCTAAACAGCAGTGGCTCTTAAAGATTATCAAGAGGGATATTTAATATATAATTTCTTATTCTAAAAATGTATCATTGGAAAAATTTAATTTCTTTGGATAGGGTCTGGATAAATGCTGAAGTAATATTTCCTGGCTCTTGCACATGATGTTTAAAGGATTAAACAATGCTGGAAACTGCTCAAATTCCATATGAATTTACCTGAACATGAGGGCGAAAAAGAAGATATTTTGCCTGGGAGATGCTGTGTCCTTCAACAACTAAAGAAAACACATCAGGTGTTCAGCAGGTAGTTTGATAAGGCCTGAAATCAGTGACTGAAACTTAATTTTACAGAAAATAAAGACACATGATTACAAATTAGAGTCTGTCTTACCATGGGAATGTTAATGAAAGAGCTAAATCCCATCTGATTTATCTTTTCTTAGCAAGGCAATTTAATTTTCTACTGATAAGTCACAGGCAGTGCTGCTTTAAAATTCTTTACCTTGAAACCTCTGGAACTTTTTATGCAATTAACAGGCTCAATGCACTCAGGAAAGCAGATAAATACATAAATGTGGCAGTCACTTTTAAGACATGATGCATCTGTGAAGTAAAAACAAAGAAGGTGAAGAGTACTGTATTTATAAAATAAAATCACATTTATTATCTAACGGTGTTGTGTAGTTGTCAAATATCTTTCACGTAGTCTATTCATAGGAATTCCTATACAGCCTAGCTTGGTGAGATTTCATGCGAATTAAATGCTGTTTCCTCTGAATTTCATATTGTCTTCCTTTCTGTAATTTATTATAGGTCTCAGAACTGCAATAATACATATCTATCCACTGATGCCATATATAGATATGGTTGATGTTATAATACTGGGCTAAAACCAATGCAAAACATGCTACACTGCAACTTTGAACATTTAAATATAATTTTCCAGTTGCAAAACTGAGGAAAAGTTTTGTTCTGCTAAAAATTAACTAAATAGATTTGAATGTATTAAAAAAACTATAGTAGATTATATTTTTTAAATCTATGTGTAAAGGAAAAAGATCAGTACAGTATCTACTGCATTAAATAGTCATTATATTCTGTTTTTACAGTGTTGTTCATTTACTTCACATGTATATCTACTGTCCAGACTACTGACTGTCTGCACTTGAGGGAGCAATGTATAAATGCTGCAAACGGATGTGAGAGTGTCTGGAATGTGGTTGAAGATGCCTGCAATATTTCAGGTAATTCTGTATGCTGTACACAGCATTATTTTGAATTGCTGTATGGTTGCATATTCATAGTTCATTGCAAATATGCTGTGGTTACTAAATGAGGTCGGTGAGATTTCAAAGAGAAAAATTATGGCAAAAGACAGTCAGCTTCTGAAATCCTTTACAATGGCCAGTGTTACTTTTAGTAACAGTCACATTGTCTCTTCAAGAAAGTGATAAATGAAATTTCTGTACTATGAACAAAGTTAGCGCCTGAACCAATTCAAGAAGTCTGAATTCAGCAGAAATTAGGCTCTTGTGAGATCCTGTTAAATGAAGCCAGCGTGCAACTGGAAAAGAAGTTCCAACCTTATTTTACATAATTTGGAGGAGTTGATCTGCCCCTCCCTGGCAGTGTTGAAAGCCAGGTTGGATGAGGCTTCGAGCAACCTGTCTAGTGGAAGGTGTCCCTGCCCATGGCAGCGGGGTTGGAACTAGATGGTCTTCAGGGTTCCTTCCAACCTAAACCATTCTATGGTTCTATAATCTGTGTTTATCCAGTGGATAGTACCAACACCTCATAGTGATTTACTTGCAGGGGGTGGTGGTATGATAAAGTGCAGATTATGACATGACTAAGCCTCGAAGTGTTAAACAGATTCGCACATAAATGAAGGCAGAAAATTAGTCTCTGTCTATGTTTATTGCATTTCCAATAGTTGGTGCTTCACTTCCAAATCATCTATGTTTTAAGTAGGGAAAGACCAGGTATTATAAATTTGACCTGAAACTCATCCTAAACTCTGTGGTTGTTCAAATGAAAATGTTGCTTGCTCTGAAGGCCTGTTGTCTTCTTGAACAAACCTTGGGTGTTATTCACCACTTCTTTCTTTAAATCCCTCCAAGACCTTGCTGTTAAATGCTGAGAATTCACTTTCCAGCTGCTGTGAATATGGAAGGGAGAAGAAGAGTGGCACTATAGTCTGGCAGTGTCATTAGACTAAGCTAGTAATGACCTCTTTGTTGATTGATAAAGTGTCAAGGGCCTTGATCTGCCACTACATCATCACTAGCAAATGATAAGGGCCAGGGACTATTTTATGATTCAGTTTACCTTTCATGGGGCAGTGTGCAGTGGTGAATCAGAAGTATCTACATCTCCATGGAAATCTCCCTTCTTGTTGTAATGACATTTTTTGAACAGAACAAGCCATGTTGTGATGCCATAATGTGTTCTGAGCCTCAGCTGCAGCAGAGTTGACAACATGAATGTCCCTCTCTCTTGATGTCAGGACCCAGTCTGGCCTGTGAGGAAAGCCAGGCAGCAGAAGTTGCTTGGCATCATGGTCAAGAAGTCATTGCTAAAACATTCACCTGTGAGCTACCTGAATGAATGCCTCTGTCTGTCTGATCTGTTGCATGCATTTGATGTCCCAAATGTGGCAAGTCACAAGGCAATATTTAAAATAGTTAGAGCAGAGAATTCTCTGAGGAGTCTTTCTTAGTGTGTCCTTTTCCAGATGCTTATCTACTTTGCATAGAATGGCTGAGTACTTTTAAGAACAGATAGAGTAAATGAAAAATAAATGATAATATAACAGTTACAACAGTCCCCAAAGCAACTGGGCTTCAGCCTATGTTCTATTATCTGTTAAATATTTTATGTGAAGTGAAACAGTCTCAAAAGATATGGCTGCTGTTTGGAAAACAAAAAATATTGGAATATGCAGTACTTTCTGGCTCAAGTGACCTAAAGATGAGCTCTCTAGAACCAAACCAGAACACACTGAATTTGCTTCTCTCACATCATTTACAAAGACATTAGCACCAAGACCACTTGCCACAAAGATCAATATTTGTGCTGTAGCCTGTTAATCTTGATATCCTGCAGCCAGATGAAGTGGGCCAGCGTGATTACTTCTGTGGTCCCCCCTTTGGGTGTACTGCATTGTCCCATAATATTACATTTGTCTCTCTTATTCTTCTGTGTACTTATTCACTGATATTAATGATATTTGTAACTGGGCTAGAGAAACATTCCAAAAATAATTATTCTTGTGATTGCTTGTTTGGATTTGCATCTGTATGTTTCCTTAGGATAATAGCTTTTGGCAAGGACTCTCAAGCATTGCAGAGCACTCAGATATTGTGTTGGGTCTAGGACAAATTATACTAAATGTTCTCATTAGGTACCATGATCCCAGAGCATGTAAATCCAGTCAGACAGCTGATGGTACCTCTCAGACAGCCCACAGAAACAGTGATAGAAAATATACCAGCAGCATCATTAGTAAGAAAAACATTATACTGTCTGTCATGTGCAAGTCTAGAAACTTCATGGAGGACCTGTAGGAATGGAAAAGGTCCTTTGAGCACAAACATATTACTTGGAGGCAGTAGACAATAGGGTAAATATTTGTTTTGTTAGCTTCTTTATGCAAAACCTAACCACAAATTTTAATTACACTCCTTTGGGGTACAAGTTCAATAACTCAGTCCCTCAGACTGTGACCTCAAAGTTAAATGTGTACATTATCAAGACCTCCATCTTTTCCTCTTCAGTACAGGTTGGGGGACACTCTCCAAACAACTGCCTAAGTCACTCCTTTTTCTGTCAAATTTTTCATCACTCCTTCCCCACTACTACAGCAACATTTCCAGAGTCTCAGTTTATGGTCTTCTGAGTCCAATCCTTCTTTCACCTCTGTGGCCAAAATATGGTGGAAAGAAAAAACAGAGTGTGAAAATGTCTATGAATCATCTTCCAGGTCAGGATAGAAAAGATAGAAATATTAAATTTTGATGAAATAAAATTTTTCGCTTTGCAAAGATCAGAAGAGTTTCAGCACTGCAGAATGAAGATTTTAAGGTTTGGGCTTTTCTGGTTTGTTTGGGGGATTGGTTTTTGTTTGTTTGTTTTCCTTCTGTTATTTCACTGAAAAAAAAAAAGACATTTCTGAACTGATTTAACTATAAGTATAAAATTTCTTAATTTTTCTGAATGGGAAACAGCTGTGTTTGAAAGAAAAAAACTCAGATCACTTAAAATTTAAGAAATCACATTTTGACTAAGATTTGGATGAGTTCAGTTTTCGTAGAATAACAGAATCATTGAGATAGGAAGGATCTCTGGAGATCTATCCTCACTGTGGTCTCATAAGAGCTAGTGAGGAAAACCCCAGACTTTCCCCTGTACTCTTCAAATTCAATTCCCACTGAGCCGACTGAAGAGCTGACTAAGCAAAACCAGAGATTATCACCCTGGAGGTGTCAGCTTCTACTCTGTCATGCTTCTATCTGTGGTCCTGTGTATGTGAATTATGTACCTATAAATAAATCGAATTATGAATAATTTATGCCAAATATTAGGTCAAGAGAGCATTTTTGTTGTGAATGCCTTGGAAGCATATGTATAAGATAAAATATACTACCTAGAACTAATCTTTGGTGAAGCAACAATAATTGAAAACCAGTAATAAAATATTTTCTGCTGTTCATCACAGCTGAATCAATACCATGTACAAACAGACCAATACTGATAATAGGTTATTTCTACACAGTTTTCAAGAAGCCGTGCAAGGGAGCCCCATAAATCTGATGTGCTTCCTGATTCTGTCTATGCCCTTTGCGTGTTCATAGCCCCACAGCCTGGCCCCCAGCCCCAGCACAGGGGGCCACCAAACACAGCCTCTGACTCCTGGCCACCACTTGTCAGTATCATGAAGACAGGTGGGCTACGTGAGGCTGGGGTGCTGCACAAAGTACATCGGGGTATAGGGCTTTTATTCTTCTAGTTTGCTCACCTCCACTCTTGAAGTGTACTCTAGGCCTTGAAGAAGACAGTCATAAATTTTATGAATAAGCTGGTTTTTACACTAGTTCCTCCTGATCTTTGTTGCTCTTTTCCTACCGCTGGAATATGTTCTCCTGAAATTCTTTTATTATCCCTTACTTAGTTGATAAAATATAGAGTAGAATATCCACACACTCATCTTCATAGGCCACATCACCACATTCTTTCCAACCTATTTTTATGATCAGGGAGTGTTCTGTGTTTGTGACCTTCGATAGATCTCCTGACTACTGGAACTGTGAGGGCTAGCAGCCAGGGCTCATTGCTCTACTTCTGAAAAAGCAGAGGGAAAGTTGAAGATGGGGTTGGAGAGATATAGGCAATCCCAGCCACCATCACCTCCTTCTTTGCTGATGCAAGAGGTGGAGTGGGAGCAGAGGCTGGGAACTGCAGCTCTTGCTGGCCTGTGACATTCCCCTCTAGTGTATTTTTTTATATACCCCCCCAAACCCTCCTTAGTCAGCAACCGGAGAATGACAATGCAGAGTGTTTGAAAAAAGGTGATCAGGACAGGGATGTGAAGTCAGGAATAGCTGATTCTCATTCCTTCAGACACAGGCAAAATGCTCTGTTTCTTCTTGCAGAGCTTTGCCTCAATTGCCTTCCACTGCTATTTGTGTAAACAACATACAAGTGATTTTAAATCTTTAATCACATCAAGGCTTGCCTGTGCTGCTGGTGACACACCACTTCTCACTTTGCAGTTTTACTGGAGTGCACAGTCTCTGCTGCTCCACACCAGTGGGGACGCAGTAAGGCAGGAAGCCAGACAGCACTATTCACAGGGCAGAGACATCAGCCTATGTGCTCAATAGACTAAAACCAGTCCTCATGCTGCCCTGTGACCTGCCTTGTGAGCCACATACTGCTTCTCTTACATATTGTGAGACATTTAATATCTATGAGGTAAAGAGAGGAAATGTGCTGGTTTGGGGACTTACATACCTGTTTTGACAAGGTAGATCATGGCTTTCACAAAGTAAAACTTTTCTAAATGATATTAAACTGCTTTTTATATAACATTCTTAAGTAATGTGTAACTTTCTTAAGCAATAAGAAATCATAGAATCATAGAATGTTAAGGGTTGGAAGGGACCTTAAAGATCATCTAGTCCCAAGTCCCACTGCCCTGTGCAGGGACACCTCCCACTAGACCAGGTTGTTCCAGGGCTTATCAACCTGGCTTTGAACACTGCCAGGTATGCAACATTCACAGCCTTCCTGTTCCAGTGTCTGTTCCAGTGTCTCGCCATCCTAAATTTCTTCGTAATACCTAACCTAAATTTCTCTTCTTTCAATTTGTACCCATTACTTCTTGTTCTGTCACTACAGTTCCTGACAAAGAGTCCCTGTCTGGCTTCTCTGTAGGCCCCTTCAGATACTGGAAGGTCTGTGAGGTTGCTGTGAGGTCTTCACACAACCTTCTCCAGGCTGAACAGCCCCAACTTGCTCAGCCTGTCCTTGTAGGGGAGCTGCTCCAGTCCTTTTATCAACTTCCTGGCCCTTGTCTGGACTTGCTCCCACAGTTCCATGTCCTTCTTATGCTGAGGACACCAGAGCTGGATGCAGCACTCCAGAGCAGAGTAGAGATGTAGAATCACCTCCTTCAACCTGCTTGCCACGCTGCTTTTGAGGCAGCCCAGGGCACACTTGGCTTTGAGGGTTCAGAGCACTCACTGTCAGCTCATTATGGGTTTTTCATCAACCTTCACACCCAAATCTTATTCTGCAGGGCTGCTCTCAATCCCTTCTCTGCCCAACCTGCAGGTGTGTCTGGGATTGCCATGGCCCACGTGTGGGACCTTACACTTTGCTTCATTGAACATCATCAGGTTTGCTTTGGCCCGCCTCTCAAGTGTATCAAGGTCCCTCTGGTGGTATTCCTTCCCTCCAACATGTCAATTGCACCACATAGCTTGGTGTCATCAGTAAATTTGTTGAGGATGCACTCAATCCCACTATTATCAAAATAATGAGATTTTTGAAAAACTTGTACCTGATAAAGTAGATGGTTGGTTGATTTACCTTTGTACCACAAACTAGTACATGTTCTTTATTTTCACTACACATACAAGGAAAATATGACCTGACAGCCTGTGTGTCTTTGTCATTGAATCCAAATACACATGCAAACAGACTTGAAACTGGGCCAGCAAACTAAGTTTTCTGCACATTTTTTGTATATTAACTTCATCATTTTTGTTATAAAAACCCTAAAAATCAGACTATTCTTGGGCTACTTTAAACTTGTTGTCATTCTTAAACTTCAGCAGTAAAGTTGTTCTATAGGGTGGCAGTTCAAGGGAATATCCAAGTGGCATTTGTAGGCTTGCACCATCCTCGCATGAGTGAGAGAGTCTGACCCAGTGCTGGTATCTCCTCAGCCAGGAGTTATCATCACCATTGGCACGGGGCTGGGTCTGCCCTCTGTGTCCTGTCTCTCATTCCATCACATGGCAATGCCTTACCTGTCCTCTGTGTTCCTGTTCCTGTACCAGGCACCTAATTTGTACACAGGACCAAGATAAGTCTCTCAATTCAGGTGTGCCCCTTCCACTCCTGGGCACCTTTTTAGTTTGGTCTCAGTGCCTTACCTGCCTAAAATAAAAGGTGTGAGTTTAAGGTTTTATGTACTTTGTAAATTAGAGCAGATATTCTGGCAATGGATCAGATCAAATAAAAGAAGGCAATATTGTATCCATAACTTTATTATATTACTCTGAATATTATTTAAAATTTGTAAAATATAACAAACCATCTTCTCTTGTCAAAGCATATTATTTTTGCGCTTCAATTGAATTGTTTTATGTAACCGTATCCCTTAGGCATCCATAAACATTAATGAAATTATAATTTTAATGGCAAATTCTAGGTAATGGATGCAAAGCAGAAGACACTGTTGGATGTAATAGAATAATCCAGGTCTTGGTTGATGAATACCCAGAATTTAAAAACTGTGTCTGCACTACAGACAATATTTGTAGCATCACAACTTTGCTTGGGAAACAGTGCGGCGTTAATAAAGGTAACTAAACATAAAGTTTTTATTATGAAGACCAAACACAGTAATTTTGTAACCACCATTTAAAGTGGTTTCAAGTTTCTTTGCATATTCTCAAGTCTGATAAATACCCCCAAAAAATCAGTTTTGTCTTTTCTATGGTATTCACACTCCAGCATGCATATGAAAGAAATGCCACAAACAAAAGCAAGAAAATGCATGTGAGAAATTCAAGTGGTTTCTAAAGCTTTTGTTGAATCCATTAGAAAGCAAGAGTGAATACACAATGTATCTTGAGGGCTGCTCACTGCCCATGGAGGTTTGAGAGCCACTGGATCTAGGTTGTGTATATGGAGAGACATATCCAGTACCTTATGTGTGGGAGTGTGAGTGAATTGGGATGCACAGTGGTGCAGTTGTGGCACACTGTGTGGCAGGAGGACATTCACTACATCTAGGAGAGGTTACTGGATGTGGCAAACATAGTCACCACCTTCAAAAAGATGTACATAATAGATATAGTGCATGTTTTAAAACTTCTATTGTAATCAATGGGCCCAGCATCCCTCAATTTATTTTTTATTTTTCTGAGAACCCTTATCCCTGCAGAAAGCCTATCTCTGTAATTAAGAATTAACTTGGTACATGAAGAAATTGCAGTTTCTGGTTCCTGGTATAATGATTAGCAAAGCTGACACAAGAGAGGTAAAATCAGCCAGTGAATGCGAGTCTGCAAAGTGAGTTTCAAAGCAATTCCTGGCACTGATCCATCACACCCTGCTGGCATCAAACAACTTTCATCATACAGTACTAGAATATATGGCCTTATTGCAGAGGAAATAATAACATCCTGATCTGCCCCAAACTCCTTGCCCCAAACAAGAAGGATGGGTATCTAAAACCTGATGTTGATGTCATTGGCGCAGTTGCCTTTGCTTCTAGCAAAATGAAGTTATTTTATATTTTTTTGCCAACAGAGATTGCATTTCTCACCAGTATAGAAAAAAGTTTGGATGGAGTTACACTAGTGTTGAGTTTACCTACAAAGGATAGCACACCTTGTTGGTAGGCACTTTCAGGAATAATTCTCCCTGTCTAACTTAAATTACTATTTTAGGTAGTGAATCAACCATGTTTTGGAACTGTCATTCTCTCTTTAAAAATTATGCCTTCGCTTAAGGTGTCCAAACTCTAGATGGTTAAAATTATGTGAAGTTGAAGTCTTTATGCAGTAATTTGAGTGAGGATTTTTTACTAGTTTTGCAGCTGAAATGTTAGAGTGGATTGCACTATACTGCTAACAGCACACAGTAAGTGTGAGGAAGATTCACTAGTCTGTAAGACTCCAAAATTATTGTGTGTTTACACACAGCTCAGGATCAAAGTAGAACTGTTTAATTCATTATAATGCATTAAGACAATTACCCTTTTCCTGAGTTTTTGTGGCCTTTCCTGAGGCCTGTGATGATGCTCCATCTTCCATTTGATTTATGACTCTGTTTGTACCTATTTCTGCAGAATATTTGGAACCTTTCTCAAGGTCAGACACTGACCTGAGTATTAGGCAACACAGAAACCCCAAGGGCCAAAGGTGCTCTGAAGAATCAGAGACCGACTGCGGTGTTGCAAAGCAGCGCTGCCGGGAGGAGCCTCGCTGCTCCGCCGTGTACCGGAGCTTCCAGCGGGCGTGCCCGGCAGCTGCAGACAAGTGCAGGTTCCCCATGCCTGGAAAGTGTTTGTTAACCTGGAAAGAACTGAGGAAAACAGCTCTGGGACAGTGCACGTGCTCAGAGCCACATCGGAGGAGATGCATTAAAATATGGAAGGGAATATTTAACAACCCTTGTTTACAATACTCTCAGGAGAGCCAAGCCTCGGCAGCAAGTGAAAATGATGACAATGATGATGACTATAATGCTGATGTGGATGGTGAGAAAAATCTGGTCACTGACATAGGTTAGTGCTATTTAAGCAGTCTGACTATTTTCATACATAACAGTAGTGTCCACAGTCTGTGAAAAAAGTTTCTTGCCCATTTGCAATTCAACATTGAAAACAAGATCATTTTAGGAGATTTATTTATAAATAAATTCACAATCTGATATAAAATGATAGCCTGAGTGCACATACTATTGTCCTTCAATGTATTAATTTGATATAACCTGATCCAAATCAGTCGGTTCTAGTTTTTCACTATAACTAAACAGTATAAGACCAATAAAAATAATTTTCTAATATCAAAAATTGTCTGCTTGCCTTGACTTTGGGTCATGACAAGCAGTTGAACTCTGGTCCACTGATAAACACATTAAGGCCTCTGGCTTTTATTTATTCACAAGAAATCTGACTTTATAATGCACTGAGACGCTCTAAATAGCTCTTCTTGAGTTCATAGGATCTCTAATTATGTAAAAAATATTAGCAGCAGCCTTTGAAAAACTATGCTTTGACTCTGAAACTTATGAATATATGTAATAGCGGATTTAGAATTTGTTAATGGGTTCTATTTGGTCAAGCTAATTTGTTTGATTCTTGCTTATTTTTACTACTCGCATTACACCAGCAAGACAGCCAATACTTTAAAGTTAAAAAGCTAAGACATTATTTATCATTTATGCCTGTATCTATATCTTTTTCTTCTAGACAGTATTAGTACAGAAACAAAATTACAATGGGGTTCATCTGCTCTCTCCAAACAAGGTAAGTCTGAATTTACTTATGAATCCTAATAAATCATTTTAGCTCCATTTTCAGATAGTGTACAATGCACCTTCAGATTAAAGCTAATACTTTTAATTCAAATGAATGAGCAGGGAGTTAATAGATCCAACATATTTTTAGCTAAGGTACTGGGTAGAGAAGAATGCAAAAATGTAACAGGTAACAATCAGGTAATGTAAATGTAAATCAGGTTACAGTAATGATCCTGTTAAATTTACAGAGGCAAATCTTATCCCATAAGCATTTTAGAGTCTAGAATTTTCTAGATATTTTTGGAAGGTTTATTTCACAGTCTAGAAAAATCTAAACTGATGCTGAAAGCATAAAAGAGCCATTTATATTCTCTTCTTCATTACTTATTACAAAGCCTAGCATAAGACAGCACACTGGAGATTTCAGCAGTTTCTGGAGGTTTGCTTATGAGGAACAAGCAGTGCAAGAGCCAAGTGTGAAGATTACTCAATAGGGTTAAAAGAAAAAATGCTGGAAGCGCTGGATCAGAGTTTTTATTTCAAGATTGATTTACTGGGAATGTTGTATACAGGATGCCTACCAGTCATCACTTGAGAAAAATTTTCTTGTGATTTAATTTTAAAAACTGTTATTCTTTTTAGCGTACACAACAAACAGAAGCTGTTTGGATGTGAACAGGGAGTGCATTGAAGATGAAGTATGTAACAAACAGTTGTCCCTGTACCTTAAGGTTTGCTCAGTAAATAAGAAGTGCAACATGGAAGGATGTCAAGCAGCCATAAGGTTCTTCTATCGAAACATGCCTTTTGAAGTTGCTCAAATGATGATATTTTGTGATTGTATCCAGCAAGATGAATCCTGCCACAGAGCCAAAGAACTTCTCCATGGCAAGCCCTGTGCAGTTACTGTAGTTCCACCCCCATCATGTCTGAAGGTAATCCACATGTGTGAAGAGAATGAATTGTGCAGGTGAGTAGAAGTAGTGTTTTGCTCAGTGAAGTGCTTTTGAATAGTGATTTGGTCAAACCATTTTTTTATATACTCTCTATATCTCATCTATAACAAAATTATTTTCTGCACTGTATCTGCTGTGTTTGACATCTTCACAGATGTTTGCATCAACTGTGGTAATTCCAGAAGTAATTCCACAAGTAAACTGAAATGATTAATTTTCAGAAGGGTTTGGAATCTAATGTGGGCTTTTCTTCTGCCTGTATCGTGACACTTAACACCATTTCTGCTGGACAAACTACACTATTACATATTTTCATTACCACTTTCTTCAGATAACACCTGCCTGTCTGTACCTTTGCCCTCTAGCAATTTGCCCAAGTTGTGCAGCAAAGACAAAGTTTGTTTGGGTAAAGTAATTATCTTTCGAGGGCAGAGTCTGACCCTTTGTACCCAATAGCCTTGCAACCAACTTGGCCTGTTCAAAAAACTTTTGTCTTATTCTCTTCATCTCAAGGATACTTGCGAAAAGCTTCCAAAAAGCTGGCCTGAAACATGCACAGACCACCAAACTCATGAAGGATAATGCCCTTTCAAAGTTTCCTTTTATATTTATAAAATATACAACAGGATTACTCATATTTGTAGTTTAACTTAATTGCCACCTTTTATGGACTGTCAATTGGCCCATTTTGGTTTTCAGTGTAGTCACTTTGAGAATTAGACCTGAATTTTACCTCAAAGCTGTGCTCAACCTTCAATCAACAAACCAGGAGGCCAGGAGCTGATTTTGGTTTTGTGCAGATTATTCAGATTGATGTCAGTGAGAATGGACAAAGAACTGAGCTACAAATGTATATCCATACATGTATAGGCATGTCATGTAATAATTGAAAGTTGCTGAATTATCCATCATTTTGGGAACGTTAATGTGTCCTGGCACTCAGAATATATGCATACAATTACCAAAATTAGTCTGTGAATTATGGCTAATCCTATCCATAAATCAGGAAGTGAATGAAAATAATTCCATTAGAACAGAGGTGGCATCTACTTTGAAACTTTTGCTTGTGTAAAGTAAATATATACAAAAGATTTCTAGCCAGTATTGCAACTGGCTTTTCCAGTATTGCACATGCTTTTCCATGTGACGTTCTTGTAGCTACTCCACAATTATCAACAGCAAATTAATAACCTAATTCTGTGATTAAGGAAAAATGTTTTAATGCCTTAATGTACAATATACAAGACTTTATCATCCCCTAACATTTAATGTGATAAATTTGATTCTAATTAATATCTACAGATTTTTTAGTTGATTTATAATGGATATTTTCTATTGTCACATACAGTGAATTAAAAGTCAATTTTATTCCATCCTAACAGCAAATAAACTGAAATAATCTGAGATTTTTGACTTGACAAACAAGTCAATTCTTCATGTAATTTATCTCTGCTATCAATTTATCTTTAAGTTCAACTGAATTACTTCTACTTTTTCCTGAGCCTTGGACATTTTGTATTTTGTTAGCATCAAGGGGGCCAAGGAGTTGAAATTGGATGTAGATTATTTAATGCAAAATAAGTTGAATGTTTATTCTTCCTTCACACTGCTCAAAAACTCATCCTGGTGTGGTTTCATTGTGATGACTGCTCTAATTCCTGTATTCACGTTTCTTCTCTGAGTATCTGAGACTGTTGGAATTCACATTGTTTTTTAGTGGACTCTGGGAAAATCTCCACAGGTGCCGATTAGAAGTGCAGTCGCTTTTTCTCAAAATCAGAGCAGAATTTATGTCAGCTATCACTGAATCTTGCGATTTTTAAGGCTTAAGTGGTACCTTGGAAACACACTGGCTTTTAGTAGTGTTCCTTAAATATCTTTTTATGAAATCACAGTTGTTAAAGTGTCATTGTATACTTCTTTTTTGGGTTTTTCTAATTTTTTTTTCCCCTTACCAGGAAAAAATATACCACTTTTTGGTCAAAGTGTTGGAGACATGTGACAAAAAAATGCTATAATGATGAAGCTTGTCTTGAAACTTTAATCAAGGATGACATGCCCTGTTCTGCCAATGCTGATTGCAAAGCAGCCTACATCAGCAACTGGGGCACGATGCTGCACATGGAGTGCACCTGCCAGAATTTGCCTCCCATGGAGCAGCCTTTGTGCAAGCTCTTCCATCACATGCTTCACAGCAAGTCCTGCTTCAATGACTTACGTGAGTAACACACACAACTTTACAGAATAATTAGTTTTAAAGAGTAGTAAGATGATCATTTACACCAAATCTTTACTATATCTTTGCTATCACTGGTTTCAGTAAGATCTATAGCTGTGGGGTTTTTAAAATCCAAATCAAAATACAAACCAGACATACATTTTTCTTCCTCTGGTTTGAGGAAAAGTTTGTAATAGTAGTAAACCAATGAAATTGACTACATGCCTCATTACTTGAATTTTCTGGGGTCTAGATTAATATGCAGATTAAAAAAGTCCAAAGTCTTCCTTTCATTGGCTTAATGTTGTACTTTGGTACACTGTTTTTACAAACAATATGAAGTAGCATTTTGATTTTTTTTCTTTTCTTCTTGGAGTCTAAATATTAGTAAACCATACACATATTTAGCAACAGACTTCATTCCACAAAAAATAACTTCAGTTATTTAAGTAGGACCTTAAATAGGAATGAAGATTTTAGGATTTTGTCTTCAGTAAAAACACTGGGCATAATTCAGATGAAATATAGATACTTTCTCAGAACCAGTAATGACTTTCATGTGCTTAATTAGCTACTTATTTTATTAAATATACATGTCCTTGCCAAGCCTTTGGTTAAGAGAATTGTTAGTGCAATAAACAGCAATATGGCAGCAAGTAGTAATGGTTTAGTCTGAATCTGGAATGTGCCTTCAAAGCAAAGCTCCTTTTTGTCCCCACTTATTGTGCCATGGGTCACATCACAGGGTGGTTCTCCACCATAGGATGGTTCCTGGTCTCCTGCAGCATAAAACTGAACCCAAAGGCTCATCTGCAGCCTCTGCTGTGCTCCAGCTGCACCCAGACATCTGGCCCATCAACCAGATCAAAAACCCAAGTATTCTTTTCTCCTCGCATCTCTGATCTATCACACCAGCTGTTTTGCAATATAAATTCTCTTAGGATATGTTACTCTCTAGTGCATCATGCCCTATGCCAGTTATCTCCTACATGTATACTTTACAATTACATGTATTCTTAAACTAACTTGGAAGAGGTAACAATATCTAAAGATTTCAATGAAAAGAAATGGCTCTTTAATAGTTTTATCTGATGGACTGTATTTTAAAAACATACATGGATTGCATGCGTGCATTTCATTGCATGAAGCAGCTACTTTTTTGGTTCTAGCAACCAAAATGATAAGGGTGTAAATTTTTTTTCACGTCACTCAAAGGCTACCCAAAAATTACAATCAAGTTGCTGAAACACTGCTCTTAGTTTAGTTAATCATTACTCAAATCCATACTCTGAAAAAATATTAAATATCGTGTAACAACCCCCTGGAAAAGTGATAATGTAACACACTTAGACTTGAGTCTTCTAGCAGTGATTTTACTGATGAGTATTATTTACTTGTTTGCTTTATGGCTGAGGTTAATGGTCCAAATGAGTGAACACATCATCATGTTAGTAATTTCTTAACCTGCAAAGCAGAAAGATGATCCTTATGTCTGAATAATCAAATAATTGCTGACGAGCTTTTGCCATTCCCTGAAGCAGTCTCGGGATAAAATGGTTTGAGGGTTTTTGTGATTGAAACTTCCCTAACCTAATTGGGACTAAAGAACAGAAGCTTACGTTGCTTGTGTGGTGCAACAATTTCCTGGCAATTAAACAAAAAGAATTTGGGGATCCTGAGCCTTTGGTTGATCAGTACCTACTCTACAGAACACTTGCAGGTTATTGTTAATCTTGCCTTTTTTTTTTTTTT
>VZTJ01005664.1:746358-836772 GCA_013397795.1 Orthonyx spaldingii | reverse complement strand
TTGCCTTTTTTTTTTTTTTTTTTTTTGTCTAGATGTCTAGTTGTAATATAGCTAAACTGATGATGGTGATGAATTTTATTGTAAGGCATGTTTTTACTGCTATTCTCTGTGTGGCAGTTCAGAGATGTGGAGTGACTACTCTGTTGCAGTGCCCACCCACCCCCATCTGCTGACTTATTCCTCTGGCCTAGTGCTGATCTTTGGCTGACTTTCACTCTTACAGTGGCAATGGTCTTAACCACTGAAACCTTTCTGAATAGGCCAATACTCAGGGTTTGGAAAGGGGATCTTTGTCTCTAGAACTGGTGTGAACAGACCCACAAGCAGTGTTTGCACTATCTCATCTTCCTACTCTTGCATGACACTGCCTTTGCTACAAGTGCTTGCTCAGGACTGCATTAGCTGCAGACTCAGTAAAAGACAAGACTTGTGACTGACTGCTGCTGTATGAAGCAGAAGGACAGTGTGGATCATTGCCAATGTAGGATCAGTGTCTCAACAGGAATAAGCAAAAATGTCAGTGAGGGAAAAAAAATTTTAAGTTTTGAAAATATTTTAGCTCTGGGTTGTACTTTTGGATATCACAGAAAAAAACCAAATGACAGGTAGGTTTAGTCCACTGTTATTTCCACAATGTTCCAGGCTGCAAATGTGGGCCTTTCTTATATTGTTTTCATTATGAAAGAGAATAAAAATTTCTCGGCTTGCTGTTCATGTGAGTGACCAGGTGTATCCTTGTATGGTTTAGCCTCCTGCTCTGTAAACTATACTACTTAAGTAAACCTTCTATTTTTCATTTCAACAGAAGAAATGTATGTATTCATGAAATTATGCCCACTGAGAGAACAGGCCTTTGTGAAAAAATTGGTTGAGGTCTAGCAGTGCAGTTGGAGAATAAACTTTGTCTTGTGGAAATTACTTCAGACTACTACCCCTTCCTCATCACTTCTATATTGGTTTGGTGGGCCAAATTCTTTTGGTGGGCCTATTTTTAAAACAGTTTACGTGAAAAGAGAATTTAAGCTGTTTTGTGGCTGAGAATGTTTTCAAAGTGTGCTTGTCACCCATAAGAAAAACTACTGGGGAGGTTTAACTGAGATGAAGAAGGAAGAACTGTTATGCACTCATTCAACTTGTTCATCAAGTATCAGTAAACAGTATTTTTAAATAGCTCCCTTTATAAGTTCCGTGGCTGTTAGCAAAATATCAAACAATATTCACTTGTATTATTATTTTAAAGTAATATTTTGAACAGATATTTTCTTTCCAATATTCAGGTCAAATTTCTATTCAGAAGAAGGGTTTTCACTGGGAAAACACAGAAATGCCAGGGGAAAAGATTTCCGGAGCACAGCTTGATTCTTCTGCAATTAATGGTGAGTTTGGGCAAGTCACTCCATGATTTCCACAGAACTACTCTAGAAATATCCCTCATGCATGATAAAAAAGACCAAAAGTTGGCTCCATTGAGTGGGTTTAGGCAAGTGAGCTCAACCTGTTGCTCCTCCATTCAGTCTGGATATCTCCCTACCTATTTGGCTTAGCTTATATATCCACAAAATAAAGTTAATCAGACTGAACCAATTTCTCTGATAAATGGTTTGGAAACAGATGTCTCACAATCGCTGTATTATAATTGGGGAAAATTAAGCTATTAAGCCTGCCAGAGCCTGACTCTCTGTACAGTCATTAGAGAGTAGCAGTCATAATGTGTAATACAAATTATTAACTTTGATGTCACACCTACTTCTATCTCTCTTGACTTTCTGTAGTAGTTACAACAACAAAATTAGCAGCCACAGTAAGTGGTCTGAAAAGGGGCTTGTATTACAATCCTTCAGATTCTATCTTCTCATGCAACAGAGAGGCACACACTATCCCACGGGCTGAAGAGCTGCAGCTGCCTTTATTTCCATGCATTTGCAGTAAGAAATTAAGCAACATAAAGTTAAAGGATATGGAATTGATATACAAATGTTTTCATTGCTGAAATAATATTATTTTATATTTCCTTTTGAGGCGCCCAATTACAGAGTGAGAACACTAAGAAGCTTAATGCACAAATATCACCTCTAATGAGAACGACCTGTTCTACCTTGTGCAGGGCAGATTATGATTCTCCAGACATTACTACAAATTAGTTCCCAGACCTGTTCATATAGAACACTTTTAACAGTGAAAAAAATAATTCAATCTTTACATGCAGTAGAAAATGAAGTGACTTCTAACCTCTCCATCCTTCAACTATTGCTGAAGTGGGCAACCTGGGAAGTATAAAAATGGATTAAGGGAATAAGATTCCTGAGACCTGTATGTGCATAATTAAGCATTTGGCTGTAGTGTTAGCATTAAAATTACTTAAGAATCATGCATGTCATCCAAGTGCTCTGTGTAGCCAGAGAAGAAAGTCAGGGACCCTCAAAGGAAGAGTAGTCCAATCTTTTAGGAATGCATTTGCTGAAAGTATTGATTTCCCTTTGCCAATTACAGAGGGAGCCTGAATCCCTAGCTGGAACAAGACTCTAGTGGTTAAATAATGCAAGTCATAATACAAGAAATGCTGCACTAAGTGAGAAAATGCAAAATGTGAGATATTTCACCCCCGTGACTAGTTCTAACTGAACCAGTCACCCCCTTTCAGCGGGTCAAATGCATTATACATTTCACTCAGAGATTCAGATAAATATTTGCAGGAAGCAGCCTGCACTCAGTTAATTCTGTTCACAATGAAGTCTGAATACTTTCCTAAAACCTTTCCTTGAAGTCTTAACAGAACTTTGGATGGCCTTAGAAAAGTAAAAAGAATGCTGACTAGCCTAAACCATACAATAAAATATTTTTTCTATTGTAGCTGTCATGTACACTAGATGGGAACTCCGAGCCATAAAAGTCTCATAGGAAGTCAGGTCAAGAAGAATTTGATGCAGGATATCTGCCTGATATGGTGAAAATCGTATTGCAAAATGGTTCATAAATCCCACTGCCAAAAATCTAACCCAGTGTCTTAGATTCATATGCTAATAAATGTGCATTACTCAGGCTGCAGAGGGAGTTATCATCTTCACAAAATATTTATCTTTAATGAAATCAAATCCCAAGAAGAATTCAGGGCACAGAGGCAAAACAGTTAAGTTGTCAAATATGGCCTTTCACGTGTGTGAAGATTTTGAAGACATTTACTTCTTGACTATTTTCGGCTTGGAAAACATGAGATAAAATCTGCTGATGACATTACATTAAAATCTTGGAAGAATCCTCTACTTAATTTGTCATTGAAAGACACAAGGATACAACTCTTTCACCAGATGAAATGAATGGCCAGCTACAGATGAACATGCTCAGAAGAAACTCAGTGTGTCTTCAGCTTTTCCTTAATTTTATATTTTAAAATATAGCTTATTGTTCAAAAAACCAGTTAGATTTCTCTATTCTATTCAGCAGTGTTGCAAATCATCCCATTGGATAAGATTGCTTTAATAGAAGGAGTCTTTCACAATAAATAATAAATCTAAACATATATTCAAATATGTTTGCAAATAAATAGAACCATGGAAGTTGAAAAACTATCATTCCAGCTTTTGGTGTAAAAATGTGATACCAGCATTATGCAAAAATCTTGACTGGATTTAAACACATTCACATCCTCAGGAGGGAACAGGCCAGCAGAGTCATCTCTGGGCTGATACAACTCTGTTAACAAGATGTGATGTGGGCAGAGTCAGAACCATATAAAAGTTAATGAGACTTTTCCTGTAAGCTTAGATGGTGCCAGAATTTGATCTCATTTTAGAAACAATATCAAAAAGTGATAAATAAAATTTCTCAAAACTTCTAACATACCTACCTAATTATGCATTTTCAGCCTTGTTTTGACTTTATCCTATGCAAATTATATCAATGACTTTACAGATCCACATAATTTAAAAGTGCTTCCTGCACTTTAATTTGAAAAATGATTCATGTAGGAAGATAAGGATTTACTTTCATCAGCGTAGAGCTTTGGAGCTAAGTTTTGGGTTTTTTATGGAAGAGAAAGCTAGAAATGCAGAACACTTACCCTGTTCTTGTGAGATACAATAAAATTGGGCTTGACCCAAAACTGTTGAAATTTTGTCTTAAATTGTAGTGTTATCATATATTTCCTACTGAGGAGTTTAGCTGTGCTGAGTATTTAGATAAACAAGTAATTGGCAGGGTTTATCTGTAAGTATACCAGCTGCTGTGGGAACTCAGATTAGTTCAGCTCCAATGACTTTAATTTGTGAGGTATCATTGTCTGTCTGACAGTTTTATAAATGTAGAAAAAAGCCTGTGACAAGCTGCAGGTAGCCAAGAAACCTCTGAGCACAAGCTGGGATTAATCCATTCGATGGATATGCACCGGCTATACATAAGCAGGTGGATCTACAATAGGGTGTAATTCCACTAATTGTTCCAGCTGTTAGCTCCCGTTGAGCTCACAGTTATCCTCTAGCAAGCCTCAGGACCGGGAATGTCTGTGTGTCCGTGCAGACAGCCCCATTTAGTGCTTCAGCAGCACTCACAGCCCCCGTGGTGGGGTCCTCGAGGTCTGCAGCTCATCCTGCAGAGGGCAAGGCAAGGCAAGGCAAGGCAGGCATCCTGCAGCCCTGGTGGCCCTGCTCCAGCCCTGTCCGAGGTGAGGCGGCCCAGGAGGCTCTCATGGCCACAGGCCATGGCACAGAGCAGCCTTGCCCGAGGTGAAGCAGCCCAGGCGGCTCTCATGGCCACAGGCCATGGCACAGAGCAGCCCTGCTGCCACCACCTCCGTGGCACAGAGCAGCCCTGCTGGCCCCTCGCAGCCCCACGGAAATGCCGGCTCTCACTTGTGTCCATTCAGTCTCTGCACTCCCTGCACGTTCAAGTAGTTATACCAAAAATATATATATAAAATGCAGAATCAGCTTTTCAGACACAAATCCTTGCCCTGTCCTAGCCTTACAAACTTCCTCACTTCGCAGCAGGTATGAGATAATATATGGTTTCTAGCATGATCCCATCACTGAAATCCCTCTTTGTTCCCATTAGAACTGAATCAATGTCTCTTTTACCAGCAATTCTTCAAAAAGTAGCATATTTTCAGATTTTGTCAAAAAAATAGAAAACAATTATTTCAGTTGACCATTTCAGTGTTTTGTTTGATTGAAATGGAGCATCTTTTACGAATTTTATAAGAAAAAGATCATAATCTTTCACTGAAAATTTACTAGCCCATTTTTAACCATCCATGACTGTAATTATAGTATATAATTTGTAAGATATAATTTTTGTGGTAAGTGATGTACCTTAAAAGTTTCTGTTTGCCTAAAATATGTGTGAAAGTCACTTTCCACTTCAAAAAAGTAAGAAACTGTTGCCCCTACAACTGCTTCTACACTTTAAAAACGTTTTCAAAATAGCTGCATGTACAATTAAGGTTCAGAAACTGAAAAAAATGCCTACAAATTACTCTTTTTCTAAAACAAATAATCTTAAAGAAATGTTGTAACTTGAGAGCTAGGCCAACTGCTGATGCAGTTTTTAATATACGTTATTAGCAGTCCGTCTCTAAGATAGGCCTCACCCCTCTTTCTTCAAAAATTCACCATATTAAGTATCTTTCAGTAGGTTACTGGACTACATGGAATGTTCATTCCATTTGTGCAAATTGTGGTGGTTGGGTCATTGCTTTCAATTTTCTTATATTGGAAAACTTGAACTTGGGATAGCTTTTTAACAAAAAGTGAGTGCCATCCTGCGATGAAAGCCAGGCAGGTCCAACCCCCTGCTCAGCTCGTTGTTTTCCTTGCTGTGGAATACATGTCCATTGTCTCTTCCCAGGGCTGCTCCAGCATCCATGCCACCTGTGCTTGTATTGCATGATACGCTACACCTGCTGCACATATGCAGTGTACACAGAAACGTCTCTTTTAGAGTTTGTGTGTGCATATACACAAACAACACATGGAACATACAATAACTGATAACTTATTTAGAGACCAGAATATGGCCTTCTCACAGCCCAGATAAGTGGCTCAGTGATGAGTCCAGGAATCCATCTCTTCCTTAGTGAATGTTCCACTGGCTATGTAAGATGGAGAAGTTCAGGAGCACCTAAGGCCCTTTGCATTTGAATTCCTATATAAAGAAAACTTAATTGATTGTACAAACATGACAGAATCAGTGCAACAGGAAAGTCACAGAAAGGTCTCGTGTTTTATGCTTGTGGCTGTGCATTTGTGTCCACTTGTCAAGTCATCTAACCTCCACACCTCTCCATTCCATGTCCAGGGCTTACATTACACTCTCAACTGAAACATTTCCTTCAGAATATTTGATCAAAACTGATGGATTCATTCCTTCAGGAAAAATAATTTACTCCTCATTTGGAAAAGAAAATTTGAAACAGCTCCCAGTTTTTCAACAGTTGGAATTTTTAGCACATAAGCCACCTAAGTGACTTTTTGGTGAGAAGCCTAACAGAAAGAGGAAACTCCATGGGAATGGGGCCCAGAAAAACAGTGTTAGATCCTGTTTTCCATTAATTTGATTCTAGGTGAAGTATTGCTCCACACTGTAATTACTGTAATATGTGAATAAGGAAAATAAGCCTAGTCGATAAGTAAGAGTCAAGTCTGCTCTGATACACAGAATAAAATTAACATTTTCAAATCAATAGGGAGAATACTCCAAGACAAAAATCATAGTAACCCTGGAGCAGAGTGAAAGGTACTGCTATACATATGAAGTGCTTTTGGAGCTTGTATTTAATAAAAGAAGTCTGAAAATTACTTTGTATCAAATGGCAAAGGAAGAGTTATTCCTACCACTGACATACATTTAGGTCTTTTTCCTCCTTTTAATTACTTTTAGCAAAATTGATAGCTAATTTGGCTTACATATGTATGCATTCCAATATAGATCTAAAATCTGATTCTTATTACTAAAACAGTAAATGTTTCATTTTGGTTTTCTGTTTTTATTTATAGGTGAAGCTGTCTACATTATTGCGTACTCCTCCTGCATAGCTCTCATCTTAGGAATAGTCCTATTGACTCTTCTGAAGATCAGGTAATTTGATAGGGATATTAATCACTGGTTCTAGGAAACTGAAAAAACAGAAAATAAAACGTTTTGACTTAGTTAAAAGGTGGACATTGTGATTGTCTTTAAAAACAGTCCAGCATGCCCCAGTGATGGAAAGAACTGACATTGTGGGTGTCAGCAGGGAAGAGTGAAATATGATACGTATCTACAATGCCCTCCATTCATGCAGAGATCCCAGGCTTTGGGAGGTTTCATTTCCTGTCCCATGGCAGGGGAAGGTGAAATCTGAATTCAAAAATTCTGTGAGACTATGCTCCTAGCCCCATAGCAGGCAGCGGTAATGCAAAAAGGAAATGAGAATATTCAGTATTATAACATATTTAGAAACCAAATCGTGAATGCTGCTATTGTAGTTAATATTCTTGCCAAATGACATTTTTGCTCATAGGAGTCTGTAAACAACACCCACCATCCCTGCCATCCTTTCCCTTTCCCCTCCTCTCTCCCTCCCTCCCTCTGTATGAGAAACTGCCCATACAGCAATTCTTGGTAAGAAAACAGAAATGTGCATTCACTTAGTTAAATGAACATGGCCTTTTCTTAAATGATACATTTTCTTGGACCAAATGAAGTGGCCAGATTTCAAGAATTACACTGTCAGATGATAGGTAACAGAACATGATTTAGCAGGAGCTAAATATAGTGGGAGGGATATTGAGTCAAATTTCATTATTAAATTCTGAGGCAGATCAAAGAGGAATCATAGAAAAATGCAAAAGGCAAGTCAAGGATATATGGGAACAGAGGCTTTAGGTTTGCAGTTACAGGAATATCAGCATATAAAGAAGATTCAGATTTAAAGAATACAGAAAATGGAATAAAGAACAATGCATTAATAACAATGGAGGGGATTATTTTATACCACAGTGTTCATCATAAAAAGAGGAGAATTTTGCCACTGATTTCAATTAAGTCAAAGGTCAAACCAAAAGCTGTATAGTTTATTGTTAAATACATGCACATTCTTTGTTTTCAGAGCCTGCAGAACAAAATATGAGTCAAGAAGTCCCTCGCCAGACCATTCTTCTGAAACATTTATGGCCCATTATAAAAGTCACAGATGAACTACTCTGTTGCTTATGCTTTTTAAGGCTGTTCCTGAAAGCCAGCCTGCTGTACATATGCCATAATAAAATATATATTAGAAAAACTACTATGAATTATGGAATTTTGTAGTTAAGCATACAAAATATTTTTATATTTATTAGCTTATTTTAGACCTTTCACAAGCTGAAAAAAAGGAGTAAAAAAAAGGTAAAACTGTGCTCTCTCTTATTTGTGTAAATGCACAGATCTGTCCTGAGCTGCACATTTCCTACATTTTTAGATGCACATGACACTGGTATAAATGCTGTATCAAGACTGGCAGTCTTTGAAGCCCACCCTTCTGATCTCAACTCATCTGGAAAAAATAATAAAAAAAAAATCCACTCAGAAACATTTTAGAGACCCGATAAAGAGCACAGATGTGGCAGTTTTGTACACCAGGCTCTCAGGTACCAAGTACCCGATGCAGTATTTGTCAAGCAGCAGTCACAGATAAGCTGCCAGTAGTTTGATGGTGGAGCACTTGTAGGGGAGGAGATCAGGATTGCAACCGCTTTCAGAACTAAAATTGCTATCTGGAATAATACTCTGACTCCAAAATGATGTTGCTGAAACTGTTTCAATTTCACCTCCAATATGCTTCTAAAAGAAATGAGTGAGGTTTGCCACTTTGAATACAATAACTTTAGAAAGCATTTTTTGGTCTGAATGCCCAGTGGAGAAAGTCACTTGCTTGGGGCTGAAGTTCCTGCCTCTCAAGAGAGAAGCTATGACCCATCTCATCTTCTGTGTTTCCTATTCATTGTCTCTAGGCAAGACCCGAAGTGCCTAATTGTCCCCTTGCCCTGTAGTGGGAGTCATGGTCCCTAAACACCATTCTGAATCCCACTTTGTGGCTATGAGCTCTGGATTTCTCTCTATAGCTGAGTTGTTTTGTTAGATTGAAGCTTCTATTTACTACCAGAGAGTTGTCTTTGTTAAATCTTTGTAATAACCTGGTTCTAGTGAGCACAGGATAACAGACTGCCATTTCTTATTCAACTGTTACCATGAATGGCACATGTATTGTCTTGTTATAATAGTATCTTATTAATTAACTTTATTTGGATTAGTTTTAATTTTGTTTGAATTACCACTAAATGTAACTCAGCTCCAGTTTTGACCATGGTGGACGACTGATACAGGGCTACATCTAGGGCTAGATGACAGATCTAGGACTAGAAATTAATGTGATCACAAAAATAGGAGTCTCTACTCTGCCATGTGACTCTTGCTTCTGGCTTTGGTAGCTTGTGAAATTATTAGTGTGAGAGCAACATTTTAAGTGTGCAGTTCTATTGGAGAGAGGCTTAGAAATTTTAAACAATTATTACAACATGGATTTTCTGTTTTTATTATCTGCATAAACCAAAGAAAGTCCTTTTTGTTTTGCAATCAAATGTTCTGTCATTATTAAATCAGCATTTGGACAAAAATACAGAAACAGAAAAGAGCAGTCAGTTTGTTACTCAAAAAGATCTCCTTTAGCAGTCCAGCAATTTGCAGCATGTGGCTTACCTCCCACCAAAGTGGTATATTCATATTCTTCATTTTAAAACTGGGAAGTGGGAAGACTCCAAACTGAAAATACTGTTGAGAATATGTTGGATAAAAACATTTATTTATACAGGAAATGTACGTCTGACATGAAACCTGTGCTAGTTTTCAGTCTGACTTCAAAAACCAGTGAACCCTCCATGTCACAAAATTTGAAGAGATCCATTTAAATTCAGATTTAAGTAGACCTCAATTAACAACAAAAAAAATTACCTTCTGTCATAGAAACATTTTGTTTCCTGATTATCTTATATTTAGACACTAGAAACCCAATTCATATATGTGCTTAGACACACACACTCACAAACAAGTACGTAAAATGTATTTGAAACTGAGGGTTATGTAAGTTACTCTGAAAGACAGCAAGATATTTAGTGACTATTGTGTTGTTCTGCAGTTTTACAGGCTCTCTCTTAAGAGATTACTAAAATGCTTAATGGTAAAAGTACATTTCTTACACTACGTGTAAAAAGTAGTCTGTCATTTGTATCTAGGTGTTAGTTATTAAATAAAGGAATTGCTACTGGGATGGTCTGTATTCCTGTGATCCTGATTATACTCTAACTGCTTCACAAACAGTTTTGTGAACAGAGAATCATAGAATCAGTTCATTTGGAAAAGACCTTTAAGATCTTTGAGTCTGACCATGATGGAAGTGAAAGCAGCATTTTGTAAGAGCTTCATTATTAAAACATTTTCCCCTGAAGTATGACACCTACATCTAATATCCAGATGAGGAAAATTAAGTCTCATTGATAGGATTCTCAGGACACATGTCATTTTGAGTCCAGATGTAGCATTCATCCTCTCTCCACTGGAGCTGGGACATCCCAAAGTGAAGAAGGCTGATTCACTTGGAGGGAGAAAGCATGAATTTTTGCCTTACAGCACTCTCATCTGAAAGGGAGAATACTGGGTTCCAGTATTTTCTTTGAAGTTTGTTTATGCATTTTATCTAAAGATTGTTTCAAATTAAATATGTGAAGAGGTTTTGAGACAAGCTAAGGACTAGCTTGTCTTGAGGACTAGCTCTTTGTTATGCAGTGTGAACCTACAAGGCTGTCAAACCCAAGTTTCTACTTCTCCTGTCTTTCCACAGTGAGTCTTGAATTCTTCAAAAGGAACATTTTCCCCTGGCTGTCTCACCTGTTTGTGTGGTCAAAATAATGAGCTACTTGGATAGATGTGGGCTCAGCTTTTCCAGGCTGTTGTGGGAATCACATCCAGGTACTCTGAGCTAGATACCAGACCAAGCTAGTAACACAGAAGATGGATGGAAGCAGCACCCACAACAGAAGATGGTGCCATAGAACAGAGAACACTATTATGTTCTTTTAAAAAATGACTGTGTCTGTCTTTTCACCAAGGAAAACACTAACCCTTATGTTCAAGCTAGTGAAGATAACTAACTGCAGCTCATGTTGAGGCACTTCAATAGTAGCATGGGGTAGGAAATTTTGCTGTTGACTTTGCCAAGAAAGTTCCCTCATCAACATTTTGATGTTTCAGACCACATGCTGAAGTCATCCAGTCTCCCATGAAGTGTGTAGGGAATCTCAGGCATTACTTAGACGACACAGATTTCTACCCTGCATTGGAACATCTGAAGTTAGATAATGCCTCACTGAATTTTTTTCAACTCCTACCTCCATTCCTGCCTGTAGCTTTTAATGTTTAGTTAATGGAGGAAAGAAATGTTTCCCCAGTAACTTAAAAGAGATTTGTCTGCTGTAAAAGCACACAGGAGCACAAGATTAAAAGGTAATCCTAAGAAAAAGCACTCAAAATGGATTACAAAGTAACAAAGTCAACACAGGCATATACGTCAGTGACAGCTTATATTTACAAATGCTGTATGCATGAGCTGGTTAATTAGAGCTGCTGAATCTGGCATAATACATGAGCATATCAGTTTCAGTAAACAGCAAGACAGATTTTATTTCAGCTTCAACACCACATATTGCAAAATCACAAATGCATTTAACCAGGCGGATACATGACAATTCCTTAACAAACATATCATCTCTTTGACATTGGTTTCAAAGGACTAAGTTGACTTTGGCTGTAGCCATTCTGCCTGCTGTGTTATTGCAGCAATGAAGATCAACACTGCATTACAGCAGGACTGTAGAGAAAAATAATCTTCAAAACTGTAATATAACAAAAGAAAAGCATTGATCAGCAAGTCAAGAACTGGAATTCATTTGCTTCTCCAGACTCTTATAGCTGTTTAGCCACTTTTCTAGATACTTCACAGTCAATGAAGAGAACTTAAGGCAGTGTCAGAAATCATAGAAAAATTCAGTGGCAGAGAATACTGATTTTCTGATACCACAGTAACTATATTTCTACCCCTTAGAAATAACTCAGTGAAAAAATAGGCAGATCTTATACATTCACACTAGCTCTTTGGATAAGTATTATTTCATTTCAACAGCACTGATCCCAAACATAAGAACTTTATGTCACAGACTTGCATTCTTCATTTTGTGACTCCTTAATAGAATAATAAAAGTTTTATGAACTCAAATGACACTATTAAGAGAGGAAAATTAGCCAAAACCTCTCTGGACTTATTCACAAGAGTAGAATATTTAGTTCTTATTTCATAAGCTCTGGTTATACATGAAAATGAAACATTAAAGTGCTGGTCCAGAGCCAAGTTGCCCTAATACATAAACGTTTAAACTACAAAGCAAGTTGCTGCTGGAAGACATTAGAAGTATATGGGATCTGTGTCATTGCTGTGTTCTGGAAGGCACTGAAGAATGATTATGCCCATACTAATGGAACTGATCAACTTCTCCTCCAACAAAGCACACCAGCCGTGCCTTTAACAATGTGATATCTTGACTTATAATTTTTGTAATGACATAGTGATAAGAACACCTGCACATAGAAGCCGAACACCTGGATGCAAGTCCTCCACAGCCAGGGGGCTACTTCAGGGTGAAGTGACAGCGAAGTACTCAGCTGGGGATGCTCATAGGGACTAAAAGAGCAGACACCACTAGTGATGGGTCTATAAACGTAAAGATTTAGGAAGTCAGAAGCACTGGAGAGCATCTTCCCATGTCCTGACATGTTTTTGAAGAGGTATAGTATCAACTGTTTTATTATGTGCTGAATTCAATGCTGCCTATGTGAGTGATGCACGCTCACTGCACAGCTATTGGATTAGCCTTTGATTTTAAGAGCCATAGATGCCTATTTTATGAAGCCAAAGATTAGATGTCAAAATGTTCTGCACAGTCAAAATCACGCCAGACCAGGAAAGCAGAGCAGCAGCATTATTACACACCTAAAATATGTCAGTAGGCAGAACATAAGATATCTCAGGATTCTCAGTCACACTACAAGTAAACAAGGATTTTATAGGGATTGCTCACCTAGACCCACAGACCTAAATTCATACCAGGTGGCAATTTTGGCACATAAACACTGGGTCGGGGTTTGCTTTTTTTTATTCTGGCTCTGTGTTTCTTTCTCTCTTGTAACAATCCTGACAAACAATCTATTTGTCTGTGACCTCCACCCTGGATTACTATAACTCACCATGTGGTTCAAGCTGAACATGTGGGTAAAGTACGGGCTCCAGATGTGACTGCTCATCTTTTCCAATGCTCACATCATTACAGAATAACAGACCTGCATTTAAGACTCTCCACAAGCTTCCAAGTAGTTTCTAAAACAGACCCAATAAAGAACTGAGACATTTTAGGTTCATCCACATGATTTAATAGGTACCCTGTTTCACTGCATAGGCAGAGTTAAGAGCCTTAGAATTGCAAACCAGACAGCCCAGATGCTGAGAAGCCTAGGATGCACTTTGCATAGAGGCATAAAAATGGACACTACCTGTTCAGTTCCTAACTTGGCTGATAATTGAAGGCCTCACCACCACCTACAAGGAAAAGAACTCTGCAATCTTTTGCAGACACTGACATTCTTTTCTTGGGATCTTTCTGGTCTTCAGAATTTTTAATTCCATTCTACCCAGTGGCACAACTTCATCCAGATTTACTAGGAAGTGTGTTCTTTTTCAGTTCAGAATCACAGAATATACTGAGTTGGAAGGGACCCACAAGGATCACTGAGTCCAACTCCTGGCCCTGCACAGCACCATCCCCAAGAGTCACACCACATGCCTGAGAGTATTTTCCAAACACTACATGAGCTCTGTCGGGCTTGGTGCTGTGACCACTTACCTAAGTAGGTGCTGTGACCACTTACCTAAGCCTCTTCCAGTGCCCAGCCACCCTCTGGGTGAAGAACTTTTTTCTAATATCCAATACAAACCTCCCCAATACAACTTCAGGCCATTCCCTTGGGTCCTGTCATGGGTGTGCATTTGAATCTCCTCAGGCTGAACAGCAAGCTCAATCTCAGTTCAGTTGTTTAGTCTCACATTCAGGTTTACATCACAACTGCTTTTTTTTCAAGGACTGACTTCATTTTCAGTCTTTGAGAAACTCAATATTGTTTACGTCAATTAAACATACTTGCTCAGATGGTTTTGGGTGGAAGAAAATTCGTCATGAAAACTGCATACTTCAGCTCAAAATGAGCCAATTCTATGCCTACAGAGAAAACTAAACAAGAAGATTTATTATTAAACAGGAAAGTATTACAGTAAGGTTAGTCACCTTCAGGGGTAAATAGCACATAAATTAGAGACTCTTTAAGATGTCAATTCTGGCACCATGTCTAGGCTTAACTACTAATTATTAGACTGACTACAGTCTAAGTACTTCTGCAGTTTCCTCACGTCTTCATTGGATCTAATCCATTACAGAATTTTTAAGTCTGTGAATTGTTCAAGACCTGGTTTTATTTAAGTTCATGTTTTGATATATGAGCCATAGTGACTGCTAAATAGCAAAGCCCCAGCTCAAAGACAGGGAAAAGAGGAAAGAGCGTTTTTGTAGTGATCCAACCATGCATCCAGGGCAGGTCAAGCAAATCAGGGTGTTCACACTTTCAGGAGTACTTGGAAGTCTTCTTACAAGACTCTACAGGAAAAGATTTAGTATTTTGGAATGACAGGCAAGATATTTCTTGCCTCACCTGAACACATTTCTGTGTTTATCCTTTGACTTGTCCCATGAGAAGCATGAAACAAAGCAGCTTATATTAATTTTGACTATCATTATGGCATAAACAGGATAGAAGTATTATATCAAATTTATAGCTTTGTGTTGCCTGGCATGCAAAGTTTGAATTTCTTAAGCTATGCCAATTCTAAACTACACAACTGACTAAAAGATCTCAGAAAAATTCACTTTGGAATTTCAAAGGCAAACCGAGACTCAGTTGTAACTTGGCAGACTTAAGTTCCAGACAAAAAAAGGATTCAGCGTTTTCTTTTTTTATGTGTTATATTTCACTTTCTTTCATTTTACATTTTGAAAATATTTCATATTTTTGAGGAAAATTGAGAACATGAAAGAAGACCATAGTCCAGGGCTTTAGATTTTCATGTCAACTGGCCATGTTCAGAAAAAATATAAATTGAGGTTAAGTACACCTTGAGAAGTACAGAGGAATCCTACACAACCAACCAGTAACAGTTCTGATGTTTCAGGCTGAAAAAGAATGACAGTATTTTCATGGCACACTTGAACATTTATAAATAGGATGAGGCTCCTTGAGTTTGTCTATTTGCCCATTATTGATCTAAAAATGACAGTGCAGTTCATTGGCATCTTGTTGAACTAAGGCATTTAAAAGAACAGTATCATTATCAGTAGAGCACAGAAAAAAAATTGTAAGTAGTTTCCTTCATGTAAGCTAGTCCAGCAGAATACTATTATCCTAAAAAACTTGTGACTTATGAATGAGAACATTAATTCATAGCCTATAGAATAAAAAAACCGAATTGCTTGATGAAACCTTGGATGAAAATATAGCCCCTTCTACACTACTATGAACCTGAATGATGTTGAAAATCTTGCCAATTTTTAGTTGCTTCATATAATTAGGTTTTAATAAGTTGACCAAAAAAGGCAACTACAACAAATTTAACATATGTAATAAATAAGGAAATTTGCAGGAGTATTTGAAGGATCTGGAAGATTGCCATTCACCACAATGTCTTGGAACAAGATAAAGTCATCCATAATTTAACAGATGTTAAAGAAAATTTAAAAAAAAGTTCTGTTGCTAAAAAATTCTTATGGTGAATTCAGATTTGGCTCCATGTTCTTAACACAGTGACTTGACAAATGAAAAGCAAGAATTCAGATAAATAAAATAAATAATAGGATGGCCACATATGGTGTGAGATCTCATAAACTACTGAAAATATTTGTACTGTTCTGAAAGGCATCTTGATTAAAATTTAAATATGTACTCACTACTTACATCTGATTTTCCTGAAAAGAACTAAAAATAATTTAAAACATGGTAAAATGTCCTGGTGTTTATACATTTTTCTCATCTGTAGAAGTACCAAGTATGGGGTTCTGCACTACAGTCATTTATTTCTTACAAATCAGACAATTCTTGACAAGACAGTACAGTACAATAACTCTTCCCATTAAAAAAAAAAATAATACATGAGTTCTATTTCTCTTCTTTGATGCAATGGTTTTCTTGTTTCTTTTCCTGATGCAAATAGCCTTGGTCAAGGTAAATGGGAAATGTAATCAAGCTGCAAAAAGAAAAATCCATTTAACTGATGGTTCCAGTACTGAAGGAAGCCTGTGCAACCTTCGAGTTTGTTTTCTTGTTCAAAGCTGTGCAGATGAAATTTCCAGCTTCCATCATGGCATAAAGATTTACTCCCTAAAAGAGAGGTGGAAAATGTTAAGAATAATAAATGCACATGTTGAAAATGCTTAGACTCCAAATTTTTCGCTCCAGAGTCTAACTTTTGCAAACAAAGGGCCTGATTCACGTTATAGGTCAGTAACGGGGATCAGTAAAGCTGCAGTGATTTACGGATAGTTACAGCTTCCAGTTCTCAAAGGTTCTACTACTTTGAGAATGATTTCTTGTCCCATCAGCAGTGGACCAAATATTGGAGTAATATCTTTCAACCTCAAAAGAATCTGGAATAAAGAACTGGAATTGCAACTAGAAGTTAGAAGAAAAATACAGTATCTAAATATATGTTATACTTATTTATCATCCAACACTATAAAACTTCATTGCTTGCAAGTACCCCACTTGCAGCTCAGGAAAATAGAGGAAACACACTTGTATTGGCAACTGAATCCGGGAGAAATGGGCTCCCATACTCTCTTGAATAACTATAATCTTCTTCTTGAAGGAGTCCATTTCAATACAAAATTACAATTTACCTTGATAGCACAGCTGAGCAAAAACTCACAACTGCTTGATCTGCCCCGCTAAAAAAAATGTCGCTTGAGCAACTGGTTTTTAACTAAGTATCAGTACTGCTTGATTGCTAAAATTAAATCAGATCACTGATTAAGTAAGCAAAACCACTTCATTATGTCTCCTTTATTACTCACATATAGTAGAAGTTTTAAAGTTAGATCATATAAGTGATATAAGTACTTATTCCAAAGATTTAGAATCATTGCAATCATGCAATTTAGAAGCCAGTAAAGTTCTTGTAGAAAGGATGCAAAAGGGGACTTTGAACTACCAATACACTGAGCAGTCATACAAAACTGGGAGAAGGGTGTCATTCTCCATTAAAGAGTACAAGGCGTATTGCACCAGAAATACACTTTCATCATATTTCCAAACTGATCCACTAATGTTCAGACCAAAACCTGATTTAAATACTTAATATTTTAACTGGATCTAGCACTTGTTTCCACATTGTATGGTAAACTTTGCCTTTTTCATTCTTGGAGTTGGCTAAAAATGTTAATGACATTAGAAATGACTTAACAGAAATGTAATCAAAAACATTTTTAATTTGAAAAAAAAAAGCTCCAGAGTTTCTAATCATCTCTAATATTTAGCACCATCTAAACCACATAGTTCGAAGATATCTCTTTATAACTATCTCATTTTAATACAGTTATAACAAGGGTAATTTCAGCTTATTCTGTTTATCCTTTATTGGTCCTTACTTAGGTTTAGTTTGTAAAGTGCTATCGCACATAACATAATCTAAAAAATTTTAATCTGTCTTCGCTTTTTAACAAGGAAGAAATGAGCAACATACCACCATAGATATATTTGGTAGTTAAATTTTGGAAGATGTCAAAATAAACTCCCCAAACTACACAATATTCATGCTTTCATCACTGTAACACTGCATAATGTGATAGATGTTGATAAGAAACATACTTCACAGTTCACATTCATTAAATGGAATACATGTATCTCTGCATTTTAGACTGTCTTCCTTAATACAAGTATTGTGAACCAAAGAGGATTACCATGAGGGCACAAAACCCAGCTTTCATGAGCGTGACTCACAGATGGGAATGGGACAGGAGTAGGTGTTTGTAAGGTTGTCAACAAAATAATGTGTCTTCAGATAGATACCCAGAATGTACTTAGTATGTATACCTGGTAATCACTCCATATATCCAGAATTACTCCTTCACACCAAGGAATGAATTTCCCCAAAAATCCCCCAAAGAAAAGTGCCTCCAATATTATCTACAAACTTGGACAAGTGCCTTGAATCAGAAAAGCTTCTGCCAGAAGGCAAAATCCTTTAATTCTCATTGACTTCAATATTATTTCACATTTAATCTGCCAAAGACTCACTTCACGTATCACTTCTTGTTTACGTGTTCTGAAGAACAGTACAAAAAATGCATCTATTATTATTTTGATGTATTTAGACAATCTGAGCTCAATAATTCACAGATATCACAGAATACTCTGAGTTAGCAGGGACCCAAAAGGACCATCAAGTCCAATTCTTAAGTGAATGGCCCATATGGGGATCGAACTTGTGACCTTGGTGTTATCAGCATCATGTTCTGACCAACTGAGCTAAAATAATGTATGGTTAAAAATTGTTCAACAGTGCCTGACATGTAAGGTGAGTTCAGTCAACAAACTGAAAACTTTACTGTATAGTTGAGATTAACATGAGAAAGTGCTCCTTGCAAATGACAACATTAGCAGTTTCATTTTGTGCCATTATACAAAAAGGAACATATTAATAGTTTTCTTCAATAATGATTTTACAGAATTGGCAACAGTAACAAAACCAACTAACATTAAAAAGACAAAAGCTCATATATTATGGTAATAACTTTGAGGCTCTAGGTCTCTCATCCAGTAAAACACTCTATTTAATGAGCCAGAAAGAATTCAAAAAGCTAAGCCTTGTGTTTTGCTATTGCATAATCTAAAACCTAAAATTAAACAAAACCTAAATAAAATCACCACCAAACCAAACAAATGAAGAACTAAGCATTTGATGGTGAGACTGTCTCCATGGGATGTGGTATGAGTCTTTAGGACAAGCTGGATTCTTGCTTGGCCACCAGATTGTAAACAGATTAATCAATCTTATCAAGAAGCCTGGGACATGGTATATTTCATATAATCAGACTATTTTTGCTTAATTGCTTCCTTTTGCTATGAGTCAGTTGGAAAGGTCAATGAGCATTTTGCCCAAGGAAAGACTATACTGAAAGCCTAAGGTGCACAGCAGCATGAAGTGAAATGCATGCTTTCTCCTCATTTCAAATAATTGTGTTGTTTCAAAAGAATAAATGTCTTCTTCATGAGGAAACGCTATCCCAAAGTGTATACAAACAGTTCAAAACAGAGTCCATTGTACAGTGGACACCTGTGATTGAACCTTTTCTAAACATCTACCCTGAACTCCCTAAAAAGCAAATGAGAGCAGATAAATGCTTACAGTGAACTCTGTAAGGCACAGAATACACTTTAGCAGTGCCCAGGGAATGTACAATTCAGAAACAAGTTCTGTAATCCTTTCATGCCAAGGAACTCCATCAGCATGTACACCACACAGAACTGCAGCCTACAAACAAGTGATCAGTTCCAGTGAGCTCCTCAATAATTCAAATCTTCCTATTTCAGACATCAGGCATTTATATTTCTTTCTGCGCTAGTTTAAATGCAAACCACACACTTTGTAGTTTTGGCCTTTCTTTATATGTTCTCCTTTGAACCTGACTCTCCATGTTGATGTCTAAATTAAACATAAAGTTACTGCAATGCCTGAGTTAGCACAAACCCATTATGCCACATACTCAGAACAATGGTGACCGACAGGAAGACCAAAGAGCACATTTATTGAAGAAGGCAGTAACTGAGTCCTAGGAATACAGAATGATTAACATGCCAGCCAAGCCAGGGATACTAAATGTGTGCTCTTGAGGTGTGGATGCTCACTGGTAAGGTTCATTAAGGTGTGGCACAGTGCAGATAAGCTGCTCTGCCCTCTCCTCCAAAAACAAGGCTGGTAATAAAAATGCCTGTGAAGCCCCCTAACCAGTAACAGCTTCTGTACAATCTTGAATATATTAGGTGGATACCTGAGAAATAACAATGTCCTGTGCTTGGACTCCAAACACCACAATTTTTTCAACTTTGAAGTCAGAAAAATTGACAACAAATTAATAAACACTATGAACCAAATCCAAAACTGTGAAAAAAGCTGAGGTCTGCTCAGACTTTCCACTGTAGAGATGATCAGCCTTCTGGAGCAATGTCTACAGTACTGAATTTTTTGTGGTTACTGATGCAGAGCAATGACACAAAGCAGCTGCTACTAAGTTCCTCATAGCTCCAGGTAGGAAGAAGGGGGTTATTCAAATTATATTAAATACACAAACCATTTCTACTCTACACTAGTAATGAAGGCAACATCATTCCTGTTATGTGTCAAGCCATATTAAAGCACTGAGTTTGCAAAAACTACTACGGGCTCTCAATATTTTATCGTACAGCACAAGTTATGGTCAGGTATGTATTGCATGTTTCCTAGAAAAATATTTTTGTTTTCCTTAAAGTCTCAAGTAGAAAGTAAAAATATCTTACTGTGTTGATCCCCAGACCATTCAGCATGTATATCACATCCTCTGTGGCTACATTTCCAGTAGCACCTTTTGCATAGGGACAACCACCAAGTCCTGCAACAGATGAATCCACTACAGCAACTCCCATCTGGAAAATAACAACACAAAAATGAAGCATCAGCACAGAGTATTATTTATAATTTTTCATAAATGGCAGGCCTTGTGTATTAGCTACCATGCATAAAATACACATTTCTCCACAAATGGATGTTCCTTGGAGAAAATTCCTTATAATGGCTTTAGTCCTGACATCTTTATAAGGTAAGACTTTTCAAACACAGGATATGGAACAAAGAACTAACATGTGAATTTGGCAGATAAGATGATTGCTGTTTTGGAGACAGAGGTTTAAATATTTTCTCTCTTTATCTTTCAATATGGTGTTTTTAAATAACCTGCATCTAGTATTGCAAAGGCTTTCATGCAAAAAAAAACCAATCAATGGAAGTTCTCCATAGATATACATAGAGATTCTGAGCTTTACTTGGAATATTTTTCAGAGACTTGGTGCACAGTGTTAAGCTTTCTTATTTAAACTAGCCTTAAATTAAGACTTGAAAAAACACTCTGCTGTTATAAATTCATCAGTTTTTGCTTTTTATTTTCTTCCTGCTGCATTCAAATGTCTTCTCTCTTCCGATCCACTCAGTATATTCATGATAAAAAATAGTAAACCAGTTACCAACTTCACCCAGGAGACGAGATTACATTTCCTAAGAGATAAAGCCTTCCCTAGGAGACTGATGGGGGAGGAGAAATCTGAGCCAGTGACATCCACTGATTTGTTTAGTGAGCTCTTGCACCCTCTTCTTTCTATGATTTGATTTTAAAATAAAGCTGAGACTGGAAAGCAATATTTTCTGTTACAACATGTTTGGTATGTGATCCAGGACACTGGGTCTCCCTTGTCAGAGAAAGCTCTTCAGTCTTCCGCTTGCCTATGGAGGCATTCAGGCTCTACAGAAAATCAGAAGAAGGCAAGGGAATTAGACAAAACAATTACTAGGTCTTCAAAGACACAAGCTCCTCTCTGCCTTAAGCACACTAGAGGGTTCCCTTCCCCACAGGAATAATTTAGACCGACATGCACCAAAACTGTAGAAGAACAGGTCAGGCACACTGAAATTCAGGACAGGAGTTCCTGTGCAGAGATAAATTTTCAAAACTCTGACTTTGGGTACGGAGAGATTCAGAGGTTAAACCATGCCTGTTACTCACATATGCAAGTCAGTAAGTTTGGCTTAGAGGCCTCACTGCACAGATTGCTGATTCCCCTTGTGAGGAACCTGCCTGTCCCTGCAGGCTGGTCTAGGAGCTTGAGCTTCTCCTTCTCAGACATGCACACAAAGAGCTGGCAAGGTAGGCAAATGATACATCCTGCATATTGCAGTTGCTAAGTTCCCTTTTCAAATATACCTATTAGTTGATTTTTTAAATTCTGAAATAAACTTACCTAATGTGTATGGGTTTTTTGTATTTGCTTCTAGTTTTAACAGTGCTTTCCATAGTTTAATAGTTGGCCTTACAGTTGGCCTCACAGTTGGCCTCTTTGAACTTCCAGCATTTCTAGAGAGCAATAATAAAGAATGAAGTGTTGTTCCAGGTCCTATTCTTGGATAGAGAATATTATCTTGAGCTAGGTAGCTGCTCAAAGCCTGTAATAAAGACCTCAAAGGAGTCGAGGTGCATAACTGTGACAGGCAAGACAGTACTATTTAATATTGTTCACACAATGAGAGTCTCTAAAAAGAGATATTGTACTTTAAAGTACGCTAATCTGTGATTTATGGAGTGAATCACCAAAGTGCATGTTTCACATTTCAGTCACTTGTCACACTCTTAGTTTGTGCAACTACCAGTCAGAACATGTGTTATATGACACATCTGTGTCCAGCACACAGAGGATATGCATTTATGACAGCTGGAAATTCTTTTTGCACTTGCTCCTAAGATTCATATATTTACCCTAGAAGTCATTGCTCCAAGCTCCACAGTGGCAGCTTTCAGCTTGCAAGTGTCCACGCAGAAACACATTTAATGCTTCTTATTGGAAAGATGTAGGGTATAGTGAAAGTCTGCAGAAAAGGGTGTCTAACATGTAGATGTACAGGTATGATACAAGCATGATTCCACTACTATGCCTGTTGTCTCAGTCTGATTTCAAGATTTCCATCTTAAAATTCCTGTTTCAGAGATGAAAAGGTAAAACACAGTGTCTTCCATAGGGTTCTTCCCAATCTGTAAGGTTATGTCATAACTGCTAGAGCATTCTTCTTCATGTACTTATTTTCAGTAACTTTTACATGGGAGTAAAAGCTACAGGCAAATAATGTGCTGAGGTACATGCTGGCTGCTAAATTCCCAAGGAATATCAGGAGACCCAGAAACAGCTTCAGTAGCATATAAACAGTCACTTTCTAATCCCAGTGAATTATCTCATAAGTGCTTGTCCTTTTGCAAAAATGGAAAAAAAAAAATCAATTAAATTGTATTTGGTAAAAAACAGCCAAAAAGGCTTGTCAGTAGCCTGCTCCAGTCCTTCACAGGGCACTCACTGTGAGCAAAAGCAAGAAACAATATCCTTCCAGCACTAAAAGGCCATGTTTTCTAAAGGTATTGAATATATATATATATTAATTCTTGATATCCTTGTACAAACACTACTGATGCCACTGTAATTCTGAATCTGCAGTGCAACTCTCGCAACAGTGGGATACAGGTTGCTTATAGTTGTTTGGAGAAAGTGTTGGTGACTATATGGATGGATATGGGATATCATGGCAATTTGAAGGCAACATGAAACACCTATCTTTGTCTAACCACACCCTTGTAGTCTCAGGCAGCTGTGTCTGAGCTATTCAAAGTATCCCCACAGAAGCAGGAGTAAGCTTAGACAATTTATCCTATCGTAGATGCAAGAGCATAAAAAACTCCGATGCCTTCTGCTGGGTAAGCAATGGGAGCAGTAACTTCCACATGACAGACAGTGATAATTGCTCTCTCTTTTAAATCATTGACTATTATGGCTAAATATAAAAAGGAGAAGGTCTAATCACAGCTTTACATTGGTAGCATCCTTGGGGGGATGACTTTAACCCTAGTACAGGACATTTAATCCATTGCTTCCCAGAAAGCGTGTATAAACTTGAAGTCTCTAAAACTGTATCTCTAGCAGGATGTATTTGTTATTTGAACATTAAGGCAGTGAGAGACAAGGTTTTAACACGGCATATATAATACAAAAACCCTCACTGACTGCCAAATCTGACAGTTCTTCAAATCAGTGGTCTTAATATGCAGTGAGCAGGTGTCTCTCCTTTAAGATAATGTCTTTTAAAGTTCTCTTCGCAGTGCTTTTTATATGATATCTACTGCAACATACTACTATTTCAGCAGCAAGGTCCCCTGCATCTGTCTGCTCTTGCATGTTGTGCAGACAATTATAATGTGTTTGCTGACTCAAATGCGGAATCACTGCAGTTCATCTTCAGTGTAGCCCCATTCAAAAAAATCCTTAAATAATCCAGACTCTAAGCTCCAATCTAACAGTGCTAAAAACAGATGTTGGAAAACATCCTTCAGCAGTGCTACTAACTAATTTGGAGGTTGATATTACAGCCCAGCCGGTCCAAGCACAGAGTCTGAAATAGCACCTAATAAATAACTTCTCTGCAAGTTTGAGCAGCTATGAAGCTGCTTTGCTTTTGCAGCCATTAAAAGCACAATGAGCTCTAAAGGAAAACCTAAAAATTGACAAAATATGTAAGAAAAGGTCTTTTCCTTCATCACATCTCCAATATTTGTCAGACTTTTACAGGACATAATGAGTTTCAATCCTTTCAGCAATCCATGCTTGCAAAACTGTCAATATGATGTTTAAAAAGCCCATAGTCTCTCTGTCACTTCCTGACAGGCACTAAATTGTGCTGACATCCATGAGAAGTTGTAGTGCAGCTCTTTCATAGGATAGGTCCTAGATGAGCATTCACCAAGCTGCTTACATATGTGTGGGGGTGAACAATGGCTTGGCTTCCAGGACAGCTATAGTAATTCAACATTTTTTGACACTTTCTGATAATCACTAAATTCCTGACAGTGGTTCCTGAATCCCTTCCAAACTTTAGCTTTGGCTAGCTTTAGCTTACTCTCTAGAGAAGGCAGAGGACTTTTTGCTCCTGTCCCATGCTAACTTCCTAATTCCCCAGTGAGAAAGCAAGGAATTAAATTCATCACCTTTGTCAAACAGCCAATTTTAACAGGAAACCATTATTGCCAGTGAATAATAAATGCTTCATGTTTCTCAGTCTGCTTTACTAGCTCCCCATAACTTCTTGTTGGGACAGTCAGGCTCCTTCCTTACTGATCTTTAAACCTGGTTTGTCTGGCAGAAGTTTAACTTTGTTCCTCTCTTAAAAATGGCAAGGTCTGCATCTGTAACACCAGGAATGTATGTGGTATAAATCACAAGCTGTAAATCAGGTCTTTCATAAATTAAGTTTCTTCTTAACTGTGAGATTTTAAAACCATAATATCAATGTTACCAGGTATGCATTAAACAGGAAAAGATTTGTGCCACAAAGTCTAGGGCCCACAGTGTTGAGAAATTCAGTGCCCAATGTCTTAAAAATAGGTGCCTGTAGATAGGACTAAGAATAGCTGCATTAGTTCAGCATTTGTTCAAGGAAGGGAGAAGGCAGGGAGGAAGAAGCAAGAGGAGGACCCACATATGTCAGGTCAAAGGTTGCCCACACAAAAGGCAGCACAATACTAATTCTATTTAATCCCGCAGCCTGGTCAGTGTCTAGCTGGCACTCTTGGAATGATGTGGTTCTGCCATATTACTGTATCCCTCTGGCATCAGTCTGCTACCCACTACTACATGGTATTCCACCGGCAGAAACACCCTCTCCTCTGTAGAGAGACAGAGAGGTAACCATAGAAACAGAAATAACTATGCCAGAAATGCTTTGTAAGGTTCAGTGTCCACAAAGATCCTTCCCTAATTTACATTGTCAAGTTGTCCAAAATCAAAGCTTGCCACTCTTCTGTATGTCAATAAAATACATGTAAGCAAATAAATATTATTTTAGTATTTAAGAAATCAGAAGCATAAATTTCTACATATAAGGCAATAAAATGGGATAACATCTCTCTGTGGAAATCCCTGAAAGTTATCTGTATTTCCTTCCTGCTTCTTTTTTTCTCTGCTCTTGCTAAAGGTTAACACATCACAAAACTGCTGTTCAGAGTTAACGCCACCCCACTGACCACAGGGTGTCACTGTTACCTTAAAATCTCTAGGTTCCCAGTTCACGTCGTTTGAAAATTAATACATTCAGCGGGGGGGGGGGGGAATCCTTTTCTCCCCAAAACTTATTGAGATGCAAGCAATTTGTGGGCAGATGTGCCACATAAAATAGGTTAATACTGCATTCCTTTAACTTATTGTACACATCTTTTCATATTGCTACTGACACATTTATTATAAGCAAAGCTGGCAATGACATCTAGAGTTAAAGTTCCCTAACACTTTCCATCATAAGGCCCTACTTTCAGTTGTTTATTACTTTGTCAGTCTTTAACTCCTGGAACTTATATTTTCCATACCTTGTTTCTGCCTCAGACTGGATTGTTTTGAAAGTTTTAGTGAAAAATGGGCTTTGGCCACTTCCAGGAACAAGTTCTGGGGAAGAAAAACACTCTGTTATGCTAATATTCAATAATTTTTACATGAGTTTCTTGGAGATATTCTTTTAGCTTTGCACTCTCAAATTTGGCACAGGAGTGATACTGATCTTAAGAGATCCCAGTCTGGACTTAGTTACAAGCTTAGGGAAGTTCCACCTTATTGTCAGGAACTGGTCAGTCTGGGGGTTAAAGTGCCCAAGAGTCAAGAAAGCAGCAGCTGACCATGCTCTTTCAACCTCAACAAAGAACTGTGAAGTAATTTCTCTGAGACTGAGTTGGGAAATCTGTGTCTCTGACAATGCATCACCTGCACAAAAAGCCTCTCTGCTGGGCTTGAGCAGTGAGATCTGTGTTGCAGATCCAGTTCTTCAGAGAACATTCATGGATGTTTAGGGGGAATCAATTCCATTTAACATGAGACTAGTTTTGAGATTTTGCAAAGTTAATAAAAACCCTACACCATAACACAATTAATATTGTGAAGCAGATGTTCACAAATCATTATTCTTACTGCCTATGCAGGCTTATTGTGCTCTTTTTAGGAATATGTGCACTCTTATTTAAAAAACACTGGGGTTTGCTGGTGTGGGGCTGTGCACAACTCGAGGTCTCCCTTGCTGAGGATCACAAAGCTGCAGGGGGAGCAGGAGGCATGCCAAGGTCTTATTGGAACCCATGAAGATGCAGTGATCATCAAAACAGTAAGTGACTTCCCAGCCTCCTTTCCTTCCCTCCCCAGGCAGACCAGGGCATTGCCAGATGCTGCTGCTGACTCAAAATAAGCAGCTACTGCCCCGGATGCTCTTCAGCAGAAGCTGCTGCTCTCAAGCAAACCGGTGATGGTTTAACAATGTATCTGCTTACTATGTCATAAAATAACTTGACCTATAAACACGAGATATTTGTTCTATAGACAAAAGTTTGGACACAGTCAGAAGACCACTGAAATGGGTAGAGCAGAGAAGATCATCTTGGGATCTGGAAGGAAAGGGGGAACTAGACAGACAGAAAAGGCAAAGGGGAGCTTTGGGGCAGGCTGGGATAGAACTTCTAGTCAAGAGGTGCAACAGCTGTGTCAGGTTGCCTGTGTCCTACAGGTAGTCAGGTAACAACAAGGTTTTTCTCATATGCTACATGCCAGTGTAAATGAATAAAAATAATCTAGAAAATAAACAGAGGGCTTTGAATGGACAGGGGAGATAAATGATTACTTAATTCCATGGTAAAGTTACTGAGGGTAGCTTTGGGAGAGGAAAATTTAGCTGGGACTGGATAAAGAATGTTTGAAGCTGCTGACAGTCAAGGTCCAATGAAGAAAAAAAATCCACTTACTTCCATGGATGGTTCACAGAGGATAAGCTGAGTAGACACATGCCCACTAAAATAACATGGCTGAATTATAATATGGGACATCAGCTGAAAATGAGTTGAATGAAGGACAGAACAGGTAAAAATCAGTGTTTGAGATGCAGGCTGCAGACAGTGCACTTCTCTGTGAGCTACAATACTGAAAATGATGGAGTGCTACTATGAAGACTCAGGGAAAGGCACTGATTTGAAAGGTCTACTATTTGAAGTGCATGTGGCAAATGTGGAACATGTGCATCTATCAATGAAATGGCAAATGTGACATCACAGTATATGAAAAGGCCCATTTTTCCTACATTCAGGGAACACACAATGAAGTTAATCTTATGTACCCCCTTTACTGGTATCTGTACCTTAGAAAGAAACTACAAATTCTTTCGATCTTATTTTTTTGTCCTCGTCATCTTCTGCCAACTCCCAAACCCTTCTAGTTACCGGAAGACCCATTTGTGTCGAGTCACTCATCAGCTTAAGCTGGGTGACCAAATTGTTCCTGGAGGTGTAATTTCCCTCACTTCATATAATCAGAACACTTGCAGCATTATGCACTAAGGGGAAGTGGACACTACCTTGTACCAATGTGAGTGAACAAAATAGATGGGTGGCAGAAAATATCTATTGTTTTAAAATAAATTTGTAGCAATGGTGGCATTTTTAAAATACAGGGAAAGTAGAGCAGAACTATTTTCATTCCACAGTAGCATTATAGTATATCAGCATCAGGGCTCCTAAAGGAGCACAAAATGGTAACAGCATTTAAAATCCCATCTGACTTCAATTCAGCCTGAACCTTCTCAAAGTAGCACCTGCCTCCCCTAGAGTCAGGAATATCACCCACCCACAAAAACCACTTTGTTTTGCCTTTCATTCTATTCTTTCACATTATCTCTGAAATCACACCCACCGGCCACTCAGCAAAAACAGGGACCTCCTGCATGTCCCCAGGGCTCATCTCAAGATGTGCAGTGGAGTCCTACAGAAGTATCAGGTCTGGGGCTGATCGCCCATACCATATGTGGTCTTCACAGTTTGAAAATCACTGCTGGCTCCTTGGCTTGGAGCTGGGAAATGGACCAACATGGGTGAATGGACCCCAACATGACATCAGGAATTCTAATGGATTCTTTGAGTGTCTGAAAATGTATGCTAAGATCAACCTCTTCTCTGTCTTCCTCTGTTTAGCTTTCTCCAAGGACATATAAGGTAGACTAAAGGTGAGACCTCAGTTTAAGTTGCTGGACACTAAGACTGATGCCTAATATTTCTACCACAAAGACATTTTCTTCCACAACTACTTCAGTTTCACCCAGCGCTTCCCATCTCAACTCTATATCAAGCTTCCACATTTAGATTGAGAAGACCTTTTCAAATATTACTAATTTTTAGTACTGCTCCCACTCATACCTTGTCAACTAGACCTATAGTTGCTTCTTCTGGATGAGATGATATAGAAAACAAGAGAGGGGTTGGTAAGTCTCCTTGTCTCTGCCACTTACCAGAATGTCTGCTGAAGGTTTTGGCCACTATCCCAAACACAATGGCAGTAACGATGTATTAAATGACCTGTTGCACATTACAATTTAAGTAAATGACAACTCCTACCTCATGTTTCTAAGGCTTTTTCTCTGATGTCAGCACCTAAATTTTCCAGAAAGTTGCTCGGATTACTGTTGTAGCTATTACAACATTTTTCTTCCAATTTCACCTATATGACAGGAAAAAAATCTAGGCAGCAGACAAACCTTTTTCCCCTCCATCTCAATAACCATTCCAGAAAGATACACCACACTTAGAAATTGAGATTTCTAAGACTCAAGATTCAGCAGTGGAGATAAGAACTCCCACATATGCATCCAAACACAGATACATAGAGTAATCAAGCAGTGGTACTATCCTGCCTGGGGCTCAGGTTTTTCTTCACCTTCCATCTAAATATTAACCATTTATATCACATAACCCAATTTAACTACTGGGTAATGTGAGACATCCAGCCAGTGAATCACAAAACTCTGCCTATAGATTTTTTCTCATTTGAGACCCAAACTGTACTGTGCAAAATCTAAATGGAAGATCTTGCTAGAGCTTAAGTTTTCAGCTACTTCAGAAACCCCAGGAAGGTGGTGCTTTCTGTGCACATACCAGCGAAGTCAAGCCCCACACTAACTTCATCTCATCTTTATCCCTTCAATTTTCAATCTGGTTTTGATGCACTTTCAATCTCTTTAGGCAACAAGATTATAAAAGCAAGATATAAAGTCCTAGCAACAAAGTTGAACTTGTTAGAAGGATATGACATTTTATATAGACCCACAAACTCAACTGCACAAAAGTGGTTTGCATCAATTCTTAATTTGGTGAAATTATTACTCCCTGGGAGCTTGCTTGAGCAAAGGCAGGGACTTCAAGACCGTGCCATTATTATTATTATTATTATTATTATTATTATTATTATTATTATTATTATTATTATTATTATTATTATCATCATCATCATCATTATTATTATTATTGTTGTTGTTGTTGTTACTATTATTTCTTCCAACCTGCAATTCGAGTTCATAGATTTCATTCCTCTGGCAGATTTCACTAATGAAATAATAGAGTTCATTAATAAGTGGGCAGAAAGAAAGGGATTTGATTGTATCAGCGAACAAAAGTCTGTTTTAATTTTTAGCTGTTGTTATGGTTTTTATTTCTGAGGACAATTGGGGGAAAATTAACAAGAAAGAGCTCTGTTAATTCCTGAAGCTACTTATTTTTAAAAAGAAGATACTTAATTTTTCTAAAAGAAGTCACAGATTTTTAACAGAGTACATGTGCTACAATGATATAATTTGTTAGTTACAACTGAGAAATCACTAACTTTCATCAAGTGTAGAAAAGTGCCATCTTCATGAGTTGTTACAATTTTTCAGATTATTTTACAATGTAATTCAAGGAGATGTAGAATTTTGAACTCTACTTTGGTCTCTACACAATCCATAGTATCTTTTGCATTTTATATTAATATACATAATAGATGCTTTGTACTTGGAATACATGATATATTTTTATAGCAGTTATTTTCTAATGCAAGAGATTTCTCATTTCTGGAGATAAATCTCACAACAGAAATGAAGAATTGTGCATCCTACTCAAGCTGAACAGATATATATGTCCATCATTCACTATCACTCCATATTAGATTTAGAGTCAACCAAAAATAACTTTTACAGTTAATGCTGTTAAATAAAACCTGCACTTTTTATTCAGACATAACTACTATTTCAAATCTCTCTTAATTCTATTTTCAGAATCCCCTGAGTGAAACAATATTTTATTCTACTTCAGTATGTAGGATATAGAGAGTTTTAGAGACTCTGCTCGCCAATATTCATTGACAAACCATACTCAGCATAAAGAAAAGTGGATTTCCAAGATGTATGGTAAACTAACTTTAGAAAAAAAGTCCTGGCATTTGTTACATCATCTGGATTGCACAGGTGCACATCCATCTTCTCCCATATATGGAAAATAAGAACTGCATCCTCCATTAACATGCTTTTAACTTATTTACAGGTAGACTGGAGACAATATTTATCATCACAAAGTATAAAGCCAAACGTCCTTTTTTCTTCAGAAGCACCAAAGATTAACATATTAGAATGTTTTCCACATGTCCACTTTACTGTCAAGAGAATATTAAAGAAGTTTTCCAGCTTCCGCAGCTCAGCCAGATGTCAATGGATCCCACAGTGAAGCAAAATTGGCAGAGTAGCCTTCTCATGACCCCGGCATTGTTTTATCAAGGATCAGTTTAAAAGTATAAAGGGCCATTTCTTGCTGAGATCTGTAATGTTTTTCAGCCCTTTCCCCCTGCAATTACACAAAAGTGCTGACTTTGTTGAACTACTGATATGCAGTAGTATTTCTTATGACTTCTCTCACACTGTGCTGTAATTGCTGTTTATGTTGGCACAAGAAAAGTACCATGTCTTGTTTCCACTGTACATTTCCGGACTCTGGTTTCACTAACATCAGTGTAGGATATTGTACTGGGCATATGTTTTGTTGTGTAAACATTAACTGGTAATTTACCCTGTCAATCTCCACAGTATGGCTTCTAATTACCAGAGGTTGAGGGGCTTCAGATGGACATTTTACAAAATATTTACAGCAGCTATTCTGCTTCTTTTTTTTTTTCTTCACTGGTATTTGTGTTTTGAAAATCATTGCAAGAGTAAAAAATACAACTTCATCAAATACCATAAAACAAAACCCGAAACCAAATGTATTCATTCTTGTACACCTCATTCTCTAGAGAAACTAAAGACTAGTTTCCCAATTAGTTAGCAAAAATCATGGCACTATTACAGTAAACATGATGGTGTAATAAAGTACTAGATATTTCTGTTTGCTCGCAATTTGATTATTCCCTTTATATTTTTTTTAACAAGAAAAAATTTACTTCTATTGGCATTTTTTTCTTAAAATTCCTTCTTGCTAAATAGCCTGTGAACTTGTAAATGGCTGTGCACATCCTTATTTGATTTAAGGCTCAGACAAATGTATTTAACAAATGGGAGCACTAAGGTCTTGGAAAACCTAGCATCTACTGCAAAGATTCAGAACCAAGGAACAACCTCCCTTTAAGAGCTATGGAATATATGTTTTAGTCATTCATCTGTGTAATTTCAAGGAAGTAGAACTTTACATTTTGTGCAAAAATACAGTGTCTTGAGTAGAATCTCAGGATGGGATTATACAGGGAATAAGTAAAGTAACATGAGCAAAGAAGATACAATCAAATAGGGCATTTTTTGTCCACCCTAGTCAGAGTGAATCTTTATTTCAAATAAAATTTTAATCACAACTTTCATTATAACACAAGAAACTTTTTTTTAAAAGTGTGATAGTTTCTCATGTTCTCTGTTCCATTGTAATTGGATCAATTTTATAATGTTTACCACATTACAGTAATTTAGCATGTTAAACTGCCTCCATAAGAATCTTCCCTTCAAATACATTGACTAATTAAGTGGTTGCAAATATTTTTCTCTTATTCTGATGAAAGTTCCTTTTCATAAAAATACATTTGCAATTGTCTGTTCAATGTATCTGCCAGTAGTAAAACCAGAACCCTTTTGTTTAGAAAGACATTCAATTTAGCATCTTATCTTTTGCTATAGATGCACATTACACTGCCCTGCTCAATCTTTTATTTTGTTTACTTGGTTCATTCTTTAGAGGAAAAGATACTATATTCAATTAAAAAGTCTTGCCTATTGTTGTAACTCTTAGTGCAAGCAAAATTTAACTGCTATGAACATTGATCAGAGGAAAAAATCTTTTTTTCTGTAAGTCTTTATGCATTTGAATGGACTCTGTTCAGCAAATCACATCATTCGCCTCTGGCAATCTTACCACATATCACTTGCACTAAGCAACAAAGGAGAAAAAAGTAAACAGGCAAACATACAAGCTGGCAAAATTATGGAGTGTATAACACTATCATTCATTTATGTTTAAAAATTATAAAAAAGTTTTTATTTCTGAATGTCTGGCTGTTTCAATTCATAGTGCAATATTTCAAAAGAAAAAGATAAATGACAAATTATTTGACTTGGGAGACTGTTTCAGTGTTGCTTCTGCACAGCACAGAAAGAAAAAAATTATTGTCATACTTTATGTACTACATCAACTTTGGTTTCTGTCTTAGCTGAAGAGTCATCTTCAACTTATTCCACTTATGCAAATGCTCACTTGTTCTCCCAAGGTACAAAGGTCCACCCAACACACTCATCTGGAGTGAGTTCAGAACCTCAGCCTGTATGGTCACAGTTATCTATGGATTTTCTGCAGTTTAATTTACCTCAGAAAACACCCTAAGATCTTATTTAAAGCCACTTGATGCATCTCAGAATAGGAAGTTTGTTTGCTAGACGATTATAAAATTCCTTCTGAGGAGCTGCAAATATGCAAGAATGGCCAGAGCTTTAGTTCCACCCCCTCAGCACAGCTGTCTGTAGAGCTGCCCAAAAAGGAAGGAAGCATCATCCTGTAAACACTACACTTCCCTACTGGAGACCCTGGGATTTGTCATTTCCCAAGTCTGTTCCTGCCATGGCAAATTCCTCTGATCCTTGCTTAGGTCTGAAATTCATGTTCCATGCAATATCCTCTTTTTCAGGCAAAAACTAGAATACACACACTCACAAATAATGAAAGGTCATGAAAACAATAATTTCATGATTCATTTCAAATATTCAATATTTCAATATTCATTTCAAATAATTTCAAGAGGTAAGCAGTGTGGCGATTCTGTCCTTTCTTTACAGTTGCTATTAACTTTAAGAAAAACTATGGTAGGGTAAAAAGGGAGAGGGAGCCATTCCCATCAAGTAGAAAAATAAAGATGTCTAAAAGCTATTTATCTTTTTCTAGCTGATGTGTACAGATTAAAGTACAATATGATTCTAGGGAGAACTTCTAAAAGTTCTAAGCAACTCTTATGGATATAATTTATTTTCAAAATACCATGTAAATTAAATGAGGAATTAAATTCTGAAAAAAACCTGGTTTAAAACTTTTTTTTACAGTACACTGCTTTTACTTAAAATAATAGCATTTTCACCAAACCTTTGACATTTTTCTTTCACAGTTCTTTTTAAAATTATGTTGAAATATTGTATGTTATTTCTGGGACTGCTCCACATACCTTTTTAGTGTCCAGTATGTAAGCTCAAATCCTCAGGGACATCAGCGGCACACTCAGAGCTGACTAGAACCTCTGAAATCCCATCTCCGGAGATATCCTTAAATGCCATTATGGAATGCCATTTGTGGAACGCCACAAATGCTACTAGGGATGACAGCAAAAAACTCTCTTTTGTGTGGCTAATGCACAGGAAGTTGTGCTCTTTTGTGGCTTTATAAATGACCAAAAAACTAAATGGCATCAGGACTAGAATTCAATTGTCCACTGTTTGTAACTCTTGCACAATCCTTGGCACACCTTTGCCCTGGGGCAGAGAGAGTTCCACCAAGCAATTTCTGGCACAGTCTGGGAACTAGCACTATTTAGGCATCATCCATAGTTGTCAGTCTGGATTTTTGGAGGGTAAGAGTTTGATTTTCATGAGGCAAGCTTTACATAGCAATTGGTCATAGTACCTGAGAGGCCAGGATGGGCTGAACATGACAACCCTTTAAAGGAGTGATATAGCAACTGTAGGAATGCAAACCCTATTCAGACATACAACCTTATCTCTAAAATTACCATGGCAGCTGATGAGGTAGCAATTGAGGAAGAAATGCATGTTGTGGCAGGGGTGCTGAGAAGGGAAAATGGGATGGGCCTGCAAGGATGGGTTCTGATATGAGCCGGTTGTGCGGGATAGTTATATGTAGAAATCCCGTTTCATTTGTTGCGAAAGTTGGAAGGTGTGGGAGAGACAAGCAAGACACCATAAAACTAAAAGGGACAAGTAATAATTGTGGAGAACTAGCTTGTCTATCTGTGAATGAGAGAGTGCTTATGTAATGCTGCATAAGGCACAAGAAACAACCTTCAGACCAATGAAAATTCTTTATTTTCCAGTCATCTAACTAATCAAGACTTTGATTTTTAGGAATTGAATCAAACACTATTGTAAAATAACAGTTACCAGTTCAATTTCTGATTGCTACAGGCAGTCATCTCATTAAACCTACAACCAGTCACTATCGATCATGCAAAAAACCCCCTAAAATATGACCTTTTATGCATGCAATCCAAGGCACAATAGAAATACACATGGGGAATTTGACATCAGTGTGCCCTCACCATACTTTTTATGCATGCTAAAGATCAGTGATTTCAGTTTTTTAGTGCTGTATTTTCACAGCTTCAAAAAGTACTAAATATTTATTTTAAATGTAGCTTAGCATTTTGAAAACTATTTTATACTAATTTGTTCTATAAACACCTGAAACTCTTTTATTTTTTGAAAAGCCTTCTTACATTTCCAGCATTTGGAAGTAATTTGTTTCTAGTCCAGAAAAATGAATGTCTGTCTCTAACAAAAAGAGCTGGATTATTGCCCAATCCACTTCAGAACTGGATGATGCTGAGTCTTAGCCATTTAAATAGTCAAGTTAAACAAGACACAGTTGGGATGATAAAAGGGGGTCTGTAAAAAAGCTATTGCTCTGGCCATGTGGACTTACAACTATCAAACAGTGACTAAGAAAATAGAGAAAGAGAGAAGAAAAATTAACTTAAGTGCCAGGGAAAACATTAGGATTAGGTGAGGAGCATGGTCTATGTTCACATCATTCTTTCCTCTTGCCAGTGAGCTGCCAGCAGGATATTTACTCTGCTTAAGCACTGACAGAGGCAAAGAATGGCAAAAAGGCATTACAAAGGAGAACAAAGTGGAGGGGAGGTAGATACTAACAGGCTGTGTGGAGTATTACCCTAAAAAGCACCTATAATCTTCTAATTTTGTATCTAAATTATATTTTATGCTCTTTTGTGCAAGCCTTGTTTGCAAGCACTACTTTGCAGGCTTCTTATAATCTGGAAAAAGGTGAAAAAAAACAGAATAGTTGTCTCATATCTTATTAATACTAGTTCCTTTCCCTTTTGCAAACTATAGTTCCAGATATGACAACTAAAGATGCAGCAGAGCAGAACCTGATGAAGACCAGAGAACCATTTAAAATAAATTCCCTGAATCTGTTTATTTTTGCATAGGAAGAAGTGCATTCACAAGAGGATAAAGATGCACAGTAATGAAAGCAATATTAGAATGTTATTTAGGTACTGATCAACCAAATCAGTATGGTCTTATGGTTCTAGATTTAATGAATCAGATAATGATCATGAGGCTTAAATTGGAATGTACCACTGACACTGAAGAATGAAACATGCAAATGAATGCCACTTACAGGACAGGGAACTCAGAAATTAAAGCATTTAAGATGTGATTAGGAAAGATACAATAAAATAGCATTCCAAGAAGAAAAAGTAGAAGCATGCAAGGAGGACACAAGCACAGAAAAAGAGCAAAGAATATTTGGGCCAAATTATTTTTTTATATAAATACACAGGTTCAATACTATTTGTACAGAAATTATCTTTGTTTCTAAGACAGAAAACTAAAACCACTTCAGATTTTATTTGCATAGTTGCTGCAGTGATTTCTCCATTCATATTCCATTTAGACCTAGAGTGATAAGTATGAATGAATTTGCAGAGATATAAACAAAGATACATAGATTTGCATGTGAAAATCAATGTCTAAAAATATTTTAAAAGACAGCTGAGGTTCGATTGTAAGCCAAAGGGAAGTCATGTCTACTGTTCCGAGTCAGCGCTAGTGAGGTAATTTGAAGATGAGAATAATCTATACCTGATGAAGGATCTCTCTGATTACTATCCTGAAACAGACTTGAGGTTTGTTAGTTCAGTAACTAGGGCTGAAAGCTTCTGAAATCCTATCGGCATATTACAGACAGCCAAAACAATGTAAATTTCTATTATTCCTTAATCCTTTGTAATATACTAAGTTTCACTTCAAATAAAATCCAAAATCCACAAAACCATACATACAGGATGCCCATTGGTATATGTATGTAAACAAAGCTTTGCCTCAGGAACTCTCACTGCTATTTCAATACAAAACAAATACATTCCCCTTCCTATCCTAAAAGGTTCAAACAACAAGAATATTGAAACAAAGCCTAGAAAATCATTCTTTACCCAATTATACTCTAACAGTTGTAATAATAGTAATGATTAATTTATTTGTGGACTCTCACACTATTAAGTTTTTCTGAAGCATAAGGATAGGGGTGAAAAACTTTCAGCTCCTCGGGGATTCCAGACTGTGCACATTCTGCAAAAAGCAGCAGAAAGCAATAAAAATACAGTTGCTAATTCTTTTGTACTGATCTGAGAGAAGAGTAAAACTAGGCTTGCTAATTCTTTTGTAGTGATCTGAGTAAAGAGTAGGAGTGGGGCTTCCTGTTACTTTGCTTGATTTCTTATTTTGCTGATATTACAGGCAACAACATAAAACCAGTACCTCTTTAAAAAAAAAGAGAGAGACAAAATACTGGAAAACATTTGTCAGATTTTGAGCATGAACGCCTATGTTTTCATTTTCTTCCCATATGTAGGTCTGATTTATTCATTTGTGCAGTGTGTTTTTTCACTTACAATAGCAACTAGCTGACTGCTCACAGTAGCAATATTATTTGATCAAATGCAAGGTTTTTTCTACCTTCTCAGGGTGGACACCCTCTTTTTATGTTTTCTTCAGAGGAAGAAAATGTGTACTTTGTCGCCTGGTACTTTTTCATAATTCACCTGCCATTTCCCCCCTAACTTATCTGCTTTCAAACAGAGTCTCATTCACTGTCTTGTTACCTTTCTATCTCAAACAGTTCTACTCACCTTCTTTCCTAATATCACATACTTCTTTGTCTCCATCTGCTCTTTTAATTGCTAGCTTTAGCTAAGTGTTAGGTCATTTCCACAGGGAAAGGGGAATAAAAGGAAACAGAAACAAAAAGGCAAATTGATGTTTTTTAAAGAATTTTATTTTACTACCAACACTTCTCCTAGTTTGCTAACAAATAATTCAAAAGTATTGTTTATACTTTCAAACACAGAAAATACCTAGTAAGTCCCCAAGATAATTTAATTCTTAGAAAAACCCAAAAGTAGAAATCTAGGAATACCCTTACTTAAAAGAACAGGCATGTTGTAATAAAGTCTCTTGCGTTACCTAAAATTATGTGTATTCCCATTCTCTTATGTTTGATCTCAAACATTTTCTTTAGCATGTTTTAGAATATCACACAGATTTCCACCTACAAATGTGGTAGCTATCCTGTTTCTTACAATGGAAATTTAAAATTTGAAAAAAATTAATTTATACAAGTTAGAAAATTGCCCTTAACATGAGTATTATGATATTGCAAATTATTCATTTAAGCAGGAAAACCTAGGACACACAAGCCAATATATCCACGACTACACTGAAGGGTGCTTTCCAGCTTAAAGAAATTCTGTTTCATAATTCCATTTGTTTCCTGCCATTTAGCCAACTTTCCACTTATTACATGTCTCCACGCCTTAATATTAACTTCCAGTGCCGAACACTGTAAATTGTTTTCTGAAAAATCAAAGCATATGATGGCCATTGTACACCCTTTGTCTTCTTTGGCAGTGATTGCCTCAAAGAATTCCAGCAAAATACTGAAGCATGACCAGCCCTTCCTGAATTCTGTTACAGCTATTCTCAGTCAAGCTGAATTTTTTTGTAACATTTCCCTATCTGAACTTTGAAATTAGTTTCTGGAGATCTCCGTTAAGCCTTCCGCAGTTTCCTGGCATATATTTGTAAACAGCAGAGGAAAGCAAACTTGTGAGGTCTGCTGAAGCATTTCCATTTCAACTCCTTCCTCAAAATAGGCATGCAAAAATATTGAATTTTTTTTCAATATCACCAGATATGTGGATGCTTCATATGGCAAGTCTGTCCTACACTCTTAATGTCTTCAGAGTGCCAGGTTGTGCAGGGTAAAAGAAATGCAAGGTTACAAGGCTCAGATAATTTGATTAGTCATGCATGTATTTTGATCATTTGCTCACTCATACACCTTAGCTTTTTTAATCTAAAAATTACATTCTACACAAAACTTGAAATCTATTCTGTTTGTAAATTTCAATTTTAAAAATGTTTTAAATCTTCACAAAATCTATGTGTACTTCTCTGATGATCTTCCTCTGGTATTTTTTTTCTAGCATTTCACAAACTAAAGGAGATAAGCCTTATTTCTGTTTTACAAATAGAATTTAAAAAAAAAAAAAGAAAAAGCCATGAGTACAGTCACATGTCAAATTAGGAAAAGACAAGCCAAGATGTTATAGTTTCTGTCTCCTATGCTGCCTTAATTCCATACAGTTCCTCCCTATTAGCTTAGAAAAACAGTCAGTAAGACAGTGTTGAAATTTTAACTGAACTGTCATGACTACTTTTTGCTCTGTTAAAATTTAGTTCAAATATAAACAATTTAATTGCCAGGTAGTGAGTGCCCCAGCACTCTGCCAAAACCCCCCAAAATACTAGTATCATTTAATGCATTACTGAAGTAAGAATTTTGGCAGGTCAATACCTACAAGTTCATTTTGTCAATTACTATATAACTCCCCAAAACTAGTATCTTTTTATTTGTGTAGCAACAGACAAATGTGGCTGGACTGTCTTCCTCAGTTAAAAAGTTCATATTCACTGTTATATGAGAAATTCCTAGCTCCATGAGTACATGCAAGGTTCCACGCTTTTTCAAAGTTGCTTATCTATCTTCTCTGCCTTAAAACAGAAGTCTCAATTCATTGTACCACACTCTAGCTCTGGATCATTGTACTTTCCAGGGAAATAAAAAGAGAGCATTGCTTACAAATAAAGAATGATTAGGTATTGTTTTGGGGGTTTTTTTTCTTTCCTGATCAGTACATAAAGCTCATGAAAACTAAACTAAAGGAATTTTGCTTACAACTTTTTACAACATAATTTCATAAAGCTGTACTTGAAGAAAATTATCCTGTTGCTTCTTTTTAAATCAAGAGATTAAACAGTGTCTGTACATATGTTTGCATGTATAATTCAGTAAAAAGATAACAAATCACCAACAGAAACCCTGAAACAATTTATCTGGAACTACTATACACATACCTTTGCCTTTTTCCCATTCAACCTTCCACCACTTCTATCACACCTCCATGTCATTTTACCATTATTTTATTTTATCACTTCTCTATTCTACTCAGCTACTCTAACTTGCTCGGCTTCTGGCTGTAAGTACCAGTCATTCACTAGGATAAGCTAGCATGAGCCCTCATTCTTGTAGATATCTACTAAAATATGCCAGACAATAGCACGGTGAAAGAACTGACTGCAGGATACAAATGTTAAATGAATTTTCTAGCACAGAAATGTTCTTACAGGTTATGTATTTATTTGGAAATTTCTCATTGTGGGCATTACAGATATATTCTTTCATGTCAGTCACAGAAATGCAGGTCTGAAAACTAAAGAGGAAAATGTCAGCGAATGTAATCTGGCACCTGAGAGAGATGTTTAAGTGCTGTCAGACACCAACACCAATTTCTTAGGGTTTCTTGAGTGCTTTTTTTACCAACAGAGCTGCCAGTGAGGAACTGTTAGGGCTTTGTGTACACCCAGACACCAGGAAATGCTTTCTGAATTTAACCAAGTAGGAATATCTTGCCTCTGCAAGACAAAGCCTTCAGCTGAGCTCCAAGATCAAAGCACAGGAGACCTGCCAACTCTCAGCACCCACTCCACCACCTGCCATTAAAAGCCATCCTTAAAGCTCAAGTTATTGGTTGCCAGTCCCTCCTCTAAAGACTCGACTGTCTTAAACAGCAACAATGACAGACTACTCCATGAAAGAAGGCAAGCAAGGACACAAGAGTCATAGCCAGGTAGGCAGTGGTGGCAACATCACCAGAAAAACAAAGCCAGGAAGTTGAGTCAGAGATTCAAGATCAGAATCAGGTCTGGACCCAATAACCAGGATCAGAAAAGATCAGCCAGGTCTGAGGGTAAGCCAGTAAGTCAAGCCAGCAGGTGAGGATGAGAATGAGAATCAGGAAGGTACAAGACTGGGCACAAGTGCAATTGCAATGCTCTGCAGAGCAGCTCAGGCAGGGGCCAAGCACTAGAGCTTCTGGTTTAAAGTCACTGCCAAGAGAAGGAGAGGGAGCCTGCACTGAGGATCCTTAGCAGCAAGCAGCTCCTGGACAAGAGATCTCAGCAGCAAGCTGGCCTCTAATCTGCACCTGAAAGGGGTCGTGACAGCTTGTGACTTCAAGCAAGCTCAACAGCCATAAAAGCCAAATCATGTATTTGAAAAAAAGAAAAGGACAAGGTGGACAGCTATATCTAGGAGATGGTTTTGGGTGGAAAATTCATCTCATCTAATGTTTTGCATGGACGTTCATGTAAATCACAGAGGAGGGAATTTTAAAAACTTTTTTTTAGTCTCTTAGACTCTACCATTTCATGCTGCTGGCTGCTGTGAACTCTATTCCTGTAACAAAATGGTTCTTGTAAATTAATAAATCATGAACTTCAGCACCAACATTCAGATTCCTCTCCTGGTTCTGGCAGTTAAAACAGCCACACCAACACTGAGTGCCTTTGAGTGAACCTAGATTTTATTACATAGGTAAACTGGATGCACAAAAATATGCAGTTTCGTTAGTGTCTCCAGCGTACCTTCTAGCCAGGAGGCTAGAATCAATCTAGTTAAGTGATGCAGGGAAGAGGTCAGCAGTCAGCCATTCTTATTTGGATTTACTCTTAAGTTTATTTCATCTTTAAAATTCAATGATTGTAAAGAAATTAATAAAATATTATTAAATATTTTAAGCTCTCTGTAAGGGGATATACTATAGTGCTTGTAATAAAAACCTGCATTCACAAATCTGGATTTTGCAGTCTGAACCTTGAAAGTTTAATTAAAGGCTTGCTAATTTCTGTTTCTGGTACGAAAATGGGGACTTTATTTCAAAATTCCTGTTTTCTGGAAGAAGAAAGAGCTAATAAAAACTGGTTTCATTTGGCATGTAATCAATCTCATTCATCTCATTCTGTCCAATAAAGTGAAAATGATTACACAAAGTGGTAAATATCCTTGGTCCTTCTAACTCATTAGAGTTTTATACTTGTTTTCTTTAAGTTAGAATTTGATCCCCATGGTGTAGAGATCTGTTCATTTTAATGAATTAGGATAAAAATTTAAATTTGATAAAATTCTACGGGACCACCATGTGATTGTTTCATTTATTCAGGTATCACAACCAGACAAATATTCTCTTTACCTCTCAGCATACTCTTTCTCATGTTTGAATATATGCTATAAAGACAGACAAATCTATTTCTGGCAACTACACAAGCTTTACAGGAAAAGAGTTCTTTAACACTTCCACTAGAAAGTTTCCCTTTCATACCCATTCTGTACACACAACAGGAGTCAATTGTTAATGAAACTCAAATCTCCTTAGATCAATGGCCTACCTTACCAGGGCCTCTCCAGAAAGAAGTTTCCTGACCCATCTTTTTACCCTTCCTTGGAGGTCTGTAACAATTTCCTATAAATGTTTTACTACTTCTTTTAGCTACACTATGTGTTTGTCACATTAGCTAACCAACACATGCAATTTCACTCAACATACCATAACCTCTAACTAGATTTCCACATCACTTCCCATCTTCTGAATTGTGTCTTTGGTAAATTCTATAGTCTGATAGTTTTATATTAAGCCATGTAAGCAAGAGCCAGTCATGTTTCTACTTTAAATGTTTACTGGTTTGTTCTGAAGCATCACTTCAAGTTCCTCACATTTTTACACAGATTCTTTTCATAAAAGAAAGTGAATTTCCTTTCTATCTGTATTATTCACTTTGTCAATTTAAAAAATTACTTATGCTTTAAAAGTTGGCTAATCTCTCTCCCATCTTTCACTACCTATCCTTTTGCTAAAACAACACTTATAAAACTGAATACTAAAATTGCAAGACTACTGCTCTGCTAATTTCTTACACAGATACGGCCTGTCAGTTCTAGATGACTTTGGATCAGCCCCAAATGAAAGAAAATATTCTGGGTAGTATAATCCTGCATGAAACAATGTGATCTGTATAAAAAATCACTTACTGAATCACCAGCAACTCTTTCCACTCCTAGGAGATCTCCCATTGAAGCAATGCCTGAATTAGTGTGGAGTGATTTGTGGCCTTCCAGCTGTCATTCATTAATTCTTAGGAAATACAATACACAATACACCAGTACTCAGCTTGAGGCTGTTCAGTGATGTCTTAGGAAGAGTGTAATTTGTCTGCTGAATGCTCTTTAAACTTGTTTTCAAACAATAACTGCAGCCTATTATTTCTATGACCCCCCAAACACATTTCACTCTTGATGAAATATTGTGTCGGTCACACAGACCCATAAAGGGGGAAGAGAAAGGAATTTTGTCTGAGAAGAGTTTGGTTTAGGAAACAGCACCTGAGTTGAAGACAAGGGGTTTTATTCCAGTGCTCTGCCATTCCTATATCTTTGGCAGGAAGGACAGCACAGGTAAGGCTGAAGCAGGGACTAGAAGTGACCTGGGCACTCTGATCCACTGGCTTTAGCACTTCACCTCGCAGCCAACCTGCAATTGTCCTGTTTTAGAAGGAATATTGCTTAGCTATAATTCACTGCTGGCTGCCTTGGTTTTTTGACCCGAGACAAGAGAGGATGTTGTGAGGCACAGGCCTTGAGGATCCAAAAGCCTGGGGACCTTCCTTTAAGCGAGCCAAGGAGCTGCTTGCACAAAGCCAGTCAGAGAGACTGTGTAATGCCTGCTTCATCAAGGACTTTTGGCAAATTCTATGACAAGTTCTGCTCAGCCAAAACCACTGCACCTTTAGACATGTACTGTAGGAGACCTTGAGCATAGAGGGAAGTTTTCTGGTGGGTGTCAGGCACCCCTGGCTTCCCAGAAATCTGAGAAGGTTGCATAGGAATTTCTTTTTAAGTCTTTTGCTCTCTTGAATTTGCATGTTAATTATCCGAAACTGTTCATTAGGTACCTAAGAGGTTTTCTTTTACCTTTAGCTCTTACACAGTTGGTTTAAGAACTAAATAAAAAGATAGAAGCAAGAGGTAAACTTGAGACAATAATCACTTATAACAAATACTGGAGTTAGCATAGCCATTGTTCAATGTTTAGTAGGCACCATGACAGCAATTATTTTAAGGAAGGATTTGAAAAACAATGCTTCAAGTATTTTTATGGCCAACTCCTCCCATGCTCAGGGGTTTTCATGCTTTTAGCTATTGCATCTGCAACTGAAGCTGTGAAATTAGCAATTTATTTATCCCATGATACATACACACACATTTGCAACAATGGGTGAAGTAAGGGTGAAGAGTGAATGCTGTGAGTAAAAGAGCCTTTTCCACCAGATTTTGTCATTCCCTATTTAATCGAATACCTGCAGATTCCCAGATTGAAACTTTCCTTGCTCCTTCTTGTGGCTTATACTACTAATACTGTTAACACAATTATATCTAAATAACAAAATATGAGCTCTGCCAAAATAACAAGTCAGATAAAGGAAAGCTTGACCTTCAAAATGACTGCCTGAATTGCACGGAAATAGAAGATGCCATTAAGTATAAAATAGAACAATAAAGGCAATTCAAAGATGAATTTATAAACATCTTTTGATTCTGCAACATTTAGTAAAAGTAGGTCTCGTTAGGAAGGCATGTGCGTATTAAGATATTTCTCAAGGTTATAACTTTACAAAAACTACATTAGAACTTGCAGTCTGTTTTCTGCATTGTGTCCCATTCTGGAAAATATATCAACATAAGGGTAAAAATCTCTTATGGAAATTAACTCTGGTTATTTAGGCACAGATTTGAATGCTGATTAAATAAGATGCAAAGTTGTTGCTAATTCTACTTGGAAGGCATAACTGATAAATAAAAAAGAATAATGAAGGCATATGCACAGTGATAAAATTATCTACACTCTTATGTGTACATAACTACCAGTATTTTAGATTTATCCATCTGAAAGGGAGATGTAATTATGCATTATTCCATTTTATATTTAGACACATCTGTAAAACAGAAATTTTAGTTTAATGGAAAACAAACATACAGCTGTTCCTAAGAAAATTGGAATCTGAGAATCAGAATTGGAATCAGAAAAAAATTATTTAATGTCCCTCCTTCATCTAATGTCAATGAAATGTAAAAATCATCACTGTTTCTTAGTGATTTTGTATGGAATTGAAGGTAATTAATAGATAAGGTTTGACATTTCCTGGTAAAAGCAACAGCAATAATACCAGTAGACAATCTGATGTGTAAGCAATACTTTCCTAAAGATTAGTGAGCGCCTTTTTGCTCTTCTAATGATTTCTTTAATGGCAGGATTTTTTAAAATTGCACATTGAATGAAAATAAGAATACTATTATTGTACATATAAAATGAGAAACAAAGTTACCTGTATGGCTGTGAGGATATTGGCTAATGCCTGGCCATACGTGTCATGACAGTGAACAGCAAGAGCACTCAGAGGAATTTCTTTCATAACAGCTTCCAACATTTTTTTCATACTTCCAGGCGTCCCTACACCAATTGTATCTCCCAGAGAGATTTCATAACAGCCCATACTGTATAGCCGCTTAGATACCTGATTAGAAACAGAAAAACACCAAGAGCTCAAGATGAAGAGTATAAAACAGGGTCAAAAACATACATTATAAAGGACATACCTCTGTAGAGGTTTTAGGTTTTGACCTACTGAGGCAGATCTATTCATCAGATACCCTATAGTCATTCTTGAAAACTGCCATTGAAGAAGAACATTCCACAGAGCCTCTTATTTTAAAATTATAGTTCTGCTATGTTCTGTATGTGAAATAGCCAACCAAGTCAAACCCATCAAAAACTTGCTTTCTGACTATCCCACAGAATCCAAATAAGCAAAATTTTAACATTATGAATTAAGTTTCTGTCAAGCCCTTTCCTAACATTTTCTTCTCTCTGGGGACTTCCCAGCTGTTTGGTTTTCTCCATGTACTTTTCAGCTTACAAGTTGTGCAGGGTGAAGACCTGTCCTTTTGTTTGCATATTACACAGAGCCAACTAAGATAATAAATAATTAACAAAAAGCCCGATTTTTCTCTCTTGGCACTTAAAAAATCAATGAAAACTGAAATTTTAACATCTTGTGGTCTATATTAATTTTGCAATATTAATTTTGCTTGCATTTCATGAAAGCAAACATTAAAATACTAACAAAGCAAAACTGCAACTTAATTAATATTCTATTCCTTAAGTTTTAAAAATTTTCCTAGTATCAAACAAAACTATATACAAATAGATCTTATTTATCTAAGTACAGCCCTAAATATTTCTGGAATTACGTCTTTGAGGAGTTCTTTGCATGAGTGAGAACTGAGGTCTGGCTCCATAATTTTTACATGGAGAGAAACACATTCAGAAGCACAAAACCATGTTTTCACTGAAAATATTGCTTCAGGAATTGAATGCAGGATCTTTTCATCTTATTTTTGTTGGATTTATTTGGAAAGGTTCCACCTTATTTTCAGCTGCTCAATATGTTTGTCCCCTTTAGTATTCCCCACTGTGCATGAAAGATCCCAAAAGACCACTCCACTGGAATGGAATCCCAGTCTAGAAACTAAATGTTTAGAAATGAAAAAATACAACCCTTTTCCAAGACATCTTCAGTCACACTGCAGTCTGCTGTTAAAACAATTCCAGGACTTCATCAGTGTGATTGCTGTGAGCATGTCTGAGGAAGCTGACAAAGTGCACACCAGCAGTCTCGGAAGTGTTGAATAAATATTGCTGTTCACTTAACTCAAAGAACAGCTGATAAAGAACTTCAAATACTCTGAATTATCCTGTTTAAGGCTTGGAAGTGCTATGACCATTGCAAATGTGATAAAACTGTATTTTAAAGTCAGATTCCCAGGTTCATATTCAGAGAAATCCAACATATGTTTTAAGGAAGGGATATTCATCGGAATGCAAAAGGGATTCAGCTCACAGCATATTTTTATATCATCAACACATGGTAGGCATTTTAACTAGACTACTGTTGTAAGAAAAAAAAGGATCATCTGCAGTTAGTGATGGATTACATCCAGTTAAACCCCAAACCTTAGTATTTCTTTAAGATCAGGGCAAAGAAGTGTACTACATTTTTTCCCCCCATTCTTTTCAATTCATGATTCTAAGGTTCTCTAGATGAGCATTTTAGTCATAACTTGGACTATACAAACTGCTAGAAATCATATTTCATTCACTTCCTTTTCATGCTCAGTCCTTACGTCTTTCAGCTTTTTGAATACAGAGTTTTGAAAGATAGAAGAGAAGGGGAAACTGCTAACAAGCTGAGCATCATCACTGACTTTTCATGATCTAACCTTACAGTGATCCTTAAAAAGAGATCTGTATTTAATTTCAAGATGAATACGCATGCTTAGAAGGTGAATGGTGGTTTTTTGTACTGAATTTTCTATTCTACCATAGTAGAAGGCAGCCTGTTATATTTTTGTAAGTATTCAATGTGGATTTTTGGGAGGATCGTGTGGGAGAAGAGAATACGCTGTTTTTTCTATGTAATCAGAATGTGATTATGAGCTTGCAGCTTTGTTGATTGAACAGGGTTGTGTTCTGCACCACTGAGCAGTTTTACTATGCATGAGTCTTGTGCTACTCCCCTTGGGAACACTGCCTTGACACCAAGCATTGATCAAAATGGGAATTGGTGAACCAGCACTGCAACCTCTTAGGCATGTGAACAGTCCTATTCCTGGAAATAATATCGAACACTATACTCTTGCATTGAATACAAAAGATCATAATCCAGTTATAGATTATTTTAAGCAACTAACAATACAAAGACCTGCAGTTCTTGTGCTGAAAGGGAAACTTTAATGATCCAACAATATTCAAACAAGAGTAGGTACATTTTCTATAGTTTGATCAGAATGTATCCTGGATAATATTTAATTTAAAGAATTCACTGCTTTAGGTTAAAAGGAAGCTAGGGAGAGAAATAAGCAGGCAGAAAGATAAAAACAGCGAAGCATATGACGGGAAGATAAAGGATTACACAACTGGCTTCAAGGATGTGATACAGTGTTTCCAAAAACTTTCAAGCTTTATCTGCCTAAAGTTGAAATTCTCAAACCACAAAACAATAAATGGTTAAGCAGTGATTCCATTGCAAGAATCGTCAGAGTAATAAAACAGGACTATGCGATTTATTTTAGGATATGATAACTGTTTGTTTGTTTGTTTAAAAAAAAAGAACCATACAGATATACCTGATAGATTCCAGAAGTCTGAAAGCATCTGAAGTTTGCACTCACTGGATAACTATGTGTAAAGCAGTTATGTATCTAGGATGCCAGAAATTAATATAGTCTGTGACAATCTGTAACAATGCATGTAGTCTGAAATAATCCACCTCTTCTAATTGCTTTTGCTTCAGTTAAAAAATCTTTTGCTTAAAAAAAACCAAAAAGGGTCACTGTTAACTGACGGCAGAAGCAACTGCCTAAACCTTTCAATCATAGCTGCTGATTGCAATATGCAGTCAAGGGAGTCAAAATGCTCACATCCCAAAAAGATGATGACCAGAGTAGCAGCTCTCTGAAAGACTTTAGCAATTCAGTCAGAGATTTTGATAATGATGATTCTGTGCATGTATTTATATACAATCCATAAGATGCACACTGCACCAGTGCTTGCTGAATCAGGGATGGAATTAATAAATTTAATATAGCAGCTTTTATTTATAGACACATACACAGTGGTATACAGGTATGCAAGAAGACACTTATTAGGATGAAGATAGAAAATAAAATAGCTGTGTGAGTATAAGTTTGCAGGTCTGGAATATTAAATAGCAATCCCACTGGCAAAGTGAGAAGGAACTCTTCTGTGCAAGGAGAGTCATTAAAAAATAAGCAACGCATGGAAAGAAGCCTGTTGGGGGACATGGTAAGCAGTATGTCATTACTGCTCTAACTAAAGCTGTGTCATTTCTAACCTTCACTTCATATTAAAACAAACAAATTTAGAAATACTGAGTACCTTCCAAATTAATTTTTTTTTTCGAAGAGTCTGAGTACTGAGTATGTGTAGCTGCTGTGGAAGAAGTATTATCACAAATTCCATCTGGAGTTTACACTAGAAGAAAATGCAGGAGAACAGGACCTGAAAACCACCCACACAGAACATAATACATCAGACAAATGTTGACTAGCTGCTAGTGCTACAAATTAAAAAATAATGGTTTGGGTATTCTGCTAGATCAACAAAAATAGGTGATTAAGTGTAACAGAGAAGATAAGTCTGTCTCTAGGTGGAAGGCCAGCATGTTCTGCCTTAAGCCTCTTGGACTTTTCTCTCTCCTCTCTTTTTTTACTGATCATTTAAGCTTTGATGCCCTGTTTACCTTCCTGCAAAATTTTACACTTGTGTTTCACCCATTTCTCTGCTGGAAAAAAAAGGCTGGACTAACAGATCTTCTTCCTTATCCTTTATCCTAAATGGGAAAAAGGGGCAGGGAGGGAAGGTGCAACTTATTCCATCATGGCAGTAGAGCAATTTAAGAAATCACATTGGGGCTGAGTTTTGGTTCACATGTCAATCACGTGAAACTCATCAGAAGCACAATGACAACACAGTATGCTTATTCCAGATAAAATGGATTTAAAAGCAAGCATTTGTGCTGGGAACCCACTTGCACAACATAGTCCACTGACATATGTGCTTGAGTCTACTTCCTTAACAATTTCTTACCTTCTTGCTAGAGGAAATAGTGCATAATATTTTCTTCTCATGAATGATAACAACCAAAATACGTTTTCTCACATTTGACTGTATATGGTTAAGTGAGGTTATGCACCAAGTTTTAGCATTAGCTATGTTTTTTGCTTGTTTTCCTTAAATTTTATCCATTAAAGATCATTTTGTGACTAAGCAGAGAAACTTACTTATAGACATTTTTAAATGTATTTTTGATTCATTAAAAAGACAAGCCAGAAATTCACTCTTACTTCTGCCACTTTATCTGGTACGACGTTTCCTTCATATGGGCATCCCAAGGCACAGGACACATACCTACAATAAAAAGAATACACAATTTCCGGTTTTTATATGTATGTATGCATGTATGTATGTATGTATGTATGTATGTATTCATCCATGTAAATATAATTTGAATATTTAAAAGAGCCAACACAGAATAAAGATTTAAATGAAAAGTTAAAATTACATCAAATGAAAACAGAAGGTTTATCAATTTTCCTTTCAGATCACAGAACAGCGATTTATAGCTTTATTTATGCTCAATATATGTCACGAGTTGTAAAGGACTGGCAATGCAGCCAAGTTAACAATGTTGTGGGAGACTAAGTTTTTCTTGGTATTTCCTTCTGAAGTTGCAAGAGCCAGCTCAAACTTTGTCTTGCCTTGCCCTCACAAGGTATTCAGAGGAAGGTATCACTTTCTTCCTTGTACTACCCACATCATAGTGAGCAACACATGGACACAAACTACTTCTGACAACCCCACCATCTCATCAGAACTGAGATAAGTCATCCGAACTGTGGTGAATGAGGAAGCTTTCACACTCTCTCTCTGTACTGGCATTTCTGTCCCAGTGCCCCAGAAGAATTATAGTTCTATTGCAAGCTGTAATTTAGGTATGCCTTGAGACAAGAAGAAACTGAGAAGCCAAACTGTGTCCCTCAGCAGCTATTGGCTCCACAAAGCACAAAAACTGAAAGCCACAACCAAACATCCATTGTTCAGCCCTAATGCTCTATTAGAATAGAATTCAGTTTAAATTTCCTCTTTTAAATGACAATTAAGAGCCATGAAATTCTAATTAAACCTCTAACTGTTTATCTTAAATTGATTAGGAATATGATTAAACTAACCAGAAACATCCAGTCAAAATCAAAAGTGTGACTCTAAAAGGATTTACAACAGATTCAGAGGCCTGCAGAGCCCCAGTCCCAGTGGGAGGTTGCTCAACTGCTTAATAGGAGAACAAGAGCCTTCATCGATCTCCCATCATTCCCTTTCGCTCAACACTGAAGGATATAATGTAAAATTATACACTGTATAATGCAAAAGGGATTGAACAGATGCCAGTTTGTATGTAGTCAAGGTCCGTGGGGTAAAGGATGTATTGTTTCTTTGCAGTTGAAGGAGCAACTGATTGATAGAATGTGAAATTAGGATCAGTAACAGGCAAAAACAAATTGCAAAAAGAACGTCCATATTTTAATGCATAGAGCATATGCTACCCCTCCTCCATATTCCTAATATGAAGGTATGGTGCCGGCTCACCAGAAGTAACAGTAAGAATGAAACAAACCTTAAATCTAAAAAGAGCTTTATTAGCTCCGACAAAGAAATAGAAATGAATTTTCTTTCCACAAAAGTGGTTGGGTCCATTACATCCTGCTCATAATTTTAATACAGATGCCTACTAGGCATGATTTCAATTATCTATATGTCATTATGAAAACCAGGTTTTTGAAACATGGCCACAGAATTCATTAACTATCAGCCCCAATTTAGATGTTGTTGTTTAAATTTCAAAATTATGAATTTTCATATCTACATTAAAGATAAAAATGTAGCTACTGTTAACAGTGAAACATTGTCCTGATTTTCAGTGACACTTAACTCAAAAGTAATTCAGAATAATTTCCTTAATTTTTTTTATGCATGCAGTTTTTCAAATGAAACTAAGCATGAAGAATTTCAGACCCAAAGGATTGCTTTTTACATAACACTACAGTGCCTAGAGCTAGTGACTGCATACACTTATTGAAATTATTTTCAGTATCAGCCACAGCACTTTTTACAAAGTGATTAAGAACAGTTCTAAATACTAAGTAAATGCAAAACATACAGTACGTATGTGCACATGATCCCTTTACTTACATATCTTTACAGGTTCCTAATGGCTACATATGTCAGATCAAGAAGACATGCATTTGGTAGTGATAATGTGGCATGAATGACATCTGGAATGGAGTAGGGCAAACAAAAGTAAAAGCAGGCCAAAAGGTATCTAGAGAACAACAGAATACTCCCTGTGGTTCACACCAGCGAGCAGAAACTTGCCTGAGCTCACATAATTCAGCTGGGCCTGCTGGGGCATGAAAGTATGTGGTGACCTGAGGAATCTGCCTACTACAATACACAAATCTGTTTGAGATTACGAACTCTCTGCATACTTATACCATTGCAACTAGACTGACATTTTAAACAAGGAAAATATGGCAGATATAATCTATCTGGGCATCTGATATTCAATATTAAACTGGAGAAAATAGGGATTACTGCAAGAATTTGACAGGAAAAGAACTTCCTACCAGAGAGATAACAAGGTCCTGTGGAGAATGAAAGAACAAGTTTTCAGTAGAGTTCATCAACAATGAGCTTGGCAGAATTTTATCTAATATTTTCACTTAAAGAGTTGGAATAAAAAGTAGAGATGTGGTGATAACATTAAATTTGAAAGCAACATACTTAAAATGCAGCTATAAAAGAGTAAAGTGCACTCCAGACATATATCAGTATAAGCATTTTTAATAGAGGACAAAAAACTGAGGACAAAATCACACAATAAACTGAGCTGGAAGAGACTCACAAGGATCACTGAATCCAGCTCCTGGACCCTGCATAGCACCATCCCCAAGAGTCACACCATGTGCCCAAAAGCACTGTCCAAATGCTTCTCGAACTCTCTCAAGCTTGGTGCTGTGACCACTTCTAAACCATTAAGTGGAAGTGCAAGGAAATAGGTTTCAATACAAAGGTAGAACTGTTATCTATAGATAAATTTGGCTGTTATATTTTTCTTTTATTTTTGAATATGAAATAAACCATAGGGCATTAAAATCACAAGAGAATACAACTAAATCAGAGCCCCAAGACCTCCACCCATGTGACTCCAAAATCGCAAACACCTTTGAAGAACATGCTGCAGAACTGCTTGGAAAGAAGAAAATTACCAAGACACAGCCACAGAGAGCAACAGAAGACACAAGTTTAAAGAATAGTCTGGTCAACTGCAGCAAACACTACTGACAAATCAAGAAGAATGAGGATAGACTACTGTTTCCGAGATCTTGTCATCAGGGAGTTTGGTGAGAGTTGTTGCAGTTGCAAGCAAGGAACAGAAGCCAAAGTGTAGGAGTTATAGGAGGGAATCACAGAAGAGGGTCTCCAGACAGTAATTATAAACAGCGCCTTTCAATGAGCTTAGGAATGAAGAAGAGATAGGCGATGAGATATGATATGAAGAACCAAGTAGGGTCAAAGGTGCAATTTTTAAGAGGCAAATGCTTGCTTATATTGCAAGTGGAAAAGAGCCAGAGGGCAGTGAGAGGTTAAGAAAGAGAATAAGGGAGGGAAGAAATAAGAGGAAGAACAGAACATGGGGTCACTGGGGCAAGTGGAGGGGGTACAGATGAAAAGTAGACAAGAAACTTCTGCTGCTCTGACAGTAGAGAAGAAAGGACAGAAGGAAGAGGATATGCTATCTATTTTTCTTAGGAGAAAAAGCAAGATCCTATGTGAAGAAATGCAGCAGAGGAAAGAGAAGAGTTTGAGCAATAAATTACAGAGGCAACTGGGATTTAATTTGTGAATTCAATGAAGTTGGAGAATACAGCTGTTTCCTAAAGAGATAGCAGGACTGAAAGAAAAAATATACCATAATGAGAAAGACTGTCCCAGTCTCAGAATATTCACCAGAGACACTCCACAGTATGAGAGCAGAAGCAATCATCTGGGACTTCAAAAAGCAGAGGCTGCAATGGAAGTGTTTAATTCTAAGTATGTGCTTAAATTTTTGCTGAATCAAGTCCAGACATAGCTTAACTACATTTTCAGCACACAAAAAAGAAAACAGCCCATGAAGCCCGAGATGGAAAGAAGGACTTGCAAGTGAACACATCTATACAGCTGCTTTAGCAACACACAGGTATATGCTATTTTGCTCATTCAGGTTTTGTGAATCAGAATCCCTCACTTTAAGAAAAAGTGATTAAAAGTTTTCTACTTGTTCCACCTGGCAGAGTTTACCCAGTCTCTTGTCTATCTACAGATTTCACTGCAGATGAGTATCATTCAGTCTTCTACTAAACTGGTTTTTATGCATATAAAACAAAAACAAACACACAAAAAAACCCCAACAACTTCACTTGTGTAATAGTTTGCACAAAAATGCTGAACAGTCTCTGGAGATGGGGAGGGAGAAGCAAGAGGAAGAGCGTTTTCAATTTCATCCAGTATGCCAAAACCAAATTTCAATGTTCCACAAATGGTATGGACAGTACAAGGTCCCTAGATCAAGGTCACTAGGAATGGAGATAATCACATCAGCCCAATGCCTGTGAAGTGAAGGATATAAAATCACAAACAAGGTAAATGAGCAAACATTTCTTAGCCAGAGTGCGTTAAAAGGAAAATGAATCCAAGCAGAAACTGAACTCCATGTTGTAATCAGCCCTTTGTCAACTTGTTTCAGCAGGAGTCCCAGAGCCAGATCCACAGCTGCTACCACAGCTGGAAGCATGAAGCCTCCTGAGAAGCCAGTTGCAGACTCAGATGCTGCTGTTTCCTGTTTATTATTATAGTGTAAGTTTGCATATAATTTACCATGTTCACTGCAGATGTATTTATTTTTATTGAATGTTTGTGCTAAAATGTACATGCCTATAATTTGGTGAATTCATAATATTAAGGCTGAACTATTCCGTCTCTTTGCAAAGAAAACCATTTGTTAAAACCAGGCAATCTTTACTGTAGGGAGAGAGAAAACACAAAGAAGAGAAGAGAGAAAGGAGACTCTTCCAGAAACAGAATCTCCAAGCCAAGTCCAAAATGTGTAAATAAGGCCAGGATCTTTTTTTCACATTTGACTTAAAAACCAACAACCAAAAAAAAAAAAAAAACCCCAAACACCACCCCCCCAAAAACAAACAACAAACAAACAAAAAGAAACAATCTCTCCATGTATTTAGTGTCTAGTTACTAGTTATATATATCCTATGCTCAGTGAACACTACAGAAAAAATGTTTGTTAATATTTTTAGAATGCCCAAAAAACAGTTAAACTGTGACCTATGTTTGAGAAAATAGATACTTCTCTAAAAATATAACCAAACTGTTACAATAATGCCAGTTAACCATGTCAGTAGCTCTCTCAGGTTTTCCATGGTGCAATCAGTAACATTAGCAAACACATTATATTACTACCTTATAATTTCATACTAACATTTCACATCTGATTTATGCTACCCTTTAAGAAGACATGGGGATCATTTTTACTTCCCACAGGGATCCCTCTTTTTTGGTTTGTTTTTTTTTTTTGAGCAGCTCTTCTGCCCTGCTATTAATATTTTCTCTCTGCAGGTACAAAAACAATGGATACAAGTTGGTTCAAATTTATTCCTCAGGAAAACCTCTCCCCTCACATAGTGCAATCATCCAGTATGATGGAGTTAGTACAACGGCTCTGAGATCCTTTTCTTAACCTCTCCCCATTACAGAGAAATTCACTCAGTCCCCACATCCCAGCAATCTCTGGCTTCTTAACTTCTCCAGGACACTGATTCCAGCTGGTTTAATACTGCGTAACCCTGTAGAATTGTTTACCATTCACATATTAAAATGTGTTGCTTCCAAGTCTATCAAATGTTATCTACATTTTGTTGTTTCCATAACCCCGAATATAGGCTCACTTGTAGTGATATTAATGTGTTACACTGGTTTTATTATCTAGAAAAGTGATAATAGTATAAATCACAATATTATCAAAATAATTGTAACTATGCTAAACTACACAGTGTAGTCTTTAAAATGCGCATTTTAGGGCAATGTGAAAAAACATGTGTATTCAAGCCCTAAGTATTCCAAAATACCAGAAAATATGAATTCTGAGTTTCTGTCTGTATTTTTAAAACACACATAGCTTTGAACTGTATGTATTTGTGCAAAACTGAATTGCTGAGTTTATCTTATGGTATTTCTAATTATGTATAAAAAATTCACTACTGTAAGGCCATCCAAATATCTCAACTTATGTTATTTAGGATGGACTGTAATAAAATTTTTTAAAAAGTGCATTGTTGAACTGAATTATAAAGATCAGATTATCTTGATAATCAGAAGTTTTAGATAATCAGGATGTGTCTTTATAAACAAAACAGACTCCACTATTAGTTTACAAAACCAATATTTACAAGTATATTAAAATAAAAGGAATATGTTCTTCCATGGTTTTTTTGTCAAAATAAATCCAGATATCATTAGCACAAGACGAAGATAACTAAAATCAATTATTTAATTCTTGATTATATTTTGTTTACTTTGTGCATTAACATCAATGTGAACCAATAATTATTTTCTATAGTGAACAAGACATTACATATGTTGCAACCTATAAGCTTTATTATAGCATAACATAAAAGGTGGTAGTAGTAGTGGTAGTAGTAGTAGTAGTAATAATAATAACAATAATAATAATGTGCACCATAATTTATTTGTTATCTGTCATGGAAAAAATATTGCTATATTTCAAGTATATCAACCAGTATCTGAATTCTGTACAAACACAGATGTAAGACAAATATTGATATGATTCAAAATGCTTTTATGTACCGTGAATGTGAACTGCACCATACAACTCATTTTTAAAAGGCATAGGACATAAACAAAGGAATTACATAAAGCAGTTCAGAATTAATGTGTGATTACATGTGTTTTAATTTATGAAGCAGCAGCTTTGTAAGGAAATGCTTCTAGAGTATTCTACAACAATCATTTGCATCTGTTTTTCTAACACTGAACCTCTAAACATTTGCATACACATTCACATTTGCACAAATGGCCTTAAAAGGGCTATTCACATGAAAAATTTTCAGGTCTGGGACATAAATAAAGCTTTTAATTGCTGACCACAGAGAAGCGTTTTTTTAGTAGAGCAAAAAAATTACAACTTTTCAGGTTTATATTCCCTGTTCATTTTTTATTAGGAACAAGGCAGTCCTATATAGAATTGAACGTTTCAGAGTGAGATAGTCTGATTTTATGTCATTTTCAGAGGACCCAAAGCACCACTAGTGGAAAACAGGGAAAAATCCCAGTCCTTACTTCCTTTGCTGTTCTACTGTACTAACTGGAATTCATTCCTGTGTATTTTTAAATTTTGGAATACATTAACTTGGAAGAAACCAGCTCAATCAGAATTTACTTAACATGTTCTTCATATGTAGATTCATGATACATGTAACTTAAAGTCTTAACTTGAAGTTTAACATACAAGTGACTACTTCCAATTACCATTTCCCACCATTTTTTATCAACCCTGGCTGTTAATCACTGAATAAGTTGTGATATTTTTAATAGTACCTGAATTACACATTAAAATTTAAAAAACAGCACTATTTTGTGTCACTACATGTAAAACACTCATACTGGTAATTAGCTGACCACACAGTTCATAACTGATTTGGCTCAGTGTCTTCAGAGTGAGTCCCAGATGTTATTGTAAAGTTTTTATGCATGTACCAAAAAGAACCCAAAAACCACCAAACAAACCAAAAAACCAAACCCCAAACAAAAACCAACAAACCCCCACCCCTTTCTGATGCTAATAAATGGTCTAACTTCTAAGACCATACGCAAGATTTCAATTCTTCATAAATATTTGAACTAATTTAGTAAACATTTAGAAGACTGTGGACTGTGCTACAGATTTTAAATGTGACAGCTGACAACATAAATTTTCTGGATGATGATGGAGTCAATGTTAGTGCAGCTGTAGTAACAGTAAGACGTGAAAGCTTAAAGTTTAGTTTCAACTGTTTGCATTTTTCATAAGATTCAAGGATTGCCAATGATTTATACTCACTACATAAATTTCAAATTGCCAGTAAAAATAGGAAATAAAATTTGAACCCCTTAAAATTATTTTTGGAAGTATTTTTCAACTGCTCAAATAAGGAGTTAGGGCAAGGCACTAAATTATCCATTTCTTGCAAATAAATAACGCTTTAAACAATAATAGTGCTTTAGAAAGGAAACAATCTCTGTACTGAAATGAACACAAATACAATTTATGCATATTATTATTTTTATTACTTTAGTAATTCTAGCAAAATATTTAGCCTACAAAATTTATATTAGAATTTAAAATATGTAGTCCTGGGAGCTTGCTTGAGAAAGGGCTAAAGGTTTTGGCTACAGTTCTTTAAATCAGCCACTGTCTAAAAGAGTGATTAAAAACTAAGTCCACAGAGCAAAAATCTTTCTCTGTATAGTCAATAGCTTCATTTTGTGATACCTTGGTGCACAAAGCCTATTAATACATTTCTTCTCTCTCTTGTAATTTATAGAAATTACAAGGTCCTAATCCTTTGCCTATGCACAGGTAGGATGGGATTCATTTTGTTCTTACTTCTGGTATCAGAGACAACCATCCACAGCCTAGCCTCAGATGGGCCACCTATAGAATGACCAAGACTGGATGGACCTAAACTCCTTCTCAGCCAAAAGGATGGATCATCCAGAGAGCATTTAATCTTATTCTGTGGTAGGTACCTTTAAAAAGCACATACAGCAAACCAGAGCATGAAGGTTGCCTAATTCCCTCTAGTAACTACTAGAATACTTAGGATGACAAGCTCAGACTTGTTGTGTGGTCATGCTCAGATGTACCTCATGTTACAACAACAGTTACAAACAATATATGAATACTGTCAGTAAATAATAGCCAGACAACAAAAAACCTGAAACTAATCTTCTTCAATTGAGTAAGAACAAGTCAAACCATGAGCACCTACTCAAAACACTGATTATCAAAAAACCTTGCCAAAAACCCTTGACTGTGTCAACATTTGAAAAATTTTGCATGGAATCAGGATACCAAAATGCCATTTATTTTATCTGTCACTAAAAGCAGCTTCTTTTGCAGCAGCTAAATATGGGGTCATAAATCACAGACTTTAATAGCTAATTCTCTTTTGATTGTTCTATTTCCTGGAAAAAGCCATCTTGGTTGCACTGAATACTTCTGTGAAATCTCAGTTTAAGTTTTAATTTCTGATTATATTTTAATTTTTTTCATTGAGGAAGAGAAACTCAGTGTTTTATCTCATTAAACATAATGAAAAACTCCCGAAGTCTTCCAAATGTTTGAAGAGAAGCTACATTTATGTGAATGTTACATGTATCTTCATTACATCATATTAGCTGGAGAATGAATTTATCTAGTATAAAGCATAGATTGAGATACAGGAGATAAGATGATGGACTAATGTTACACTTTAACAAATAGAAAAGCTTAAGAGAGAACTGCTGGTATTTTTCCAGGGGGATCTAATACAACTCAATAATAAAGTCGCCAATCTGCTAAAAACCTGCTGAGAATCTAAACTGCACATTATGGAGTCTTATTTCATAACAAAAAACTCTAAATAAGGTAATAATTCTGAATATCCACTGAACATGGATTTCAGTGTATGAAAATACTGAAAAAAAGGTTTGGAACACACTAATAAGCTAGAAGATAAAAGAGAACTGGTTAACACCATACATTTGGACTTTGAGTGCTCTTTTAAAAAATCTGTCCCAGGAGGATTTTAAGGAGGTAAAATAGTGATTAATGGGAAATAAAATAATATTGTGGATCAGACTCTAGACAAATATGTTTTAAAGAGTGATTACAAAGTACAGTAATACTTTGACTCTTGTCCCTTGCTGCTCATACTCATTCAGTTGCAGTCCTTGTGGGTTGCAGAGTTACAAGAGTCCATGGGAAGCATTGAGACAGAATGATTACTCAGAAATAGTAATCAAAAGGAATTGTTTAGTGTCCATCTACTTCACTACTTTCTTTGAAGTTCCAGTGTACTGTATTTCCTAGAGTAGAATTCTGAAGACCAGAAAAAAATAGCAGAAGCCTGAATATAGAAATACAGGATTCAGAAGGACTTCTTTTTTTCATAGCAGAGCTCTCAGCAGTTGAACAAAGGTCTAGAAGGTGGACTTAAAACTTTTAATTACTTACAAAATGAAAAAATACACTTAAAGAAGAAGCACCAGTTTTGAATGCCAAATCCAGGAAGTAAATCTGTTTACATTTCAGCTGCTTGTGAGGGGGGAGATTATAAACCACAAACTGAATTATTCACTTTTCCTAGACCGGTAAGCCTAAGGAAGAAAGCTATAGATGGAGTGCACTTACAGAGTTTTCATTCACAACTTTGAATCTGCTCACTTTGTAGCATATCTGATTTTAAGCAGTTCTCTGTTGAAGTGTTCTGTAACATACTGCACCTGGCGTGACAGACTCAATAAAATTGTCCTGCATGTACTGTATGAAGTTTATCTTATGTTTGCATATTGCAGTGAAATTAAATTGAGATATCTGTACTGGATACAAAAAGTAAGCACTTTCAAAATATAATCTGACTGTATTTTCCCTGAGTTCAATTATCTGCTTTCTCTTCATCTCTGTACTGTTCTCCTGTTTGCTTCACTACCTGGTTCTTGGTATTCCACCCTTTTATTTACTTGCTTTGTTTTCATTCTTTAAATTATTACTTTATTTTTTTTTGCTGTGCTGTTCTTCTGTTTTACCATTTTCTGCCTCCTATTTCCTTCTCTTTTTTTTTTTCTGTGTGAAGAAAAATAAAAGCCACAAGGTTTGTCAGATAGTAGACAATAAATATTTGGGAATGTTGTAGAATCCTATCATGGGAACAGTTACTTCCAACATGTCAGTTTATCAGTGCCAGAATAATTGCTTCTGGTATGTTACAAATGCAATAGACATAATCTGTGGGGGAGCAAAAGCACTAGGTTGCCATTTTTTAAAACATATGAAAATTGGTGCACAGCATGAAAGTTAACATTTTAAACCGGAAATCAATCTACAGTACACCACAGGGGCTTCTTCACCACCTACAATTTACATCTTCTGGACAAGTTGCAAAGGCCCTTTTTTGACATCCTCCATAATTATCCAAAAAATTCTACGATACATAGGCTTTGAGGATTTCCTGGATGGTTGGTTGCCTATATTTGATTGAATTTTATTACCATTTGATTGAATTTTATTAGTTAAATACAGGAATATGAAACAGAAAATATCTCCTGACATGCCTAGACATCTGAAAATGCCAGAAACCAGAAGCGTAGTGTAAAAATGTTCCAAGTGGATAAGGTTTGTTGCTATACACATGCTGTTTTTTCTGAATTGACTGTCTATTCCCTTAACCACACCTGTCTGGGACTGAAGATTCAGGCACCCCTGAGCTTAATTCTCCTGGAGAACTCAAATTGCTAGTTATGGTCTCAGCTCAGGATTTAGTTTCAGAAAAAATGTGACGAACAGTGCTTTCAAATAGAGCAGAGAGCTTTTAAGTAACAGACCTCTTATACGAGAAGTGGTTCAAGGAGGCAAATCCTGACTCTACCTGGCAGATTAGCAGCTGGAAAAAGTATTCAAACTCTGGTACAAGTTACTATTTCTTAATACAGTGAACATCCTTATTTCTCTATTTGGTGATTTTCCTCCTGAAACATACCCAGGCTAAGGAAAAAGAACCCAAGCATTTATGAGCTATCCTTGGTTGGCTCTGGGTGTGTTATAAGACTCACAAATTTCAATGCCTGGGTTTTCAGGATAATTTATATATAGAATAAGTTTCTTCTTAGGAGTAAATTTGTTTTCTCACTTTTATACCTTGATGCTGCAATGTATGAAGTGATATATTATGAATTCTACAATAAAATAAAAATTTGTAGGGCATTTTTTAAGGTGTCAGTGAGTGTTATGAATCCTCAACAACACAAAAGAAATTTTATTCTGTTATCTGTGATAGTAAAAATAAAAATTTGTGTAATAATAATAGTTATCTCATAAATACAGCTTTCTTTTTTCAATTTCCACAGCAAAAGAGTCACCACCAGTAGTTAAAAATGCAGAAATAACTAAATACATTCAATCTTAAAAATAAAAATCACAGTAAAGACTACTATTACAATTTATCTACAATGTAAAAATTTGGTAACAAACTTTTCTACAGGTACCAAATAACCCCTGTAACAATGACTCCAATAACTCTGTATTAATTTAGAATCTCTATATATTTACCCACGCACTGGAATATTCATATTCCTTGCAGACTTAGTGACTTCTTCAAACTTTTCTATGCTTTCTTCAATTGAACAATTAATATTCATTTTGCTAAAAGATTCAGATGCAGCGCCAAACACTGAGACTTCTGTAGCTCCTGCTGCAATCTAAAAAATACATTTTAAGAAAACAGAATCATAACACTATATTAAATTATTTGATTAAGCATTTAATTCTGTACAACATTCTAAAATTTTAAAGTACATTAAGTACACCATCCATGTCAAAAATCTAACTTTAATTCCAATTTTTTTAAGCTATTGCATACAGACAAATTGAATCAAATTTAGAGATCATTCACTATGGCATATTTTCTTCCTTTTCTTAGCAATTAGTTAAACGTGTTTTTAAACTGATGAATGATAAAGGTAATAAGATGTAGGAAATCACATAAACCAACTATATAAACAACGATTGATACTTATATTCATCTTTTCAGAAAAGGAAAAGATCATATAACAACTCTCACACTGTCTGTTCCTCTTGAATACCAGGAAGTCATTCTCATGCTTGGGAAAGCTCTCTGTGTGCATATGCCTAGAGCAGCAACAATAACCAACAGGGATTTCCTTGTTGGAGCCAACTCTAGGATCAAGGGCTTCATTGGTCTTGGTGTCACAGTCAATATGGATAATATGGAAAATGTGTACGTGAGAGTCTGCTGAGAGAAGTCTCAGGGCAAACACCAGTCTAGAAAATGTGTAAATGTGGAGACTTCACTGAAGGGGCAATCAGCCTGAGCTTGTATTCAGTACCTCAGTAAATCAACTAACCATAAGGCAAGCTAAAAGGCTGAAAGCCAACTGATAGGAGAAGAAAACATCTAAGCTTAGGAGAATAGTCAACTAACTCTCACTCTCCAGTAAGAATAATATTCTTGTTCAATGAAAAAGTATGATCCTTTTGCCTTTACTCTCTGTCTCTGCAGAATAATGTCTAAAATTCAGCAACCCTTACAGGGACAAATATTCTTTCAAACAGAGGGAAAAAAATACCAGCAAGGAAGAATGCAGGAATCATCTGCAACTATTTTTCCATTGTTTTCCTTTCATTATATCACTAAATACAGTATAGAGATAAAGCACAATTAATTCAACTCATACAAGCTGCCATTGACACAAAGTTGTGGCACTATAATCTGACTGTTGATAGCTAAGTCATCTATGCACAGGATTCTGTTTTAACAGATATTTCAGTATAGGAACTGAATGATAGACTAGACCACAAATGTCCACCAAGCTGTATGCTTTCCAAATACAGCTTGTCCCACATCAGGACAAAAGCACAGAACCATTAAAAATTTTCAAAAAACAAAAAAGTGTAAAGATTTGATTAACAATCTGTATATTTTAAGAAGACTGAACTGCTCCATTTTCACACTTTCAAACATTTCGAGTCTATAATTTTGACTATTTATTTTGGAAGAACTGAAACAATTTAAACTTTCAAACCCAACCAAAATGAAATGCAGAATTGCTATAAAGCTTTTTCATTTAAATGAGTCTTTCTTCATCCTTCTTCAGTACTTTCCAATAAGACACTCTTTAGAAACTTTCCTAGGGCCAACAAGTCAAAGAGGAAGAATTACCTTGGCCCTTATATACAATTATCTTTCAAAGGAACTTAAAGAGTTCCTGATCAACACCTCCATTAAAATATGAATACATAGAGCTTAACATCACTCTGTGGATTGCCCCATTTTTCATAATAAATATTGAGAGTTTTCAGTGAGAAAAACTATAGCTTATTTCTAACATTAAATAGCTATTTTCTGGTACTGAACTGAAAATGTCTGAAACATAAAAGAGGCAAATGTGGACAACACCTGTGAAGGCACTTACAGCAGAATGAAAACCTTGAAGATTAGGTGTGAGAACGGGATACTGGACTCCAGGATGCCGCTCAATGCCCCTCATTACTTCTTTGTGATCTGCCATCTAAAATATATAAATAATTTGTATTGATCAGCAGTTATTTTCTGATTTTATACAGCTAAACAGAAATTGGCTTAGACTGTGATTCTGCCTTCATTACTTTTACAGTTCATACAAACAGTCTAACAACATGGGGGTTAAACTGATTTTGTACAAATACTTAATTTCTTAACTTTTGAGTATTTGTGCTGTAATCTTTTTAAATCTATATGAATATAGAATTGGGGCTAAGATTTCTACAGTGTTCCTTTGTGTGTATCTGCAAAAATATAATTTGTATTATAAATTGACAGACTTATGATCATGCTGGTCATGAAGTGTTATTGCAATTTTAACTTTGCTTCACTGGACTCAATAGTTGGAATTAACAGAACAACTGAGATTTTCAAAATATACAAATCTTGAAAACTTCAGCACTCGGATAAATGCAACTTCACAATGTTCAGCATAACTGAACTTGAATTACTCAACACTGTCATCAGTACACTTGAAAAGACTAAAGATGTCTCTTCTTAAAAAATAGCGAAATCCAGTTGTTCACATAGTGCAACATTTTAATATATTTAGAAGTTTCTTTCTAAAGAAGAAAATACTTCTTTATTATAGCAAAGATCAGAGCACTTGTTTTTCTTAGTTTCCCCTCACAAAAGAAAATCTGCCTTTTTAAGATACTCTTAAATTTTTCTCACACATTCAAGATTGAATATACTCCCTGTAGTAATCAAGAAGATGAATGAAAGACTTATTCATTTAATAAAATGCAAATTATGTAGACAAGCATATTTTCTTAAAAGAAGAGGGTTGAAAAGAATTATTTTTCAATGGTGTGCACACCTGAAAACAATACATCTAATAAAACATATCCCTCTTACTTCATGTCTTAAAGATTCTGAGTTTTAAAAAAAGAATAGTGCATTTTAAATGCTTTTGAAATGAGCTCTCATAAAAGCAAATCTCTCAAGCAAACACTCTTAAATTGGATTTCTATTTCTTTCCACACTGGTGAAAAATATTTTGAGAAGTACCATATGAGAAGATATATGAACTACAGAGCTTTCATTACTCCTTACTTTCAGCAGATACCTTATTGATAGATATGCAGTACCACAATTCTAAATACATGGTATGAAATTATACCACATTATTAACTACAAATACTACTGGTAACCTGGAATTTACCTGTCACTGGCTTCCTTCTATGAAAATGAATGGATTAAAAACATCAGAAAAATACATGTATTCCTCTTCAAATGTAACTCCAACATGTATCTATAAGGAAGTGGATATATGGCACGAGAAGTGTCTTGTAGTTAGACACAACTCATTTCTTATGAGGAAATAAGTGATAGCACGAAGTAACTTTTTGTATTTGCTTCTATAGGAACTAAATTGGTCTGATAGCCTCACAAAAAACCCTATGTTAACACCTTAATTTGTTAAGAACAATGTTTAATTCCTTAATTTAATGTAAGTAGCAGCTATATTTCTCAGGGCAAAGAAGAATGTCTGAAACCAAATGACAAATTAAATCGCAAATGCTGAAACTAAATTCACACTCCACAATTATAGCCTAGCTTGAAATATACTGGAAAATCAAAATGACACTTTTTCAACCAGTATAAACACGCCAGATCCAAATAACATTACATGTATTAAATCTGTCCCGTTGCTATTTTTCCTGAAAGTAAAATCCCATCTTTGCATATATTGCATGCTACAAGATTTTAAATTGTAATAAAATATTTCTTTTCCCAATTTCTTTAAAAATAAGCTTCCTAATAGTAGGTATTTATAATTTTTGGCTGTTTATGTTATAGGTGTGGGATCCTGTTTTATATGGCACCTTGTTACTGTGGAACTTTTTCTTTTAGATTTTTCAGTAAAAAAAATCTTTGCCAAAAACAACAGTGGATGGGAAACCACAAAAAATTTAAAATACTAAAAACAGAAATAAGTGAATGAGCGATCTAAACATTACTGTAAATTCTATTCCCATGACCTATGAAAAGAAGAGCAAATAAAAGACAAAGTCAAGACTGCACTCTCTGTCAAAGCAACACAATCTTATCTTTTAAATAAAAAACACTTTAAACACAAATTAAGCCATTAAAACAAAGTATTCAGACATGAATTTAAGATAAGAAGGGATTGCTCATTTTTTTTGTAAACTGACAAATCTGTGCTAAATTTGGTACTCCTAATGGCTCACAGGAAAAGAAAATAATTAAACAAGAAGGGAAGAAATATACCTTTGCTTTAGACTTTTTCTTCTAATATTTAAAAAACTACATTATTCTCTGTTGCAGTAACTCACAAAGTGTGATGGCATTTGGAAAAACTTAACCTATTCCCTTTTAACAGACAAGATATCATTGCCCCTGCATTGATACCAAAGAAATTCTGTATTGTCACTCTTCTCTTCCCCTTTCCTATTATCCTTCTTCTAGACTCTTCCCTGGTGACCCTGAGAACAGGGAAATTAAGCAATGGAGTCCCTCAGAGTGTTGTACAGTTTGCTTTGGTAACTCATGAATAAACATGGCCATACTGTGTTCTTCTCAGAGAAAAGCACAGAATACAGTCCAGGCCCAGGATATACCCTCAGTTTAAAACAGACAAATTTTATCTATATTTTTTTCAGATGTGTAACATGCAATACATATTGTTAAAACTGAAGTACTTTCTCAAATTAATTAACTTTTTATTTTAATTTGCAAATAACTTGTATGCTCCTTAGCAAATATAAAGTATTCAAATGCTTCTGTGCAAACAAGTGTGCAATTTCTTGAAAAATAGTTTAAGTTATAGAGACAAGTATTGACTTATTTCCATATTTGCAGAAAATAATTAATTTGCACAAACAGGAGCTAAATAGTAAATTTCAGGACTAAGTCTGAATTTGCAGTGTTAAATCTCAAATGAAAACACAGCACTCTAATGCCAATGCAGTTTTGCTGCCAGTTCCAGAAAGGCTACGTTTTTTTCTGCTGAGTTCTACCAAATGTAAAAATTAATTTTGGAAAAATAATGAGCAAATTATTATGATTCATCACAAGTGTAATTGCTGATAGAGTGCTAGAACTCCAAAATAAGTAATGTGCCTAACTACTACTACATATACAGAAGTCCCAAATTTAGATCTTCCAAATACATTTCCAAATGTGGAAAATTACATTTCATTTAGAGAAAAAGAAAATAACGTATGTTACTTTTCTTTTATACATCAATGACTACCAGTTCTGCTCCTACTACTAGCAGAAAAGAAGCAGGAACAACATTAAATTATATTAATGGTCTGTCACCATCTCAAATCTTTAATTACAACTAAATGTTACATAAATAAATGGAATGGAATTTAAATTGAAAGAGTTCTGAATGGAGACGATTTTACATACCTGAGGCACCCATTTGGATGAAACAAAACTGGTCACTTCTATTGCAGGCAGGCCTGTTTTGGAAAGCTGGTTGATTAACTCAATTTTTATATCAGTTGGGACTATCACCTATAGATATGGAGACATATTTAAGCAAAGTTTTTCATACATAAGAAACTTTTGAAAGTCAAATGTTCCCTGTACATAATCAATATTTTTAAAATAATGAACTACACTTACACATTTTACCATAACTCTACTGTTTCCTGACAGTAGGAAGTATAAAGAAGGTACTAGGCACCATACGTGATCTTATTCTATTTTCTGTCCATTACAAAAGGAAGCACGTCTTGTAACCGGTTACAGATCTGGCCTCATTATTTGTTATTAACCAAACACCAAACTAGCAAGAAGCAACAAAGAAAATACCAACAGTGCAACCAGAGAAAAATGGGAGGAAAAAAGCTCCACAGCTGAGGCAGAGTAACTCTCTTCTGCTAGTGCTACTAACATCTTTGATATTGGTAACAGTGCTATATGTGAGCTTATCCTCCTGTTTGTGGAAATAGCTGACTGTTTCAATACAGGTACCCTAAAATCTCTTTCAATCTTCTTCCATGCTTCCCTACCACCCTTCAGGCAAATAATGCTCTCAAAAGAGTAATATTCTTCCCCCATGCTTCTTTAGCAGGAAACATGATAAAACCTATTTTACTGTTCCTTCTATATTAGCACTTGAAGCAGAAACACAAGTTACAAAGCCAATATTTCATGGTGTTTGCAAATTATGTCACGACAGAATGTCACTGACTGACAAGACAAATTCCAGTGAAATGTTAAGTAACAGAAAGGCTAGTTAGCCAAGTATAGAAAGAAATTATATGATTAAAAAGCTGGGTAAATAGGAATACACTTTTATTCTAATATCAAGAAAAGTTATCAATATGAAAAGAAATAGATATATTTAATAGTACAAAATGGAAAAAACATTAGCAGGATGTACATGTTCTACACAATGAAAATAACACTAACATCCATGTCAAAGCACACACACACAAAAAAGAGAAAAATTACCTTTTCATTTTGTAATCCATCCCTTGGCCCCACTTCTACAATCTTTATGTACTCAGGCAGTCCAGATGCTTGAGGTTCCTGAAATAAAAATCAATACTGAAAAACAAAACAATTAAGGTCACCAAGAACAAAAGGTACAGCTTGTATTTGTCCTCTCATATGATTCTGGGTATAAAGTCATATTGTCAACATTATGTTTGCTCAGGGCATTTAAAAAGCTGTGAGAACATGTTCCACACCTTGACCTAAAGAATAAAAGTTAAAAACAGAAGTTGGTGAATGTTCCACTGCTCCTTTGAGGTCACCAAAGTTTATTAAAAATGTATATAGAACCATAAATGAACATTGAGTTTTACAGTGAGAAATATTTCCATTTCAAAAATCTTTCCAATGAACAATCCAGTCCTCCAAACTGAATGTTCTCAGTTTAACAGGTACTTCTCTGTAAACGTTTTCAAGACTTGGCTATAAATCTGAAAAGAACATAGCAGTCAAGAAATGTTAAAGAGATTATTAATGAAAAATGAGTGTTATTTCTCTGACTGAAGATGAAGGTTTTAAAAAGGATTTAAAGGAGAACAAGGAAAGCCTCCAGTAGATAAGAACTTTTCAGGTGTAAGAGCAGCTATGGAAAAGCAGCAGTAAGGTCAAAGGGCTAAGGAGAGCATGGGGAACTGAAGGGGGAGGAAGGAGGAATGAGAACAGAAAAGCAGGTGAAGGGAAATGAAACTTCCTTTTTTATTATTTAGCTGCTCTGTTACTGAATCAAATTGACAGGTGTTGCAGTTAATGTAAACTGGGCCTTTAAGTCCTGAAACAGCTCAAAGCAATTGGCTGGATTGAACCCCAAAAGCTGTGTGCCCTTAAAAGCACACACCCCTTGGCTAATTTGGGGCACACTGTCCATGCCCAGGAGTGGACAGGAGGGACACAGGCAGCCTTGCCAGGAGCTCTGGAAATACCCTATTTTCCTTACTGCACTGAATACAGAAGCCAAACCAGTTCTCCATTCCAGTGTTGGAAGCCTGAGCTGGGATTAGCACGAGCTACTTGCAGGAGAGCTGCCCCACTGACCCCACCACCCCTCCCGGAGTTTAACAGCACAGGACGGGTGACACTGTCAGCACAGGGGGACAGCTCCTGCCCATGGGAGTAACAGCTCCCCCAGACCAGAGACACTCTGTAAACACAGCCACTGATCTCCAACATCCACAACCAAATGAAACCCCCATATTTAATTCCTCCCTCACTAGTATCATCAGGGTTGTTTCAACCAAAGGGCTGCTAATTTCTCTTCAGTAATGGAAAATGAGCATTCCTATGAGCACCCTTGGTTTCTCTTTGCATTCTTGGTGCCTGTGGGCAGTTCTCTGCAGGACTTGCCAATATACAATAAATATATTTCAGACCATTTACTGTGTATGTATCTGAGCCCGGCAAAAAGAATGGGAAACAGCTGTATAGCATCTATTTGATCACATGGAACATCTGGTAAGTTGAAACTCTGTCAGGCCCTGCTAAGCCCACACTCACTGACAGTATAAACCTACATAAATGTGAAGGTAAAACCTTCACATCTGCTGCATATTGTTCCTCTTAAGTTATTTTCACAAATATGGCACTGCTTCAGCACTACAGGCATAAATCTGGGTTATTTCATGATTATCAGATCCTTCTTGTTGCAAGACAAATGCCACAGCTGTGCTGTGAGTGAAGCTGTGACTGGAAAATAAAAAGGGAGCTAAAACAGATTATGTGAACCAAAGCTTAATTTAGAGCATGAAAAATGTCCATAAAACTTTGAGAGCAAAAATGTTCAATTTCTAGGCCAAGTCTTGTAAATCCTATTTAGTGCCTACTGTGGCAAAACCTTCGTGGGAATCAAGAGCTGTACCCGTCTTTTCAGAACAGTTCACGCAGCCACATCAGGTGATGTCCACAACCCTTGGAGTTCATAGGGGTCAAAAGTTTGGAGGGGATAAAGCAGAAATGCACTCAAGTATTGGTTTTCATTTTCTGCCTGTGATATTACAGATATACAATCTCTTTGAATCATAGTCCAGGCCTCTCAGCCCCTGATTTTCTCTATAGCCTTCCTGTTCACTGGTCAGTCCCAACTTGAATCCACTGTTCTTCAAGTGAGAACACCACCAAGAACCACATAGGGAATGACTCCCACATACTTGAAACTCAAGGCAGTTGTGTAGACAAATCCGGACACTCTTCAAGCTGATGAACTAACAGTTTAGAGTAAAATTCTTGGCTCTGAGTCCAGCAGAGTCTTGCTTTGCATTGTATTTAATCTAATTTTATTTACAGTACATTGATTGCTCATATATTCAATGTTGCTCTGTTTCTCCTGTGTGGTACCCAGCGTTGTACTGAAAATGTCTCCTGCCCTTCTGTTATCAGCAGATATTACCACCTTGATACCTTCTTGTGAAAACTTGGACTAACATCATTACCTTATTTTAGTACAAACATATATTATCTCAAAAAAATTGGATTAGTGCTATAGAAGAAAGATGTTTTAAAAAAACATGGAGGAACTCCACCAGCAATGTCTTTCCAGTCTAATAAATCTGCTTTCAACATTGTCTCTTATTTCCTCCTCAACCAGTTTCTTATTCATCTCACAAATTCTGTTCTGATCATCTTTCTCCCCAGTATAACCAAGAAATTCTCTTGTGCTGCATTGCTGAAGTTGAGATAACAAGCAAGTCAAAGACATGCAGCATACTTAGGTTCAGGCCCCCGTACACTACTTATGTATTTTACAGGCCATAGCTGCTGGATAGAACTCAGAAACAAATTGGAGACTATAAGGGTATATGTATCATCTTCTGCTAAAGTGACTCCAGCATTTTTCTATTCCGTGGCCCAAGCTGAATTCGAGGAGTAAAGGAATCACACCTGTCCTACGAATGGATACGTGGTAAGTAGCTGTTGGGACATTCTTCCCAGAGAGAAAGAAATACGTACTTGACAATGCTGTTGGGAAGAAAAAGGAGACTCCACTTTCCAGGAAGTTTTCTGATCACAGTGCCACAGAATATCTGGACATTACTTAAGTAACATCCGAAGAAATCACCTGAGCCACAAGTCACATTCTGTGCCAGCTCAATGCCATCTGCATTCACTAGTCAAGCTTCAAATGCACAGAACGCACTGAAGTCTGTAAGAATTTAGGCAGAGTTTAAACCCTTCTCTGTTCATATCAGACCTTAACCAGGACTTGGGCTTCATGAATTGAAGGACTGATTTCCCCAAACTCTAACTGGAGCATTTCAAATATACACCACACCCCTGGGTAAAAGGAATGATTTTCTCAACCAACAAGACCAACTTAAGAACTTCAACATCTTCAAGTATGGCATTAAATGGTCTACAGATAATAGTTAGAAAATAGAAATAAACAGAAAACTGGAAAAGAGCCTTTATATTTTAAAAGAATCAGAAATAGTGAACTTTGCAGAAATACACAAGTACCAATTTTAGTACCACTAAACATGTCAGGTATACAATTTTGTTTCAGAAGAAATATTTACTAAATTGAACTCTATGAAGTATTTTTATGTAACAATATATGAAAAGTAGTTATGGCAAATACTTAGAGGCAGCTGCTTATTGAATAATACAGGGTCTCTGAAAAAGTAATGACCACCAAAGTATCATGTTTTAAGTATCAAAAAGGAAATAGTTGACATAAAAGACTAAGAGCCTGGAAAATTTGTTTTTCCATGTATCAAGCTTTGCCAAGGGAGCACAAAAAGCATATAAAACCACAAAAAAAACCTGCCTCCCTCAAAACAGAATGCAGCCAAAGAGTATTTTTAAAAGAACTAGAAAAAGGAAAACCAAACCATTTAGCTTAAGACATTGAATGCCAAATTTCTGTATGGAAACATTTTCCCTCAACTATAAATAGCTGAAAATTTAAGTTTATTATAGAAAACCCTAGTAACTCTTAATTAAAGCAGTATAGTCTCCTTAATGTAACAATAAATGTAAACAAAATATATAAACACACTTTTTTAAGCTCTGTCACTGCTTAACTACTTCTACTAAAGGTGCTGAGGTTCTTTCAGCCTTCTGATTTTTCTTCCATGAAGGTCATTCACATGAGCAGAAACAGCACCGGCAAATAGTACCCAGCGCTGCTCAAAGGTAACGGAAAGAATACAAAAGTAAGAGAGAAGGATCTGGAGGTTCAAATCTTTTCAATCCTTCTGACCAATCAAGATACTGCTTTCCTTTTCCACAAGGTGGTGGTCTGGCACAGAGGACAACTGAAGGTAGGTCCATCTTGTACAAAGAAGAATTACTCAGGAAAGCAGTTTTCAACAAGAATCAGCAGGGAGGTGGCATGATAACTCCATAATGTATATCTGAAGTGACATGGAAAAATGTCCCAAAACCGGGAGAAGACTCTAAGAGAAATAATATTGCTGGAAGGAGAACAAAGAAAACAGTGGTCAATCTTCTGAACACATAGATGTCTCTAAACTTTACAAAACATAGAGGAAATAAACAGGAAGAAGTGAAAATCCTTGTTCACATAGTTCACACTACTGGAAGGCAGATATAAAGCATATTAATTTCCAGCTTAACTAGAGAAAAAATGGAGAAGATTCAAAAAACAGTGGGATGTACCTGAGGAATATCCCCCAGTAAAGAGAAACTGAGTATTCATTCTAGAACTTCTGCTGTATGCTGCTGACATAACCACTGGCAGAAGAGTAGACATCAATGGACTATGACTAGCAAAAACTCTCAACCCCTGAGAATCTTTCATCAAATGAAGTTTTATTATGATATCACTTCATATGCATGACCTGAATGTTAACACAGACATACCACAAACAAAGCAGTTACAATAGAGTACAAAATTCCACTGACATACCAAATGCATTTCAATAAAAGCAATACAGAAGATAACACTCAGGACTCTCCATATTGTTTCTGATGCTGACTGACTAAGCAAGAAAATGAAATGGCAAAACTGATCCTGGGCTATAAACTAGGATGTCATAGATAAAACTGTAACCTGACACTTAATGAATAGAAATACTCGGACTTCCTACTTCAAAAAACAATTCAATCAACTGGAGCTTGTCCATGGGAGGGTAAAATATAAAATGGAAGTAAACTATTATAGAATAAAATTAGTTAGGTGCAGAGTTAACTTATCTGGAATAACCCAAATAATTGTTGAGGTCAGAAAGCTTGTCTGAGCTCATGAAAGAGTAGTGATTTACATATATCAGAAGATTGTCTGAACTGACTGAGAATTCATTGCAGGGATTTCTATGGAAAAGTAATAGCCCTAACATTTCTACTGTCATTTACATTAAATATTAAATTCCAATATAATCTGCTAGTATACTACTTCTTACTCTTGCAGGGTTGTTTACAACAAAAGTCATTCATATGAAAATATAAGATATATGATTTTAAACAAAAAGGAATTCAAAAAAGGAACTACAATTCTTACGCTGCTGGAGTGGCCAGTTGTTTGATCTAATCCTGTTTAAAAAGAGGATTTTAATGGTAAAGGCAAAGGTCATAAAGTACAAATAATATTAACTAAAAAAATAAAGAAAAATTTACTACTTTTATTTAGCAAATAGTAATTAAGATTTGGGGAAAAAAGAACTGTCAAGTATTCTGATGAACTGGCAAATCAAAAGGTAACAAATGATATTAATAAGCAATGCCTCAGAGACAGAAAAAAAATGTTGTGTTGTTAAGAATACTATTCTTACACAAAACTAGAACTACACTACTCATGAACATAGTTTCAAATTTTAAAAAGCAAAATGTCATCTATGTATCACCGTTCTTTTGAAAATCCAAAGCTACAGGAGACAAGGTATTCAGATCAAGGTTAAGAAACCTCAGCTCATTGTTGCCTCATTGCTGGAGTCATTCTGGATGACTTCAGAGTTCTGGCTTCCAAGTGCTGCTCAGAAAGCCCAGGGTCCCACTTAGTCCATTTACTGCAGGTCTCATTTCAAATCTATCAAGATGTCTTTACACTGGAGGGCATCTGAAATGGCACTAGGCACATCTGTTAGGCAACTAACTGAGCTCCTGAATGGTTGCCCCCATGCACGAGTATGAAGGCATAACAGATGTCTTAACTGCCATTTCAACAGAAGACGCTTCAATATGGCTGATGGAGATACAGAGCAAGTCAGGTCATCCTAAGGTTCACACCTAGGGGCTGATGATCTCGATTGCCAGGTTTGTTTAACTGCTAGGAGACTGAATGCCACTGCAGAAGAATATAAGTCTCTTGTGCATTTTACAATGCATAGAATATCACTACCACATAAGGATGTCTCATATATCCTTTGTGTTTTGAATGGCATTAGGCACCTATGTTTAGGCAACTGAGTCCTGTCCTATGTCTGCAGCAGCTATCACAGGAACTTCAGATGCTGTAGGCACCTACTTATGTCTTAATTCAGATGTTGTAATCCCAAGAAAACACTTCCCTCAGATGAACTACGTATTATCTCATGAGTTATCAAGAGAAATCAGAGGAACTTCTTTTGAGTTCCTCCAAGAACTCAGTAGGCAATATATTCTTTCCATCACTCTAAACCAAGTTTTCAGCCTTCCTTGCTGACATGATTCCCCATCCATCCTTCTGCTGAGCTCACCTTTGCCATTAAATTCTTTCTCACTGAAAAACTGGAATACACATAAATATATAGAAGAAAGTAACTTCACTTTTTGTAGCCGGCAATTTCAATCCAAAATATACTCTCAGCAACTGGCACCTTACACATCAACAATTTTCCAGGTACATGAAAGGCATCATATAGCACATGAATACTTAGGTAGCATCAGTCCACTGAAGAGGATTAAGTCATTTTAGAGCATCTCTGTGGAGCAACTGGCATGACCTCTACTCTTCTGCCCAAACTACACCTTAAAAGCAAATCAGACCAACTTAATTCTTGCCTCATTTTCCCATGACTCCTCTGTAAATAGTGCACTCACATGGATCCAGACGTAGACCCATGGACCGGCTTTGCAGTTTGACCTTGGATCTCTCTCATCACTGTGGAGCTGCCTGACGGGCACAGGGTTGCACAGCCAACTCTGTAAACCACCACTGGACCGAATCCTGACCACGACTCACTGACATGCATGCCCAGCTGTAACCCTGGATCTCCCTTAACACCACAAACTCACCTGATGACCCAGACTTGTGCTTGAACCCCCTCTAGGATACCACCTCTAGGCCTACCCTTCTCACCCCACTTTGCTACTGTGGGACTGCCTGGTGACCTCCCTGTTACCACTCTCAGGTCCCTTCCTTAGGGAGCTGCTGGCCCTCACTGCTCCCTGACAAACAGAGAAATTTCTTATTCTAGAGTTCATTGTAATATCTGAACCTTGCTCCTTAACATCCAGTTCAGATATGTAACTCCTTGAGTATTTCTTTCCCCCAAGCCAAACATGCTGGGATTAGAATGCAGCCTATTTCTCCCTTTCTTTGCCCCTTTCCATCAGCTGCACCTAAAAGGAAAATGTAGTAGTTACTAATGCTTAGCACCCTAAGTATAAGCTTTGTTAATGGAGGCCAGAAATATTACACATTTCAGATTAGAGTAGCAGCACTCATAAAATACATCTGAAAGTTAGTGTTTTGTGTATTAACTCTCTCTGATTTATCTCCTTACCCACTGGAGGCTACAGCTATTAGATGCTATGACAGTAATCCCAAAGAATAATGTCTTACTCAAGCAACAAATGAGGGTTTGACATGAAAAAATACACCAAAATCCAACTAATAGTAAAAAAGCTCTGTCTGATACACAAACAGAACCATGTTCATAAAAGAGAAAACTGAAGCATAATATGCAGTTGTGCTAAATCACCTATTGCACAGACAATTGCCACAGACATATTAAGTTTGCGAAAAAATTTCAAAGCACAGTCCTTCCCTGGTCTTAGCAAATGCAATGAGATGTAGCAAAACAAATAAGGAAATCCTTTCCATAAGAAAAAGCATCTCCTTCAGACAAACACGAAATAGCACATTTTCTAAAGAGCTACAGAGATAATAAACCAACATAATCTCTGTCTGCGGCAGTCAAACAGAGGGAACAGAAGGAATTCCTCATTTCCCAGACTATTTTCCTTTATATTAAATCAGAAGAGATCAACTCTCACATACTTTGGGTGAAACACCTGCTGATTATTTTTTATGATTTGTAGTTTACTCTTTTGCTTACAGTGGATGAACTTAATGGATGGGACACCAGAACCTGCAGCTGCCTCCAATACACAATTTGCCTCATATAACCAAGTGAAGTGAACTCAGCTTGAACTATGAACATGCATAAACTGAAACCCTGGAACTGTCTGTTTTGTTTAATTGAAATGGCAGACACGTATTTGGATCCTGTTTGGAGGTACCTACTTTCACGTTTATTTTAAAAGCATAAGAATAAAATATAATAACAATACATTTCTAGATGCATGAGAGGAAAGTTGTTTTCTGTTGTATTTTTCGTATCACATCAGAGACTAAACTCATGTTCCTTCTTCGGTTATTACTCATTTTCCCCTTTCATGGGGAAGTGCTGAATTCAGAAGTAGTAAACAGGCTTAAAGATTCTTCACGGGTTTTTTACCATGTCGTGGGTTCAGAATGCATTCTGAAACTACTACTCTTAGTCAAACAAATTACACTGGTTACCATACTGATCTTGCAACAATATTATTCTGTATTCCTTTATGATCTGCTCAGTTTCTTCATAAACTAGATTTTCTTAATGATTTCTCCATTATTTGAAGAGAACACAACATGTAACAGTGTTTCTTCCAAAATTGATGAGCTACACTGAACTTCTATGCCGGGTAAGTGTTTTTCTGAGTAGCAGGATATAAAACCATGAATTGTTAGCCCATATTCTTTAGCTTCAGTCCTGATTAAATCCTTGCTTTGTAACTTTTCATATATAGCTTTCAAACCCCAAAACTGTGCGAAGCATGGATATGGTGAAAAGACAGCACACAACTTAACTGGTGGTGTTATCTCAGGGACACGGTAAAGGCTATGTTGGATAGAAAATCAATAAAGCAGTATTTCCTACTTTACATAATAGTCATGAGCAAAATCTATTAAGATTAATATAAACATTTTTGAAGAAACATATTTAAATCTTACATTAAATATAATTACTAGTAGTATTTCAAATAATATAAATAAATATGGGGAACTATAAGCATATAATTATCAACACTTAAGATTTATTAATAATTTAGACATTTTGTTATTTTCATATCTCAACAAAAACAAGGCCAGTGTAAGTACACTGGAAAATATGCATAAAAGCGATTTTGAAGTGAAGATAGTTACAGACCCCCAGGAACTATTCCCTTTAGTAAGCAATGGTAAGAAATGTGAACACTTGAAGTATATACATTACACATTTTAAACTGTGATCATCAAAATCATGACAGTCCATGCTACATTCTTACTATGTGGCCAAGGACAACAACTTACTGCATGTCAGTACAAAGTCACATAAACATCTCCGGTGGTCATGGCTTAAAATTTACCAAATGCAAGCTCCGGTGGGTCAGAAAATTCCACAGGCATATGGCAGGCTAACAAAACTGCTGTTCTGACAGCTCTTCAAAGAAGGAAATTTCAGGAACTGGAGATTGAGAGTCTAACAGAAGCAGCAGCTAGTTCTAAGAGTAAGTGGAAACCATGTCCAATTCTCTGCCATGATGTTGGATTGTCTCAAAAAAAAAAAAAGAAGTAGCATTACAGGACAACACTAAGAAAGGTAAAATCAAGCCCAAAGATTGTTTACAATCTTTCTTTGAAAACAAAGAAATGCCTTCTTTAATATTCATGTCTGTATTTTACATAAAATCATTAATAACCTGACAGAACAAAATAATAGGCCACATTTGTCAAATAAGTCTCCTGGATGAGACTGAAATTTCTGAATTATCACTGACAACTTGAATGGACACCTTCTAAAAAACACTTGTTGCTGTTTTCACCAAATGTAGAGTACGTGGAATTGTAGAGATCTGAATACTCAAATTACAGCTAACAGTGTAACTTAAAAAAGCACTTAGATGTGCTATAGTCACATACATTTTTTGGTAACTTGAAAAATAATGATCAAGGAATCTATTAGTAGAGTCAGGTGGTAGCAGAGGCACAGGCAACCACAGTTAGACTTGTGTTACAATGAAATCAATAATAAATGGTACTAGAAACCTCTGTTATTAACAGGAGGCCAACACAGCCAGTCACTTCAGCAAAAACTAAAAATGTATTTTCAGGACATGGTGTATATTTTACCTTTTTCTATTTCCCTAAATGGTTCCCTTGGCTAACAAGCAGCATTTCTCCATTAACCAAGCTGATTTACAGCCAACTCACTTTCATCCATATCCCTATCTTGGTCAAAGCCTGGAAAAGCAATTATACTCTGCCATCTGGGCTGGATGAAAAGGATACAGAAAACGGAGATCAACAGCATGCTGATGACACTGGAGCCAAAACCTCCCACACTTTCCTTTACTATTATTTATGGTAATAGTATTATGGTGTGTACGGTGTTTTACAGGCAAGACTAAAGACAGAATTCTAGAAGGGAGAAAAGTGGTGTTTTTCCACACACATTGAAAAAGCAGAGGCATGATCATCATTACAAATCCAACATGTGCAAGTAATTTGCTCTTTAAAATACTTTGGGATATCAGTAGGGGGGGGGAAATTAATATACTGACAATTCAGCCCATCCACCCTATCAGATAAGTCTCTCTAAATAACTCATTGTCAATAAAAGTGAGTTATGCATAGATCTTTAAGAATTAAAATAAAAAGCTGAAAGTAAATCAACTATTCTCAATTACTACTGCGATCAAAATCACCTTCTGTGTCCAAAGGCTTGGCCTAAAAGATCAAGTAAATCATGAACTCAAGTACAGGTGGCCCACCACTGTTTTCCACAGCTCTCTTTCCAAAAGATACTGACTAAAATGACAGTATTTTAATGGTTATTTATTTCATCACTGTTGGCAACTCATCCTTCAGGAGAATTTAAAATTTATAAAGCTCTTTAGAAAAATAACATCTGTAAAGTGTTTCCATAATAATTTCCCAATAATGGTAAGGAAATTATACCTTGAACACTACACCATTCTTGATGTTTTAAAAATCTTCCATTCTCACAATGAAATTGGTCAAATATGAGCATACTCAAAGAATATCATTTCTAGTTCTTAAATAAACATTTAAAATAAATTATTACTTTCTATGAGTTTACTGAAAAATACTCATGCAATAATGGTATGTCACAGCATCTTCTGAACTGGTTAAATTTCCAATTTATTACACTAAACAGTAAATTAATAGTAATTTTAGCACATTCTAATCATGCAAACCTGAAAACAGTGAATAGAACAAGTAGAAGAAAATATACTGGTACTGGAGGAACTGTGACAAAGACAAAACCAAACTGGGAATATATCACTGTGGACTGCTTAAGAAGATTTAGATCATGGCAAAATGAATCATGATATTTCTGAATTTTTTATTGCTTTCACTTCTAGACTTTGCACATTTAGGAAGCTTTTCTTTTAAGCCTCCATATTCTGAATAATAAAGTGCTCAACTGATGAGAATGAAATATATGTTGTTGTAAAACTGGTAATAAGACCAGTATTAACTAAGGACAAAAAAAGGGAAAAAATATCTAATAGTACTACTATTAGCTGTACTTTCATTTTACTGTGACACAAAATCTTAACTGAAGGATTTTTCCAAACACTGACAATACATAATACTACTTATGGACTAAATGGCAATGCAGCCATACCACTCATTAAGCTCAAAACATCCTGAAATGTTCTTAATGACAGGACTCAACTGGACTTTAAAACACCTGAACTTAAGCATCTACAGAGTTACATCTACAGGTGTCCTAGATATCCCCGTACAGTCAACATATATATTCACATAAAATGTCTTAAGGTTCCCTAAACACAGCATGCAGGACACAGGACCCGTGGCTTTTTGGAAGCTGGAGATAAAGGAGGATATTATAGGTCACCTTAAATGGTATCATCAATGAAGCATGGTCAGCTGAAAGAAGCCACTTCTCAGCACTGTCAGCAGTGGCCAAAAGCAGAGCAAACAACGCAGCAAACAGTAAGGGCAGGAGTCAGATGGATAACTGCAGGCACCTTGTGCATTTGGGATGCATCTGACTTCACTTCTAGCCATTGTGTCACGAGTCTCCTGCAAATCCTATTTGATTTAGGCCAACCCTATAAGCCTTCTCAGCTACCTTAGGGCATCTCACACAGCACCAGACAAGAGCGCTTAGGAAATTGAATCAAGTCATAAATATCAAAAAATGGCAGGGAGACAAGGGAAAATCCTCAATCACCAGTTGATTCCTCTCTGCACAAACAACAGCCAGCTGGCTTAGTATCTTACCTTCCCATCATCTTCATCCCATTCAGGCAAAAGTGACTTTGCAAGGCCAATGAACTGGCCTATACTCTGTCTTCTCTTTCCCCAATAAAATATTCTTGCACACTGCTTTACTTCATATGAAGCCAGTATTCAATTCAATTAAATTGAAATTATGCTTCCAGGGTTTTAACAATTCAGCTGTGATCAGCTGTGGATTCTGTTAAATCTCTTCCCTAATCCCACTGTCCCACATGATATACCTTCATCACTTACCTTGTTCCCCCATTTCTCACATACTAACACCTATATTTAATCTCATCTGAACTACTTGCATTAAAAGTAAGCCCTAAAGCCACATACAGTTCCTTTCCAGATGCTGCTGTTGAATAATTTCCCTGTGGGTTTCACCTAACATTCCGGCAATGTCCTCTGGCGCTTCAGTCCACACATCTCATCCATTCAAAGCCTTTAAACTTCTTTTTCCAAGAAACTCATAAACTAACACCTTTATTCCCATACAAAACAGCTAACATCTGTGGACAAAAAAAACCACTCAAATAAAGAAGAAATGTCTACCCAGCACTGTTTTTTCACCAGTGCACCTTTTAGCAGTTTTTGCATGTAATAAATCTGTGGTTTTGTCACAAGAGTTGCTGAGAATGACTCTCATAAGAATATTTAATCCAAATAAATTCATATGTAATGCCACAATTGGAGCAACTTTCATTCATTTACACCAAACTGTAAAATAAATCTCCATTTAACAAGGGAATTATCTAAAAATACAATAACATTCCAACAGTAAGTATAATTTCCTTCTTATCAGCTGCAACATCTTTTCCATCTTTTGTAACATTAGAATTTTGTCCCAAATGTTAATCAAAATCTTCACAATTGATATGATGCCTAACCCAGTAAAAGTTAGGAAAGAAAAGCTATGAGCTGATTACTTCTAACTGCAATAACTTAAGTTTGAAAGGCAACTCCTAAAACTGTCCCTGCAAGTATTCTTCTGGAATGTGAACCATGAGTTTAGCAGTTTTCTGGTTCCCCTGAAGTGATTTATTAAAAGACCAGATAATAAAATATATATCGGAATAATAATCTCTTATGTAATAAATTTTGTTTATTCATTGCATGTTATGTCCCTATCAACATATTACAAAATAGAAAAAAAATCCTTCCTCTCTACTGCACTGCTTAATTTGAAAGCGTGTGCACCATTTTGACATTTCTACCCCAAAAGGGCTATATAAGTGTACATTAATACAGCAGTAATAAAATATTTCCCTTTTGCTCAAAACCAAAAACACTGAATTTATTTTACGGCTATTTAGCACAGTATGAAAGTCTGATTTTGATCATGTTCTTATCTCAAAAAATTGAAGTCAACCAATATAGCAACTTCTCTCAGAATTTCAATATCCTGATGAGTTTTCCTAAGTGACAGATGATTGGATGGATTAGATTAGGTAGGCAAGAAGAACATTTTCCTACAAATTTCGGCCTGATTTTTATTCCCATTGTTGAAACTATTATTTCTGTTCCAGCATTTTCTGAGGCTCAATTAATTGATGAGCCTTATTGAGTGCATGGTACTTCATTACACTGCATGTCAAGGTCCACAACTGCATTATCATGTGCACTGGCAAACTTTTAAGGTGGCACTCTTTCCCCAGCAAGTTCATGATGCCACACACCATCTTTAATACACATTTCTCTTTCATACTTCATCTATCTTTTTTAATATACATTTGGGGAAAAAGAAGAATGCTACAGAAAATATTATACCTTTGTTAAATGAATGAGAGAACTAAACAATAGAAGAGAATTCAACACAGTCTGAAGTATTAAATAACTACTTTTCTGAATCCCTCCATGGTTTCTTTAAACATAACTTCTTTCACACTGGACACATTAAAGATTCTCAACAGCCTTCAGTTCCTAAAATTTTAGAGAATCATCACCTTGTTTAAACACCTCAAATATTTATGTAATGAAAGAAGTAAGAGGGACAAGAACTCAGCTTTATCTCTGGACTGTACCTGCACTGCACCAGTTTGTTACTGCATGATATTCAAATATGAACTGAAATTCAAACACACACTTCCATAAAAATGTGAATCTTTCAACCCAGATGCTGTAAGAGTTGAAGCTACCTTTTTCCTCAGAAGCATCAAAATAATAGTTCTATTATTAAAATGTAGAGAAAATAAGTGTAACTTCATCCTAGGTACCCAGCATTCCACCTTTAAGCATTCTAGGTACTCAGCATTCCTTCTAAGTGGAAAAAAAAAACCTCAAAGTGAGATGAAAACCATGATAGAGACAACAGTTACTATTCTTTATTAGTCACCACATCAGAGAGTTCAAAACCAGAAAATTTGATTAATTAGGAGCAGTAAATAATTTGCTTTGTGAAAACTTCTATGTCTGACCAGCTGGTACAGTAATCTTCTAAGGTGAGATTTCCAAACCAAAACTAAAAGATATAAGATCCACAAATTGTAAATAAGATCCTTATTGAAATATATTCTCACTTATTTCAGTAGGAATTAAATTTGGATCTGATTGATCTTCATCAATTCACTTATGTTCACTCCCAGCCAAAGCATGATCTCCAGATGCATGAATTTTAAAATGATGATTTGACACATGGGGTGTCTTAAAGCAATCCTCCTGCTTGAGCTGGCATGTGAGGAAATGAACATCACTCTGCCCATATTTAGGCCTTGAAGAAGATGGAGGTGGGAAAAGTCAAAAATAGGATCTCACCAAAAAGCAGATATGGGGTCTGAGTAAAAACTTCCTGTGCATTTTTTCAATTTCCAAATTTGCAAAGCAAATCCTTTACAATATTTCCATCTTCATTATAAAATTTTAAACTCACTTAATAATCCCAGTACAGCATAAATCTGTATCAACTAAACAGCTCCTGTTATCCGTCCCATATTCACAGGCCAATGGTATAAAAGAATTAAAAGTCAGTGACTCCATTTACGTCAAACCTTCACTTTATTATCAGCCTCTCACCTTCTAACACCCTGTTTGGCACCCCTAACAAACTAGGTATCCAGCCTTTTCGGACTTTCTCTCTTCAATGTTCTTGAGATCTTACTCTGCAGCATATCAAATACCTGACTGAAAAAGTTGGCATGAGCCTAAGTGACTGGATCTTCTAAAGGGGAAACTCCTCTTGACTTCAAACAACATTTTAGAAAGAGCTCAGCATAGCACTCTCCCTACTCCAGTTAAATTCAGTGGGAGTGTGTTTTATTTACTACCTTCAGTGTCAGCATGTATCAAATGTCATTCATCATTTCCAAATTCAACAAGAAAAAACACAGCATGCTGATACAAACTTAATAGATTGCTGTAATTTAGAATTAAATTATAATCTCTTCTACTTTTCTATTTATTTTACTTTTTATAATAACTTTGTATGCTTTACATCTTAGGAACAGTAAGAAAATAAATGTTCCTTGGAATCTTCAACAAAGCAAAAAAAAGTCCCATTCTTGGGACATTCTTGTAATGTATTCACTTAGAAAAAGATCCATTTCATGAGCTCTGTATTGACAAAGCCTCTGCACGTAGAAGAATATGGAAGGGCTGGAAGAATGCAGAAGGGCTGGAAATCAGGAATTTCATAGTCTCTTAGTGATCAACTATTTGGTCTTAGGTTATATGAAAGACAACACAACATCCAAACACCTTGGAAGATCAGGATGAAAACACTGAATGAGGTAAGAATGGTGGGCAAAGCAAAGAGGGAAAAGAAGATCTTTGCCCAGTGAAATTAACACACTTTCTCTATAATGATTTCATTTATTATCTGTCAATAACGCCATGCTTTGAAAGAGTTAAGAAACACAAACTCTGCACCATAAAGTCCAGGACAACTACCTTCTTTTTTCTTTACTTAATTTTCCTCAGATCAAAAAAAAAAATGTAAACAATGATGTATTTCTTTCATATTGTAATTGTCAGAGTAAATTAATAAATTTGCAATATTGTTGACAGCAATTTTTATAGTACTTCTTAACTAGATAAATTAAATGAAAATAGCCTAAATGGTTATTGGAGGACAGCCTGCAAATGTTAATTTATTCCTGGAATATATAATTGCGCGGAGGTAAAAAGAACATGAAATACAGTATGTCTCAAATCAGTTGCTCTGAGGTGTAGCTAAAAGACTCAAATAAAAGAGATCTGCTGTCTCCTCCCAGGTTGCATAATACCATATGCCTCACTTTTTATTCTGCAGTTTGAATCAAGAATAAAACATAAGTGAGTAAGATATATATAATTGCCACACGAAGTGTGGGTTTTGCTGGTTTTTTTTAATTACTTTAAAAATAAATCTGAGAGGTTTCTAGCATATGTTTAAAACATGGCAATCTGTTACCAAATCTAAACTAGCAAATCAAAACTGCAAAACTAACACACTTGTGTGCATCTCTTGATCCAAGAGTGTCATGCAGTGAGGAGATGAGAGAATCTCAGTCTGTGCGTTTCCAGTCTGCATATTCAGGCACGTAGCAGATAAATCATTGCAACCAAGGCTCTGAAACAGAAGTTAGCTGTCTGTGTTAGAGGACCTAAGTTTTTGTTCATTATTTTACATATTTAGCACCTAGCATTTGTGTTCCTCTCCAGTTATAAAACTTCCCAAGGGTAATATCCTGAACAACTGTTAATGATTCTGGATATTGCACCCCATATGACAGCCTAAGTCTGTGACAAAAGTCCCACAAGATAACATAGCACACCTTAGCATTATTTAGACAGATTACTCTTGCCAGAGTCACAGTTACCTCCCACAGAATAAGAGACTATAGTTTTATTTTTGACTTATTTTTGCTTTATTTGTTGTAGGTGTAGGCAGCCCTCACCAAACCATGACTCCTAATATATTCTTATTTTACTGCACCCCTTAATACACCTAGCTAGCAGTACATAAACACAAGAGTTTAAGAAAGAGATGCTTATTGTTTAGCTATGTTCAGCCACTACCCTCTTGCAGAGTAGGAGTCCCCAGTTTAAAGTGGCAGATGAATATTCACACGGAAGTTGACACTCTGACCTCAACAAACTATTGTAAGCCATGCAATGTAATTTTAAAAATTGGGCATGGAATTGTCTCTGTTTTAAAACATTTAAATATCTAGTCCTCTATGCCTTATAATATAATCTTTAAAAGCTCTTAAGAATCAAATAATTTTCACTGCTATGGAAACCACATCATATAATCCTTTTAGTAAACCTAAATCATAAAGGTTTTTTACCATCGTTTCTGTGATTACAACGCTCCTAAAGAATGCCAGCAAACTTGCTTTTAAATTTCTACTTTATCATATAGACTGAGTATAAGTGTGTGTTTGTGGGTAGCAACATCTTTCTTTATTTTAAGCAGTTAATTCCTCTTCTTCCCACCTGTCTGGCACATCCTCCAGGTCTTAACACTAGATCTCAAACAAATCCAAGTCATTTTACATTTCACCTCCCTTTTCCCAACCATTCCAGTGGTGCAAGACCTAACTTGTCCCAGCTGGAATTCAGTTTCCTGAACATGACGAACAAAAACTGAACAGATACACTTTTTTGCAACGGCATCAACATTTCCATGTTTGACTGGAAATACTTGATTTACTCTATCCGAGGGCCTAACTTGATTTCTTTTTAACAGCTATATTGGCAGCTCATAGTCATCCTATGATCTGTGAGTATTCCAAAGTTCTTCTTCAGTCTCTTCTAACAATAAAGTCAAAGTTTCTAGTTTGGGTTATTGGTCTCAAAGCATCTAATCATTCTGTATCCTTGAATCTCATCCCAGTCTTTTACACTTCTTTAGCCATCCAGCTCTTTCCTGCTGTGTCCTTAGCATATTCCTAGTGCATCAAAATTCCATTCTAGCCTACATGAGAATACAACATTAAGTCTGTAGGAAAAGACCAATCTGTTACTCTCAGACCATCTCTTCTGCAGCAAGAAGGTTCCTGCTATACCAGAGGGCATCAGCAGCAAATAAACACCTTCCCTGCTGTTCAGCCTGAGCATTTCACAAAACAGATCTCAAAGTGCACGACACACTCCAGCTAAATCCTGTGAGCCACCATCAGTAACAACCTTGACGGCTGCAGAAATCTCCCTGATATTGCAATATCTACAGCCACCTCCTTTCTCAGCAGATCCTAGCACATTTTACAGTTCAGATATAAATCCATGTCTTTAACAAATTCTCATGCGACTATAGCTCTTACTTAGTAAAAATGAACCAGACCTTTAATATTAAGTTAATCAGACCTATTAATAAAAACCATATACATTGGGGTAGTGCTAAGAAAATGAAGCTGAACTGTGTTCCTTGTATGAAGCATTACGGAAGTGTTCTGTGGCAAATGGTTAAGAAATTAAGAATATGTAGGAAGATGAACACATGGCAACAGGAATATGGTGTTCAGTAATTTTTGGATACAATACAGACTAGTTTAAATAAGACTGAAATAGGTATTAGTAACTTCTACTAACAGGTAGTAGAAAATTCTATTTACTGTCTATTTAGCCACCTAGCCAAATTACTTTTTAATTTTCATCTCTCCTTTTCAATAACTTCACTACTCAAGCAACTCTATCTTTTAAAGTCAAATATGGTTATAAAAATACCACAAAAATGGTTGGCTAAATGAAACAGAAAAGGAAAGGGAAAAAGACTGACATGCCACTACTCACTTTAGAACCTAGTATTTCACCTCCAGTAGAGTTTCAAATGGTTAAACCTGGACCTTTACAAATTAGTCAGCACAGTACATAACACAATTTTTATATATTTGGGGGTTTTAGACAAAATGGAATGATTTTATTTTTACAAGAGCCCTGGCAGCAACATTTACATTTTACTTGGTGTTTAAAGAGAAATCCTGAGGAACTCCTGAAAATATTTCAGCAAGTAAATAAACTCTTTATTTTCATCAGCCATGAAAGCATTATTTCTGGGAAACTGTTCCTGCACCTAAACTACCTTTCCTATTTGATTTCTTAGTGCACCCACATAAATGTCATTATAGTGGTGCTGCCATAACTATCTTGCATACACTGGTCATTAAAAAAAAGACCAACAAACCTTTTTACAACCATTACTTAAGCTAGTATAGTTTCTAGATCACATAACAAGAAACACTTTTTTTCTTGAACAGGATTGGTATGGAATGCACTCCTACATAAGGAAAACCTTTGTGGGTTGTTTAAGAATCCATGTGAGAAAAATGGAAATTTGAATCGATTAATGTAAAATCACAGCGAGGTAATGCAGAAGCAAATGTTAAAACATGAACAGTGACCAGCTCCGGATCTAATTAGTGCACTGTGCAGCTCACACCCACATCAGTGTGTACAGGGAGGATAAGCACCAAATTCTCATGTTTGCTGTTTACTGATGAAGACATCTTTCTACGTCCTTGCAGAAAGAAAAATGGTGATGAAAATGAAAGAAGAGCACTGCAAAAATTAAGTAAAATTATCCATTACAATAAAGAAAACCTTTTTTTTTCTAATCTACTATTTTCTGAGAAGATGTTAATGATTGTTTTTGACGGCAAACCCACTCTGTTGCAAAAGTCCTTTCCAATGCTTTGTCTCATGGGGGAGAGAGATTGACACAATTGAGTGGCATATCAAGGTATTTTGAAGAAAACTTTAAAAAAATGTTCAGATCTTTTGAAGGGAAATGATGCATCAAAATGTAGTGAGGGCACATGAACAGAATTATAGTGCTAACCTTCAGGCCTAATACATGAAAGTCCTTTAATCCTATTTTATTTATTTACCTAAATAACATTTTTCCACTTTCATTTATTAAAAAAAAAAGTTGATTTTCCCCCAAAATTTAATGCTAGATAGACACTATTACCAGGGAAATATGATAGCTGGAAGCTGTATGGGGCTTACCTATATGAAGCTCTACGCTCACATATAGCTTTGTGTGTTCTATACATGCAGCTTTTGGGATATGAGGCTCAGCCCATCTGAAGTAAAATTAAAATGCTGCCAGTTTTCATGCCACTCAGAACATTTTTCATCACGTCTCCACCTCTGAAGTCACATTGCTACCTAATAATTAAATTTCACTTTAGTGAAGACAAATGGAAGATGATCCCACTGTATACCAGAAAACAGAAGGATGTTACAAGAGGTGCTCTTTAAAAAAAAATTAATTTTGTTCTAGGTTTGGATTATGTGTTTAAAGGTTTGAAGCACTGATTACTGGAGTTAAGAGTTGGAATGAATGACCGTTTGGGCAGGATAAGCTGGTAGCTTTCCCCTTCCTTCACTTCTTCCCCTACAAAGTCATGATTAGGAGAGTCATGGCCTACGGTTTTCATCTGTCGCCCTGCCCAGGCACCTCCTCATCTAACCTGCACTCCCTCCAGACACTGTCCACACCTGCTCACAGCTGACAGACACCGTCACTCATCCTCCGTGACAACCCCCGGCTCTGCCGCCGCACCCCTACGGCTGCAATGCCTCTTCCCTCGACAGCAAACGCGCCCGCCACACCCGTGTGAGCAACACAAGCTGCATGGGGCAGGGGCAGCGCCGTGGCCTCGCCCCAACGCGTGTCATCCTGTCATTTTACGGGTTTCACACTGTGAACGCTCACGCGTGGCGAGGACCACTGCCGTGTGGGTTTACCACTGCCTCACCGCTACCCTACCGCCGCCCATTTGTGTTGGCCCTGCCTGGAACACGGTGTAACACCAGCCGTGTGCTGAAACACTGACCACGCACAGCCCACCGGCACGGGGCGGTGGGTGAGGCACCCCGCCCTCGGCCCTTCTCCGGTCAGGACGCGAGACGGGAGAGGAGAGAAGGGAGACGAGAAAAGGGAAAGAGCCGGGCGCCATCGGCGGGCAAGGG
>VZTJ01005664.1:472304-745843 GCA_013397795.1 Orthonyx spaldingii | reverse complement strand
GGCCGGCGCCGCAGCAGCTGCAGTCGCGGGGCGTGCGTGCGTGAGGCAGCGCTGAGGAGAGCCGAGGAGGGGAGAGCACGGGCACAGCCGGCCGTCCTGCCCCACAGCCCCCCTGGCGCCCCGCACGCCCGCGGGACTCGGGGCCCAGCCCGACCTGGCAGGGCTTTAGGCAGCAGAGGGGAAAGAGAGGGGCAAGGGGAAGGGACGGGGCTGCTTCTAGACTAAGCCTAGGCATCCTGTTCGGGGCTGTGAAAACCATTGATAAACCAGGGCATGCTCGCTCGGGTGTCCAGGTGACATGAGGCTTCCTGCACACACTGGCATTTCTGCTTTCTGTTTGGGTAGCAGAAACTTAGAGCATAGCAAATGGAATACTGTTCAGGTTTTATCAGCTCTCTCCGCAACAGCAAGTTATGTTTTGTCAACTCATTTACATTCACTGTGTCAGCTGACTTTCCAAACTCTTCTCGAGCAAAAATTGTTTCTGGATCATTCTGTTTCTGGGGTATTAGGGATATTTTGTTAAATTTATTAACCTTTCCCTCGATCATATTCTGCAAAATATTATGAGGTTTACCACCAAGTTTCTGTTTCAGTCGTTCACAGATAGACATGATGCTCTCAAAGCCCCATCTTTCTTTTGCAGTTTTGCATTTCGTGCTTGCTGTTCTGTGCATCTAAAAATTATGTTTCCATGGCCATTGTAAACCAAAAATGGATGCTGATTGATTGTCTGGGAAATTTTTGTTTTTCAAGGGCAATTATAGCTTTCTAGAAATAAGATATTTAAAATATAATGTAAACATTTAAAAATATTGCTGGTGGTCATCTCTGCAATTTCATATCTGGCCACTGAAAAGTGGCAGGAGGTTTTTTTACTGACTACTATCTGATGCAGTTATCTGTATCTATTCTGCCTTTTTCCAGTAAAATATTTGTGAATTCAACATTCATTTATTTTCACAGTTCAAATTCCACTAAGTTTCCATTAAATGCTGACTCTGGGTACTTGCTTTGGTCTTGTTACCTGTAAAGTTAGGGACAAAATATAGAGAAACTGGTAAAAAAATCATACCTTTCTTTTTTGTCTCCCAGTGAGAGAAAGTTTATCAATGATGTGGTATATGTGAAGGGAATGGCACTTTCTTAAGATGAATAATTTCATTTTCACTTTTCTGTACATTTCATAACAAGCTGGAAAAAGAAACTTCAGTTGCAACAAAGTCTGTGAATAAAGTGTACCTCTCCTACCTACCTCACCTGTTCTCGAGTTACTCCAATTCCAAAGTCAAATTTCATATGAGCTTTAATCATCTTTCTGACAAATACCTCTTAAATTAGCTGCATTGTAATGCTCTGCAGGTAGCTTATACATCAAACTTCTATTTTCTCTCCATTAAATCCCTTCTAATGGTATTGTTTCTGTGTCTGTTACTGCTTTGTTTTTGTAGGGCTTAAAGCCTCAGTGGGCTCTTCCAGCCTACATCCAGTGTGAATGGTTACTGTCACAAACCTGCTTCAAGACTCAGAGTGCCACCAAATGTGCTGAAAAGGCACATCTTTATCTGAAAATTCGGTGGTATTGGGCAGAGAAGGAAAATATAACAGATATATTCTAAAGTAATCCCAGATTGAGTTCTCATGCAACAGTTTCTCATTGATTCTTTTCTGTTTTACCTCTCATTCTCCCTGCAATCAGAATTTGCTTTTCACTCTTGCCAATTTAGCACTGAATTTTTCAGCTACTCCTAAATGCAAGGAGTTGTTTCAAAATCAAGAGATGTATAAATAAAACACATTCATCTGAAACTTGCCTGTTTCTTGGGAAAAGGGTGTGATAATTTTTCTATTGAAAAAGGCCCTGTGTGTTAAAACTTTAGAGCTAAAATGAATTTTGCTAAACATGAGTCACATGGGACAGCACAGAGTGAAAGAAGCTCCTAAAGGATTATGTTTTAGGCACACACAATCATCTTGATATTCTTCTTTCCTTGCAGAGGCTACAAAACTTACTCCACCCCACTTTATGAGTTAACATGAAGGCAGATACCCTTGTCAGGTGATAATACCAGTGTATTTACCAACTGGAGGGTTTGCAAAGTCATGTAAAGAATAATGGACATTTCTGGCAGATCTTTCTATAACAGCACGTGGGCCTCTCATGGTCTGGACTTTTATGTGCCCTGTGCTGTTCCTGAATTTGATTCTGCATATCTTTTGTTCAACAATGACATTTTGGAACAACTTCAGTTTACTAGAACACATGGAAGGGCTCAGATATGTTTAGTGCTATATCAGGATAGGGAGCAGAAATTGCGTGTGACTGGCTTTTGGCTTTCCATCTGTCTCTTAAAACTGTTTATCATTCTGATATTACTCTGAATTTATCATTGTCATTGGCTCACACTGTATTCTGGTCAAAGGTTTTAAAACATTTATTAAAAGGAATGCTTTTCACTAAAGTAAATAATCTCTCATGGAAGTCATGCCACCAAGCCACCAGATGAGGAGAACAGGCATATTTGTGTAATATGTAGAGTAACTTCAAACACTATAACAAGAGCTGTTTCTGTACTGCTTGCTGTTCCCATGCAGTTACACAGGTAGTTGGCAGTCAGATCATTAGGAGTGGAAACATAAAGCTGTTGGATTTCCTGCAGTGTGACACAAAACCTTGGCCAAGAAAGGCATGGTAAAAATAGGTTGATGGTTTATAAGCATCTAAAAGAAAATAAGAAAGTTGTTTAAAGATTGATTTGATGACAGCAAGAAGGACAGAATCAGAAGCAAGGGAGCTATTCATACTGATGATAATCATAAGTGCCAAACTGGCAAGCAGCCAAAGTGCCTACTAGGCAGAGATCAAAGACACATATGGTGAGTCTCAAACAACAAATAAGCCATAGAATTCTGGCAAGCATTGCAGGAATAATATGCTCCAGCCCTGACAAAGATGAGGACTAAAAAAAAATCCAAAACAATGGGGCTACCAATACTGGATCATACCTCAGGGAAAGCAAAGCTTTCATCATTTCAGTTTTATTGGAGAAAAATGTAGATAACTTCTCACATATGGTAAGTCTGGTTGACCTAAATTGATGGGAAGTGTAACACAATGTTAAAAAATATCCTTTACAGTTGTGGCAGTAAATCAGTATTCCATTAGCTGCAGCATCATTCAGAGACGGCATTCTTCAGAGAGTTAGTAATAGATTTACTTTGCCAAAGTAAAACTATATCCCAGGTGATAGACACCTGGCATTTGAAACAGACACAGTCAAGAAGAAAGTCCAAGTTAACGTCTTGCCAGATGTTGGAGCCTGTTCTTTTCCATTCTTCCACTAATTTGGTCTGATGGCAGGGTTTTTGACAACTAGATCACAATGTGAAACAAACAAACAAACACAAAAAGGGAAACATTTTAACTGTATTCTCGTGCTACTATGAAGCATCAAATAGGAAAAGAAGGAAATTCTGTGAGTTTAGACCTGGTTTTATAGTTATACACCCATACACAGAGTCATAAAAAAAGGGGCACGCCATAAGCTATGTTATTTTACATTTATAAGGGGTGCTGATTTTTACACTGGTAAGAATGGTACTCAGCAGCCCTTTGGGTCTTTGGGTGGTCTCCAGAGTACCAGCACTACATAGCTACATAAAATTATGAAGCATATCAAAGACAGCAGAGAATTGTAGCAGAAAATGTTTATTTATGGATAACATTTCCATTTGAGATATTTCCATAACTGACAGAAATGCTGGTGAACCAAATGTGTCCCTTGTCTGACTCCATCATTTAGACTATAATTTCTTTGTTTCAGTGACCTGACCTACCACTCGACAGTATCAGGAGAAACTATGAGCCAATTCTTGAATGGATTTTCAAGGTGCTATTATAATATGTAAGAAAATATTTCCTTTTCAGAGCAAGTGTTTTGCCTACTGTTACACAGACTTTGTTTCCATCTCTTTTTTTCACATCAATGCACCTAGTATCTCCCTCTCCACCCAGTCTTCTCTGCCAATAAATACTGATGTGATTTCTTATAGGGATTATAAGGTGCAATATGCAGTAACCTTTCTGATTTCCTTCCTCTCTTTATGTTATTAAGAGACAAAAAATAGTACTGATTGTCAGTGAAGCCAGTTTTCTAGTTTTTCAAAAAAGTGACCCCTTTACATCACGTAGGATAAACTATAAATTACTCTTAGGAAAAGTTTATTGGATAAAAGAATGCTGGGACAGCTTTTATGCTATATCCATTGCTTCTCAAGTAGAGAGCATTTATCACAGTTTAGCCAAAACAGGACAAAATAACCACCTGAAAACTGTACCTGCACTGCATTCTGGGAATAGTGCTTTCCAAACATGAAAAAAGAGATAAAGACCTGAACCTTTTCTGATTCTTCTGATTTATTTTAAATATATATTTTAGTATCAAATGAGCCATCTTCTACAAACCATATGCAATTTCTCTATTTCAAACTTATCTAGCAACTGAAAATGAATTAGGCATTATCCAATTAACCACAAATATATCTAGATGATATTAATCCAAAAGCTAAATGGGTTATATGGGTTTTTTTGTTTTATTCTTCTAATTGCTAAGTTAATGTGCAAAGCATATTTTATGGGCATACCAGGAATAAGTGTCTGAGGCTTTTTTTGAGGCATTTGCCATATACCTGTACTTCTAAAATTACTTGCAGTATGGCCCCAATTGCTATGTCTCTGTCATTAAATAGTTCCAGAGCAATAGTAACAGTTTAAATGCTAGTATAGTGGCCTGTCTGACACTAGAATTTTTCTAATTGTTCTGTCACCAACATTACTCAACTTAGGACAAAAAAAAAACAAAACAAAACAATGGAGAAGTTTTCTGGTGCAGTATAAACTTGTTTAATTTGGCAACCAAACAGTTAAAAAAGGCAGAGTAATTACTGAAGACACAAAGCAAATGTTCTATTTACACATAAAAAGTGTGCTTGCCAAGGTAGTTTGCACATGTTTAATATGGCAGTTTCATGTTTTTCAATTTCCTTCGTATCATTTTGCCTAAACAATGTGCAATTAAAATGTATCCACAGTAAATGAAATCAGTTTTTAACTTACCAACGCAACAAAAACTTTTGGACAATATACTACTAAATAATGAAAAATAAATTGAAATAGTGTGTAATGTAGGATAAAAACAAATATCACATGTGCCATAATGCAAAGTAATCGGAGATCATCAAGTAAATGTGGCATCATTTTTTTCTCCATTTCTGTTTGTATTTAACTTCAGAGTCAGATTGCAGCTTTCAGCTGAGTCCTATGATCTAAAGTCCTCTTTAGTAGTATGCATAAGTTAGGACAAAGAATTGTGTTTTTTGGCTTCAATAGTAAAGACTGAACCAGGCAAATGAATACTGTAACTCTAGAGGAAAGACTGGCATAGGAATTACTGGAATGGTATTACCATTCAGAGATTCCATTTTCAGCATAATGGTAGCAACAGCACTATAAAGAAAAAAACTTAGAAGTCAGGTTTTTTACATCCTGTTTTGCTATCTTCATCACTAATACAACATGTGGTCATGTAAAAATTGATGTGCACTACTTCATGTTGCAATTGCAACAAAAAGCACATTCTTGAATCCACAGAATTTCTAACAAAAATTTATCTGCAAGCTTCAACTGGGCAGAAAAACCTGCAATACCTTTAAATTTAAATGCTAATGGCATATTGTGAAGAAGAATATGTCTTACTTTTGTTATGTTTAGGACTCACAGTGTTGCATAAGCAATATTCTGTGAAAGAGAACAGTGTTCTCTTTCATAACAGGAATGCCATTTGCAGTATCAACCATTCCATGCTAGCCTTTTCCTTTTTATTTCTTTCCCTAATTTAGAACAGAATTCACCTCCAAAGCAGATGTTTGCATACCAGAATGAGAAGGGATTTGTTTCACATACCAAATGTGGGAGTTTTAAGGTCTGTGTGTCAGCACATAGAATTATCAGAGAATCATAGAATTGCTTAGGTTTGGAAAGACTTTTAGGATCACTGGGTTCAGCCATTAACCCAGCACTGCCAACTCCATCACTGAAACATGTCCTTAAGCATCACAATTACATGACAACATGAGAATTAGAATTTTCTTGGGAAAATTCACAATTTTCTCATATTTCTGATTGCAGGTAGTGGCTTTTAAAAGTGTTAGTGTGGTCCTAGTACAACAGGGTGCTAGTCTGGCCTGGGATGGAGTTAATTGTTTTCATCACAGCTTGTATGGTGTTGTGTTTTGCATTTGTGATGCAAACAGTGTTGGTAAGACACCCATGTTTGATTATTTTATTGCTAATCAGTGTCAAAACCTTCTCTGTTTCTCACTACGTCCTCCCAGCAGTAGACTGCAGGAAGGCAAGAAGTTGGGACACAGCTGGGACAGCTGACCCCAAAATGATCAACATACTAAAATAAGCTGAGGAAGGAGGAAGCAGGGTGATACTCGGGGTTAAGGCATTTGTCTTCCCAAGTCACAGTTGTATGCGATGGAGCCTTGTCTTGCTGCAAATGGCAGAACACCTGTCTGCCAAAGGGAAGTGCTGAGTCGATTCCTTATTCTGCCTTGCTTGCACACACAGCTTGGATTTCCCTATTAAATTGTTTTTATCTCAACCCACAACTTTTCTCACTTCTATGCTTTTGTTTCTCTCCCCCATCCCACTGTGGGTAAGTGAGTGAGTGGTGATGTGGGGCTGAAGTGCATGCCAGGGTTAACTCACAACAAACAGATACAATCTGCATGAGATGCAGAGGATAAAAATAGACATGGGCAGCATTAGTCAAACCTCCTACTTTAGGCACTTAAATTAGGCATTGCAGCATTTATGAACCTTTAGAGAGATTTAAGCTGCCTAAGCTGCATTTTTTCTGGAGTAAATGGAGGGAACTAGGTGTCCACATCACCCTCAGAGAAGCGTTTGCTGCAGTGTAGCTACAGACTTGCTTTTCCAGTGCCATGAAGGAAACTTAGGTGTTTTCTAGGCAGGGCAACATGTCCACATGTTGAACAGGTGTTTATTTCAACCCACAACTTTTGTTGCCACTGATGTTTGGCCAGTAGGAAACCTGAAGCACAGAGGAATAGCTACGACGGTCCTGGCTGAGTTTGAGAAGTCTTCAGAGTATTGGACTTACACTTCCCAAGTCCTAGGAGAGAATCCTAAATGCCAAACCAAATGTTGACACTGGATCACTGTATAGCCAGGAATTTGAGTAATAAGGAATCAAAAACAATGCATAGAATATTTCATTAAATTGTATAGTAATACATTAGTGTTACAGTTCTGACTTTTCTTTGACCTTCATATATTGCGGGTGCTAGTGCAGAAAGATTCTTTAAGATCTATAGTTTTCCTTGAGTTCAACAGGTAAACAGACTTTTGGACTTAAAACTAGGGGTTTTTTTGCTTTGGGTATTTTTGGTTGGTTGGTTGGTTGGTTTTTTTTGGGGGGGGGTAAAAACTTTTTGTCCCTTTTCTGTTTGTACAGAAGTTCAATTAAAACTTTTAAGGTGTTTTGCACTATGTTAAGGAACATAATTTGACACAATGCCGCAATTATTATAAATCAGATTTGTTATTCTGAACTCAAGGAGAGTGCTAACAGAGATTTGAGGTAGTATGAGTTTTTATAATTCTCTTTTATTGGGTCTTTTGAGCAGCATGAGTGACTGGAAGCAGGTCACCACGGGGTGCCAGAAGAACCAGCACAGACAGGAGAGATGGCATTGCAGCCACCAGGCAGTAGGACTGCTCCAGAGCTTGACAGCCAGGAAGGCGAACTTTAACTTTCTTTCACAATTGGTCCCAGAGAGACTTTGACTCTTCAGCCTCATTAACATCCATTTCCTGCTCCTGGCCATAGTGTTGTCACCACATATGTTCATGAGACAATGATCATGTGTTCCCATTGTAAACACAGTGGTGTTTACCTATGGTACATCTGGGCCTGATGTAGTGACCACTCTATTTAAGTTGCCAAAGCTTTTCTGTTACAAAAGTATGTCCAACTGTTTCTGAAAGGACAGAGATCTCCATGTGTTGTAGCAAGAATTTGGAGTTTAGCAGCATTATAGCCTGGAGTCAGGAACATGTCCTCTGTTGTCTCAGTGAATATCACTTTAATTTCTAAAATGTTGAGAAATGCGATTTTCTAGCTATGTTTTCTCTTTTATGTTTGCCAGAGACTAACAGCTAAGCAGTTGAATATTCCAGTTGCTCTGAGCAGATTTTGCTCTTGCATGTTACTCCAGCATGGGAAACAATACTGAACCTACATCTGGAGCCCACATAACTCAATTCCTGCCACTGCTCCACAACAAACACTCTCAAAGAATAAAACTTAGTGAGACACTAAAGAGGAGTTCTGGAATGAAAATAAAACTTCATGCTTTTGGGCTTCAGACAATCTCTTAAGTATTAGGGTTTAGGATGAGACCTCCTTAATAGAGAAATAATCCAACATCTGCCTACTGTAGGGAGATTTTGCACCTTTATGTAAAACACCTGGTGCTGGCTACCATCACGGACAGGATGCTGTACTTCAGAGATTACACATCTGATGCGTATGTTTTTTATAGTATGGATAGAAAGTTCATAGAATGCTAATTCAGAGAATGCGAATTCTAAAGGCATTTCGTTGTACCTGTGGACTATTTTATTTCTACTAAAACAATGATCATTCAGGTAATGCATATAAGATGCTAATGATGAACATATGAAAATATAACCACACTTGCATGCTTGCCTTGAGATTGACTATATCCAGACATAAAATAAAACATGTTTCCTATCCCAGTTTATCAAAAGAGAACAGAAATATGGTTAGAGAAAGGTAGTCAGAAAATACCAACTTTTAAAAGCTTATTATTGACAAAAAATATAAAATATAGTAGCCCTGTTCCTTTTAGACAGAAGCAGCTAGGAAAATATAGTACATGGGGTACAGAATCTCTTGCTGTTCTCTGTTTATTTGTAACAAGATTTTAGGAGTTAACATATTAATTATGAAGAAGTGGGTGCATTATTAAAAACATTTTAAGAAAACCAAGAAATAATTTTTGTTTATTGTAGTTAGATATCTGAACAAAGCATTACTATGGCATTTGAATAGTGATATGGTATGAACGGAGTTAGTCCAGCCATTCTTGGATGGAAGAGAGGTCAAAGCCTGCTCTAGCAGCAGAGGAGTAGGTGGGGGTCTCTGAAGTTGGAGGTAAAATTCTAACCAATGCATAAATTTCTACTTCAAAAGATAAATTTGATGCAGTCTCCACCCAGAAAACAGTTGTATGGGAAAAGCAAAAATAGTTGGAGTGTCTTTTCTGCTGGAAAATGTGCAACAATCAGCTAAATTAATGAGCACTGCCTGATGAATAATTCACCACCATTATTCTCATTGATCGGCTAGTCTGTCCAGACAGATTTGGGATCATTCTGTAGAAACAAATGGCCTGTTAAGGGCAGTAATTGTTGCATTATATTCAAAACGTGGTTTATCTGGAATGTACAGTCACGAATTCGTGTGCAGCTGGTACTATATACAGACATGGAATAAAATAATTCATTAAAGAATTAAGGAAATATAACAATTTTATTGTCAGTGCACCTTAAAGGTCTTTGTGAACAACACCAATGATCTGGGCTTTCCAAAGTGCAAATCAAAGTGAGAGTGAATGAAGTGCACAATCAATGAGATGCGCTTTCAGGATTAACTGGTCACAAAATAAGTGGCCTATTATTCTACATATTCCAACAAAAATGGAGACTTGGAAAAGAAGGTGTTTGAAAGAAATCTTTATGCAAAAAAATAATATGCCTTGCTTAAATAATATCACTAGTCTGAGAGAAAAAGGGGAGGGAAATATAATTGAAAACATATTTCCTAGGAATAATATCTGAAAACAGTGATTCAGTTTTTAAAAACAAACTGCATATTATATCCCCATACCATTAAGAAAACAAGTGATTCCTTTGATTCCTAATACATCATCATGACAAATCAGAAAATCATGATTTTTTAACCAAGGTTAAAATTGAATATGTCACATTTTTCCCTCAGGACTTAAAAGAAGGATGTATCTCGTCAGACAGAACACTTCAAACTCATTAAATGTTCTTATTACAGTACATATTTAGGCAATTCTTAACTTGTAGGGATTATTTTCTTTGCATAAGGCATCTTGGAAACCAAGAGTTTAGCAGAATTCTAAGGACTACTGTTTATATGAATGAAAAGATAGCTACAAAAGAAAGTTTAAAAATGTAATATTTACTTACCCAATTGACACTAGGTGGAATTAGAGAGTTCCACTTAGAAGCATATTTAAATTACTCTCTGATTTTCTGTAGTAACCAATGGATTCCAGATCCTGAGACAAGTTACCTCCTAGCTAGACCTTACAGCTGGTGTTAGTTATATCTTAATATGGACAGGAAAAGGTATCTTAATTAATACATCTGATGTAAACAAAACACATCATGTGCACCAATATGCAATGTTATGTTTTTAATATGGATACTAATCAGGTCATAATTTTAAAGACTTAATTGCTCCCTTTTATGGTGCCATAAGGAAGCCCTTCCATCTGTAGCACTACAAAAGATAAGACTATCTACAATAGATGAAAAGACAATAACCATGACAACATGAAGAACACATGCTCAATTGTGATTTCACCTAGCAACAGCACTGAGGGATTGTCAGAAGACAATAAAGTTGATGGATACGTGACTGTGATAAAATCAACTTTCTGCTGAAAAGGCTGCCTAGCAGTAAAGGACATCCAGACAACAAGGGACACCTGACTTCATATAAGACATGAATCAAGACTTTGATAGTGATTAATCTTTTGGCGGGAGGTGTAGGGGATAAGTAAGCAGAGCCTGCTACTGGTCTGTACAGAGACAGACACTCAAAGTCTGTTGTCCTGCCCTGTACTGCCAAAATACGAGTGCAAATGCAGAAGGCGTTATCTTGGCCTCAGAAGCAGAATTAGAATTTGCCCCAGGCAAAGGGAAAAAGGAGAAAAAGGGAGAAAAAGCACCTTTTTTCCCCTTGCAAAATAAGAAATCCTGAAATTATGCATAATGAGAAGGTAATTGACCTTTGTACAGGTGTTGCATCTAGCATCTGGAGGAAGACAAGTCGCCAGGTGTTCACTTTTGCTCTACTCTTGCACTACCCCAACACGTCTTTACTGATGTATTCACAGAATCACAGAATCAATTAGGTTGGAAAAGACCTTTGAGATCATCAAGTCCAACCCATGACCAAACACCACCTTGTCAACCAGACTGTGACACTGAGTGCAACATCCAATCTTTCCTTTAACACCTCCAGGGACAGTGACTCCACACCTCCTTGGGCAGCCCATTCCAATGCCCAATCACCCTTTCTGTGAAAATTTTCTTCCTAATGTCCAGCCTAAACCTCCCCTGATGCAGCTTAAGACTGTGTCCTCTTGTTCTGTCGCTGATTGCCTGAGAGAGGAGATCAAACCTCACCTGGCTACAGCCTCCTTTCAGGCAGTTGTAGAGAGTGGTAAGATCTTCCCTGAGCCTCCTTTTCTGAATAACCCCAGCTCCTTCAGCTGCTCCTCATAGGACTTGTGTTCTAGACCCTTCATCAGCCTTGTTGCACTTCTCTGGACATGTTCCATCAGCTCACCATCCTTCCTAAACTGAGGGGCCCAGAATTGGACACAATATTCAAAGTGTGGCCTCACCAGAGCCAAGCAGAGTGCAAGAACCACTTCCCTAGTCCTGCTAGCCATACTGTTCTTGATACAGGCCAGTATGTCACTGGCCATCCTGGCCACCTGGGCACACACTGGCTCATGTTCAGTCTGCCATCAATCAGTAGCCCCAGGTCCCTTTCTGCCTGTCTGTTGTCCAGCTACTCTGTCCCCAGCCTGTAGCGCTGCAAGGGGTTGTTGTGGCCAAAGTGTAGGACCCAGCAATTGGTCTTGTTAAACCTCATATTGTTGAACTTGCCCCATCTATCCACCCTGTCCAGATCCCTCCCAGAGCCCTCCTACCCTCCAGCAGATTGATATTCCCTCCAGCTTGATGCCATCTGCATATTTGCTAATGGTATTCATAATAGATGGAAATGTCACCTATTTATGAAGCCCACTGTACTGTCATCCCTACTTCCTTACTTAATCCTATCTCAAGAGCAGTCATATCATTTAACACAGAAATTTGCTACATGAAACTTCTTCTGCCACATAAGGCTCAAATATATCTTACAATAATACCCGTGAAACTCTCTGTCCCTGTGATTTTACCCTGCTGCCGCTTCCTGTGGTGCTTGATTGCTTCCTATATAGAATGAGTAATAGTTATTTTGGAAAAAATTAAAATGCCTTTGGACTAGAGTTTATCCTTGAGATGCAAGATTATAGTTGCTAATTTTTGTTTATATGGATATATTCTCAAATAATAACACTAGAAGCAGTGGTGTGACTGATGGATATGCACAAGAAGTTTTTGGTCAGATGCAATATCTTTAATAGCATTCATCAATATATTTGGAAAAAAACCAGATGATCTTTTGGGCACATTAAGCCTTCTTAGTCCATCAATTCCTTGCTACAGGGTTAAGGAAGTTGACTAGTTGACAGATTCAGTATTTTTATGAGCAAACAACAAGTCAGAATTACAAATATTGTTTTGCAGCAGCAAGTTTCTTCACAGAAGGATTTTGTTAATGGAATAAGGAGTTTAATGTTATTAAAAAAAAAAAAAAAAAGAAATCTGTTTTGTCTAGTCTTACCAGATTATCTGGTAAAACAAACACAAAACTTGGTTCCTCTGGAATACGATCCTGTAGATTTCCATGTGTTGCTGTTAATCTAATGCTTTGTATGTACTTTTACAGCTGGATTCATGAACTGAAGCTGTTAAATTTAATTTCTAGCAAGCTAAATAGCTTATGGTCTAGTTTTATTATTATTCATATTTCTGAACCTTAAGCAATAAGACATTGCCTGTAGGGATGTTTTAAAACAACACATGACTAATCTGCCCCACAAGAGCATGAGCAAAGGAGGGGCAATATATCCACAACTGATCCCCAGTGACTTTTTCTCATTATTCCTGCAGTCAAAATAGTATCTTTTTTAAATTAGTGTAATAGTAGAGAATAAAGCTTAGTGACTAACCTGATGAACTGTTTAAAAATTTTAATAAAGCAAAACAAGACTGAAAGATAAAGTGGACTGGAAAAGGTCTTCTTGGTATCATTCTTCACCTTTGACAGACTCACCTGCTGTGAATGTAGATACAGGACATTTCCCACTGAGATGTAAACTTTTTAGACCCTGATCTGCAAGTCACACAGTGTGAAAACCAGTCAGCGGTGGGCCTTGCTCTTCAACTGGAATGTACTTCAAATCATTCTGGAATTCTGCAGACCCATACTAGTTTGGATACCAATCTTAGCAATATTAATATAATAGCAATATTATATTAATCTTAGCAATAAAGTATATTTTATCAAATGAAGCACCAGTCTTCTATTAAAACAACCATTCTCTTTTATATTTAAAGTCTACTTAAGTATTTCTCAGCAAAATACCAGTTATGAATACTTTTTTCAAGAAAAATGACAGGAGAACTGCAGTTGTGTTATTTGATGTATGAGTTATTCTCTAAATTACAACTGCTTTCAATTTGACCCATTTTGTTTAGGGAAAATCCTCCTTATGGATGAAACCTCCCTTGTATTGAATGAATGCTTCAGAGACTTGCCACCCAAATTTGATATCTCAGCAAAACTGGCAGGCTTCGCTCCAGAGAGGCTCAGGTCTGTGATAATCCCAGTGTGGCCGATCAGAAGCAAAGTGGAACAGGAAAGCAGTACTAGGGATGGCTGCTTAGCATGTCTGCAATATTATTTTTTTCACCAAGGTGCAGCTGCTTGTGTGATATTGCAAACTGGTCTCTTACTGTAAAGCAAAAGCAACAAACCTGAAAACAGAAAGCCACCAAAACATGTGTACAGTATCAAATTGATACCAAGTCTGAAAAGTGTATGTTTTATGTTAACATAATGAAGAGCAACTGTATGACAGTGCTACTTAAGGACTCTTTTTTGTAAGGTGCTGAGCACTCAAGGCATGTAATATTTTATAATGAAGAGCTGTGCAAGGCAAAAGAAAGACATTTCAATATGTCATCAGGTCTAACTAACCAAAATAACAGTGCTTGACTGCATTTATCCTATATACTAACTTTATATGAAAGCTATTGAAATTTAAAAGCCTCAAGTCCATAGGTCCCTCAACATCTCCAGTATCTGAGCAGATTCAGTATTATTATTTTGTTCTATATAACAAGTCTGTTACACTAAAAAAGCATTAGCTACTTTGTTCAATGTAAAATTTAGAAATCTAAATAAATTTAGCGATTTGTACATAGAAAGGATACTTATTGATTCCAATTGGATTTTATAAGCATGTAAGTCAGAAGATGATACGTAATGCATGTCAAAAATGTATGTTAAGGAATAGTTCCTTCTCTATATGTGTGAAAACGTACTAGATTAGGATTTCCCATAATATATTTTCTAGAGAGAAAATTTGCACATGTAAGTGCATGCACATACACACACACACGAGGGAGATATTATTATTGAGACATGAACTTGCACATCATTCACATATATTTCTACCAATACTTCCACATTGATGTATCTACTATAAATTACATACAGGGTACTTGTTTACCCATGAAAGCAGTACCAGACATAACCAATGAACCATCCTTTATAAATACTTGCAAGGTCCAGTTTCCCTTACGGCTTCTTCACAATCAGTTCAACAGTGACTCAGGTTCATAAACATGGATGCCTGATATCTTTAAGCACTGTAGTTAGCAGGACATTTGTGTGAGGCTAACAGACAAAATTGGAGAGGATACGTGCTTGGAAATGGCATTGGCAGACATAGGAGACTGTGACCTGTGCCTTTCTAGAATGGCTGTGCATCTGCCTTAGTTGCCTATTAAGTGGTTTAAGGCTAACAAAAAGATGAGCAGTTCCAGGTCCTCTGAATTTTAAGCTGTCTCATGCTCTGTCACAACAACTTGTGGTTTTATTTTCTAATGAACAAAACAGAAAGGAAAGAAAGGGCATCCATATATATTACCCCATCTTACCTGTTCAAGTAGGTATTTTGCATAATGAAGCAAGGTCAAACAGCTTTTCTGTTTGACCAGTCTTTTGATTTCATGTCTCCTATGTGGCTGTGGTGAGTGTCAAAATCTGTAATATAATCTCATAAATATTTCTTCTTCTCATTCTGAGAATCATACCCAATGATTTTGTTCAGCCAGAATTAACTGTTTGTTCTTTTGCAATTATATATTTTGGGCCTGACAACTTCCATATTGCTACAGCAAGAACTGATTTTGTTGAGTGTCAGCAGTGTCAGAAAAAGCCAAAAACTTAATTTTCCAAATTAAAAAAGATAAACCATAAAAATATTAAACCTGTATTTTTATATTTTCCCTCTATTTATATTTTGAAGGGGTATATTTTAATTTTATTGTTATTTTGACAACAAAGTACATCTAAAATAATGAATTTATCCATAATTCCAAAAGCCCAAATTTGAATTGCAACATATCAGCAGGCAGTTCAGAAAACTGGCCTATTTAAACATTTTAGAATGGCTGGAAGTATCATCTGCCAAAAGCACACGGAACACCTCTTAAACAGATGCAGATCAGTGTGCTACAAAGGACTCTGTTTTCAAGTGCCCTTTAAAACAGTTATCCAGCCTTAAATACAAGCTGAAATGAAAGCCAAAAGACATTCATGAGACTGAAACACCGCAGCTTGGGCTTCCTTAAACTGTGTGCTGAAGAAAAAGCTGAACTGTAAAAAGTCATGAGCTGAGCTTCCATTGACCTTTGCTCTGCCTGCTTAACTGTGAAGAGTGTAGTGCTTCAGGACTGTAGATAACTATAGTCATGCTTCAAGAAGAGATATTCCAGATTCAGGATACCTGCTAATGTGCATATAAGTACCAGAGAGGGGAAAAAAATCAAATCCTCAAAGGTAACGTATTTTTGCTGGGTAATTAAGCAAAATAAAGTGGTTTAGGAATACTATTTCTTTTTGACAAAAGAATTTTAAATTTTTTATTTTCAAACTTCATACTAGTTCCTTTTTTTAGTGGTGTTCTCCTGTGTTGGTTTCACTGAAATATTACAGGAGGCTGAAAGATGGAAAACAACCCTTATTTTTGTAGTCCAGGTTCTTTTCTATTGGTTGAAAGCACGATCTTGAAAGTAGTCTTGTTTTTCCAGATCTCATATTGGAAGGAAAAGTAATAGCATGCTTCCTTTATAACCCCTTCTCCTTTTCCTTCCTTCCTTCCTTCCTTCCTTCCTTCCTTCCTTCCTTCCTTCCTTCCTTCCTCCCCCTTTTCCAGTCACCAGTTGCAAGAAATTTCTATATGGCCTGCCCAAGCTTAAACCCTGTGGAATTACTCTATTTCCTACTGAGTTTCACCAGCAACAGCAGAAGCAAATCTGTTACCATGATCTAAGGGAACTACCTAAGTTATATCTTGAACTTATGACATAACTAGAGATTTACAGAAAATCCAGAAAAAGTATCGAATACTACTCCTTCCTAGCTTTATTGTTGATACCATCTTACCAGATGCAAATGCAGTCTCATAGAAGTATATAAACATCTGTTGTGTATCTGAAAGACTTTTACAATTTAAGTTTACCAATTCCTGTGACCCCTGCAAATAAAAAGGCATTATCTGGTGGCTTTTTGTTTCAAAAGCATAATTTACTTTTTTTTAAAACAACTGTCTTTCACAGCTCAGATTGTTAAGAACTGCACCAAATTCTTCCTATAACTGTCGATTTCCAGCTGTTGAGATTTGCTCTTTGCCCACACCAGTGAACCTCTGCAGAGCACAGGTAAGCAAGGTGTGGAACCAGGAGGCCTTCAACTCTTTCTGTTGAAGGAAGACAGCAGAAAGGATAGCTGGAAAAATGATTAAGTCAGAAGAGAAAAACTTTGTTGCTTTCCACAGGTAAGAAATAAGAGTTAGAGAACAAGGGAACCAAATGCTTCTCAGGAGAGTCACAGAAGGGTTCACTTGTTCCCATTGACATGAAATGAAGGTAAGAGAGAATGTCAGAGAGCGGGAAGTAGGTGATTAGCATTTCAGAAGAGCTAGGAAGCAAGAATCCCATTGGAATGGACATGAGTCGCAAATATGACCATTACATTTATTTTTTAAGGACAAAGAAGAAATGTTGTGAGGTGCTTCAGGGAATACACTAAAGAGAAAATACAATTAACAAGTTGTATCTGGGAGAGATATTTTCTCTGTGTAGGACAAGCACGTACATAGTGCTCAGTCCTGTGAATTCACATTCCTTTAGAGTAGTTCTATTGAAATCAGTGGCCTCATTCCAGATCAAAGGAAGACATAGACTCCAGTGGGCTTTCAGTTTTCACTTAGGTGTGGATTTAGAGAGTAAGGGGGTATCGTCAAGGTTGGGGACATTTCTTTATTTTATAAGCAGAAAGAAATTTTAAGATTTTAAATTGTGGAATGATGCTAAGAGGGTCTTGCTCAAAAATAATCCATTCATGATATGTATCTCATGTCAGAACATCAGTGAAACTGGGTTTGATCCCCTACTAAGTTAGCAGAGGGACATCTTTTTTTCTTTTTAGCAGAAGGCAGGGCTTTTAAAACCTACATGGAATCCAGAGGGTTGCCTATACATTTTCTGTAAAAATACTGTGAAGAGAAGATGGAGATATTCCCTTCTCTCTCCTTCCCAGTGCTAAGCCTTCCATAAATTATGTCACTATATTTGTGAAAGGTTTTCTTCAAGGTTAGAGGGGGAAGAGCTGAAGCAACTATAGGTGAAGGTAAAGTCAGTACTCAAAGGGAGTGATAACAGTGTCTGCTTTTAACATTCCTCAGCATCCTCTCTTTCCTTGAACTGGGCCCCCCCTGTACTTATTATAGCAAAGTTGTTCTCTTCCTGTAAGCTGTGTGTAAGAGTTTGATTGCTTCACCATATTGAAGGCAAAATACATATTTTCAAAAAAGCACAGTTCATATTTTAAGGTATTTCATCACTCAAGACCACAGCTGGCCAATACCAAAAGAGCAATCAAGAGACTAAAGACTGTCAACAAAGAACATTTCTCTACATCAGAGAATCAGACACATTTGCACTCAATTAGCACTTTGCTTAAAAATAGACAAAGATAAGCCCTAAAGAGTGTGGTGCCCAGCAACTCCATCATTGTATATACAATAGCAATACATAGCAGCAGTTATCATCATGCCTTACCACTCCATTTGCTATAACAACAAAAACATCCACTATCAATTCCTTATCATGTTTGGATATATTTGGAGATATTATCATAACGTTGTCTCCATGATGTGGTCAAAGGGATGATAATCTAGTTTGTTTTAAAAGTGAAATGTACATAATCTTATTCTTTTCTACTTAAATTCCTTACTAAGTGCTGATTAAACACAAGCGTCTGTCATGTATGGGCGGGAAAGATGATTTTATGTCACTTTCACTCTTCTTGAGGCTCAGCAGAAACTATTTTGACTGTTGGAGACGTTAGCTCTGCTTCAAAATTACACAAGTCTGTGCATAGAGCCAAGGATATAGGAATCAGTGGAGTGCAGAAGTGCTGTGGACTATCACCTCTTCAAGGAAAACCCACTTCTTTTTTTAATGGCTGGAAGTCAGTTGGTGCATAGCTTTTCATTCCTTTTCCATCCCCATGACACAGGGATTTCTGCACACAAGAGAATTCAAATCTGCATAGATCAGCTAATCCAGCAGCTGTTTTGCAGCACCCGAGTAGTGCAAACAAGAGAGAAACAGGCTGAAAACTTACAGCAAGTCACAATTCAGTAAAGCATTCAGCCTCACCTCAAACATTTCCATCTGCAAAGCAGTATCTGGAGAAGACATACAGCATTTACAGAGCACTTAACAAAAGAGTAAACTCTTTGTCATTTTCCAAGGCAGCGTTCTAATGAAGGAAAGCACTTGTAGAACAGCAGTAATAACTTTCCTTTTACAGAAGTACAGTTCACTAGAGATGGTTCCCACATGGAGAAGAAATGCCTCCGATTTTTTTTAGCATTTACTTGGCACTTGGGACCTATTTATTACTTCATATACTTGAATGTAATGGCAGTTAACACACAGTTATGATGGGAAAGTGATGTAGGATTCTAAAAGATACAAATTGTAGTACATATTAAACTTTAATTTGCTGCCAATCTCAAATCCTTCAGCTTTTTTAGGACTGGAGGGCCCTTCCAGAAGTGTGGTGGACATGAGCTGTATTAGCTGTTGGTTAAACCCAGTGCTGCTAGATAGCTCACTGGGGGAATAATATCAATGTGTTCTCTTCTCTTTGCACTTTCTTGATGCTGTGGAGAAGACACGCATAAATGATTGCAGTTTTTGTGAAAGTCCACATGTACAATACCTGGCTTCTATGGCCAACTTAAGAGTTAGGTGATTTTCAACATTTGCTTTTGTAGCAATATGTTCTCTAAACCCTAATAATTTTACTGATCACAGTGAAAGTAGTGGAAAATATGACAACTAATTATAAGATTCAGTGCATGATTAAGACACTTGAATTTATATGCAAAATAATAAATGAAAAAATATATCTACATGCAAACGTCTCTCCTGGTGCTAGGCACATGAGCTCCAGTGGAAGCCAGGAAAAGCTTAGCAAATGCAGTCCTTGGAGATGGAAAAGCGATTTCCAACTCCAGGCACAAAGAGAATTAAATCACTCTCTAGACTGTGCTGATTAGACAACTGCTATCACACCAGCTTAAACACCCTAATTGGGATTCAGTTGCCTAAATTTAACATGCCTGCTTACAAAATTCGAGATGCCATCGTCCCCTGGATGCCAGTCTAGATGAGTAGTCTCCTGCAGGCTCTGTGACATTTGTCAAACATGCCACATATATCTTGGACATCCCCAAGCACCTCAAATTAAAATGTTATAAATGGGACATTATCTTTGGCTTCATCCCTTTAAAAGTTTGGATGCTTAATTACAGATTAAAGAGATATTTCTTTCTCATGGTGTTTCAGTTTCAAAACCGAGGGCAGTTGTTTTCTTTCAAGGAAACCAGAACAACCAAATATTTTGTATTTAGTCCATAGTCCAGTAGTAGGAATCCACATCCTGCCTGAGCAGAGTTGAGCACTTGTATTTAACTGCAGAAGTTCTCTGGCCATCACTATAATTTTTCCAGGGGTAATATCAATCAGCAGGCTGTGAAGTTACTGACTTACTTAATCACACCCACTGACTAGAAAACATTTAATCAGGCAATGGAAAACATTAATTAAGCAAGAGAAACTGACTGCTCCTATTCCCTGAAACCTCTGAAGCCTGGCAGTTTCGAAACTGTTAGATTCAGACCCTTTCAGCCAAAGGGTGGAAGTGAAACCACATTTCTCAACAGTGATAGGTGCATTGTATGCTGAGGAATTCAAATTAAATCTCTGCTCTCTCTTCATTAAGGCTGATTTGTCTGCAGATATGCTGAGAAACAAAATTTGTAATACTAGAACAACTTTGAAATGATAGGCTTAAATCCATAGGAATTTAATATACTACAGTTAGTTGAGTAAGTAGTCAGAAATTCTGTGCTTTAGAGTTACGCTTGTAAAGAGGCATTCAGGTATATAAATTCCTCTTTAATCTTAGTTACCTCAGTCCTTAAGTAGCTAAATAATTTGTCAGGAAGGTAATTGTCAGGTTATAGATAAACTTTGATTTAAAATGTTCAAAATTTTTTAAATCTTTTAACCTCAGGTTAGCAGTGAATAATCACGTTTTGTATATAAATCTGTTGTGGATTAATATTTGGTTTTTCTGTCTTGTACCTTGGATCATTATACTGCTTAAGGAAAAAGAAACATCAAACACAAAAGCATGCATTTTATTATTTAGTACTGAAGCATAAAACTAAGAAAATGTCACTGGGAGCTTGCTGGGATGAAATCAGCCAATCACTGCAGAAATAAATATAGTTTGGAAATACAAGGGAATCTGGCAAATAGCTCTGGCTATTTTTAGATAATGGCATCCTTCCACTGCTTGAATGATGATACAATAGCTTTCAAGTTGGGAACGTACAAGGAACTTGAACTGAGTTCTATGTGGCACATAGAATCTCGAGAAAGGACAGTATAGAGAAACATGGATCTGAAATTTTTCTTTTTTCTTTTAGTATTACCTACCGGAAAATAGTATAGTGATTTCTTTCGCTTTTTAATTAAATTTTCTTGCCTCTCCCTTTAGAATATTTGTAGTTTTTCAGAAAGTTTACAGCAATTAGGACTGCACTGGCTGTCTAATAGTGATAAAGCACATGAAGTCTAATAGTTGCCTTTGTGTTCATAAATACATTTATGCTATTGAAGGGCTTCTCAGTGTTCAAACAATACACACATTTTGTGAATTATTGAAGTTTTACATATTTAAACAAGAAACATTCTGTGTTCAAGGGAAAAAGCAAGGATACAATCTGAACTGTACTGTACTCAGGTTCAAATGATGAGCATCTTTCAGAAAGAGAAGAAAAGGTCTGTTAGCACTCTTAGGCAAGAATGGATTAATTTTTATCTTAATCTGGTTTATAGAAAAGCATTTCCTCCTCTTTGATGCTAAGTGAAAACATCATGCTCTACCCATCAGAATCATGCAAGTGGTCACTCTTTCTTTTGCACTGATGTTACAAAAGGAGATAGCCTGCATGGCTGGAAGGTATCCATGATATTAAACAGTTCATGGGGCTGTGAAGTGCTGAGAGCAATCATGCAGAGCAACAGGCCACAGGAATGCAAATCATCCACAAAGCCAAAAGTGGAGCTAGCAGGTGGCCTCTCCTATTCATCTGATGTCAACACACTGTTCAGATCAAGCCCTTTTAACATCTGGGTAGGCCCACTATTGCTTTTAATTAAATATAATACAGCCATTCAATGTCTTGCATCCATGAAAATCATGCAGTAAAAAGCATATCTTCTGCACACTGAGGGTCATTCTACTTATATAAATAAATAGTACCATTTAACTTAGATTGTGAGGTAGTTTAAATTTCATATGCTTTCCGTACACTGCTCAGTTAGAGCCTCTTTGACATTTCAGTGACTGACCATATTTCCATGGAAAATGTTCCTGCTCCTTCAGAGGATTTAGAAGGGGGAAAAAAATCCTTGTAATTAACTTTTTCTACCTTTGAAACATTTCCACTGTAAAAGATTTTGAACAGAAACATTTGTTCTCAAAATTAGTTTACTGAGAGAATTTAACTGTGTTAACATATAAGCCATGGAAACTGTCATAATATCTAATTAAATTATTACTGACGTTCCAATCAGTAGCAAAAAAACATCTGTAACTGTAATTCTACTACAGGGAAAGTATAATTAAATCTATTCAGTAATGGGTAGCAAGCCATTGCAGAAGTATAGTGCAATACTCTAGAAAGCTGGAATGCTTCAAATATCTTTTACAAGTATAATAAACCTTTTTTTTAAGTGGGAACATGAATATTCTTCTGAAGACCCTTTATTAGGATTTAATTTCAATGCATTTATGATTACATTAGTTCTTCTGTTTGAAACAGACTGGAAAAAATAACTGCCATCATTCAGAGCTCAGGATAGAGAAGCCTGTAAGTGTGTCTTTGTTCTATCTCTATGGAGAGCAAACGGTAACAGCATGCTTCATTTTGATTTCAGGAGATAAGCAAAATAAAGCACACAGTGGAGTGTTTTCTTGAACAGAAACATTTTCCAGAACCGGAGCCAGAAATGTGTGACAAAGCTGAAGTGCATTATTGTAAAAAATTAGGAAAATAGATGACTTGGGAGGAAAGTAATGGGATGTGAAGCATTTAATGTAAGGTCACAAGGTCAACTGTTGGTAATGGACTGAGAGTTTTTATGTGAATGATGGCTGCTGGGTAACTCTGTGTAAAGAGAGATGGATGTCCAGTCCCTAATGGGCAGATGTGGTCACCCCAGAACTCCATCACAATTGCCTTTTACTCTTTCTCCAGTCAGAAAAGGCTGCATCCAACTGGAATCTCAGTCTATGATGCCCTTTCCCATCTGCACTGAGGTAGACTGATGTTTGGAAAGCAGCTTTGCCTAAATTGGTGTGCTTTCTAATTATGCTCATAACATGGATATTTGCTCTCCCTCTTCCAAAACTGAAGAGACAACAGAACAGCAACACATCAAAACTCTGTCTCAGCCACTCTTTATGTCAGAGATTGAATTATAAGCAGTAACGTTTTCCTACTTCCTTGGACATGCTATCCATCCATAAATTCCATTTCATTAATTCAGATGCTCAATAGCGTATATTACAAATAAACAATGTCTAGTTTTCATTCATTATTCTGATATAAAAGCCCATATGTCTACTAACAATCATACTATGTACAAGAAAATGGTACCTCCATAGCACTTTCAGAGCAAACATCAGGTTTCATCTGCATAATCCCTGTTGTTTTGCAGAAGATTATATACCTAAAAGCCCTATTAAATGCTTTCAGAATTTATGACTATATAACTTTTCCCATTGTTAATTTAGTCTAACAGTAAGCAAAAATATGTGGTACAAATATATTGCTGTCACTGTGCAAATAAGTTTATTGGCCTGCTGGAATAAAGGAGGTTTAGAGAGTTCTGCTCCTGCTGAGGTCATTGGCAAAACTTCCATTGACTCCACTTGCCACAGAGTTAGGTGTGGGGGAATGAGATTTTCTTTCTCTTTTATGTACTTGACTGTGGAGTTGAGTTGGGTTGGGTGGGGTTGGTTGGGTTGGGTTGCATCGTGTTCAGTTATGTTGGGGGTGGCTGCTGGCATTGAAAAGAGGGGAAGAGGAGAGAAACTGCTGGCCAGGGTCTTGACATTTCTGAAAAGCTTCAGGGCAGGGGGCAACTCACTGAGTAGAGATCTGACTATTCAGCTGGTGAGTCTTGAAGAAGAAATACATAACAATAATGCCAATTGCTCCATTCTGATCACTTGGCAGCTGTTATTAGGCAACAAGAGCCAACAGATTTACAAACTATATAGTTAGGGAACAGCTATATGTGGTTTTGTAGTTCTGATGCCTAGCAATGCAGCATTTTGATGTATAAACAGAAAAAGGACACTATATCTAATTTTGATAATTGTATGAAATTTCTACAGTTTTCCATTCTGAAAACATCTGTTTCATATATTACTAAATACTTCTTTTTGGACATAAGGGAATTTAAATATATACTTAATGAAAGATCTAATTAGATGCCTGTCTTTTTAGCAGGTTTTTTTTACCCAGATATGCTTTCTATACTTTGCAATCTTGTCAGCAAAGACAGAAACACCATCTGAAGTAATCAAAAGGAAATAAGTGTCTCTTTAAGTATAACTACAAAATTTTGGAATCTCGGAAAGACAGCAGAAAAAAAAGGCTCCAAATTTGCTTTAACTTATAAACTAGTGTGTCAACTATACCTATTCAGAAAGTTTGTTGTCTTGTAATGAACTGTAGTGGTTTTGAAAAGAAATCATTAGAATAATTTTCACAAACCTTAGGAGTTCATTTTAAAATCCAACTAAAATACTTCTCCTACCAATCTATGTCTTAAAAATCCTAAAGTCACATTAAAAAATTAGTATTTTGGAAGCCCTGTTTAGACTGCAGATATTCCACCTCCCCTTTTAAAAAGGTTCAGCACTTTTTTTGGAAAGATTGATCTCTCTTAGGTACTTCAATAAAATGTGTAGGCTTTCAGATTCATTCTATTGAAGCCTCTACACCTTTTTTTTTAATTATTTCATTTTGGAAATAATAATGTTTTGAAGGTGTTATCTCTGTTAAATACTCCGTGACCTGTTGTACATCTGTCAGATCTATTTTGCAAATATGACAGTCTTCAGAGGAATTCTGAGGCACTTATACGGAATTCAGCTGGATTAAGTGCTGTAATGAAAATGTTGCCTGAGTGTATTTTATACTACAATAAGAACTTATTTCAGAATTCAGTTATAATTACAGGAATATATTCATATCTATGTCTGATTATCTGGGAATGCCAAAGATACACAGGGTTTTGGCAGAATGACTACAACTCTGCTAACTAAGTTAAGGACTTTGAAGAGGAAATTGGATGAAAATATTACATACAGGCTGAATTTCTTTCTCTGGTCTACCAAATAATGGCATTTACTTAATTGAAGCGAGAACAAGAAGGTTGGTGTCTTTGCTACCTCTATAGCTTTTCCACTCAGCTATATGATTGGAAATGTAGCTGTTAGACTTTTTAAAATCACAGCTTAAGAAAAATAAGAAAAAGAATATGATAGTCAGGGCTAGTTCTCAGTAAGAGCTGGGCTAAGATCTTCCCACAGTACAAACTTTCTTGTTTTTTCCTTCTTTCTTGAAGGGAAAAGTAAAAGAAATTACTAGACAGAAAGATGGGTTGCCTTAATATTTCATTCTGAATATATTTTGAGAAGTAGCAACCTTAAACTTCTACTGTGTTTGATTAACACTGAATAAGAAAAATAAATAACATTTCTGTTTGCATTTCTTGCCATTTATATCATTCACTCCTAAGCAGAATTCATTGACAGTCTCTCCCCCTTTTAGCTGTAGTGAGTTCTTTCAATGATAACTTGATGTACCTTCAAGAGCATTTCAGTTTTACAGGTTTATTGACTACTTGAAGACGTCATATTCAAACAAATTCAATTTTACCATCAGTTTGAACTAAATTTTGTTTGTTTATTTAGATGTTGGATTTATGAGCCATTTAGGACAGTTCTATTGTTAATTACCTTTTTTATTATCTTTATTCTTACATATTAATTTTGCAAAATAGTCAAAATAACACTACTTTTAATTTTAAATCGATTGCAGTTGTGCACATAAAGAACAAAATATACAAAACCTGACTGAGAATGTAATAGTATTATCATTTAATTTATAATTTTGCACCTCTTAATCTTTAGCAGCTTTATTATTCATTACTTACTGACCTGTCCTTTTGTCTTTATTAAAAGCAAACTTACACATTCCTTTCTTATCTTTCTGCCATCTTGATACAGTGAAACATTTTAAACTTTTTAAAGTTTTACAATGTGTTATATGATAGTTCCCACATAGACTTGCCCATGTCTTATCTTTAAAAGAGTTTAGAAAACTCTGTGTATTTAGCAGATATCCACAACGAATTTACAGACAAGCTCAGAATAGATCTCCTACAGATTCCTTAGTCTGTAGTTTTCAATAATACAGGGCAAGAATTTTAGGGGGAGTAGGTATTTACTAGACCAATGGTGTTAAAAATAACAGATACACTTAGAAACACAGGACCTGGCTGATCTGAAATGCAGGTAGCAAACTTCAAATTAATTGCAGACTGATTTTAAGTCTTCTGAATTAATTATATTGTTCAGACTATTTGAATAAAGGAGGATGTCAGCAACAGGAAAACTTAGGAAGTCTGTAATCCTTAAAGAGTCAAGAGACACATATTAGGGAACCATGTTCTCTGAAGAATTGTAGTTCAGAATTAGGGTTTTTCTGAATGTAGTTGAAATAGAATGTAGAACATTCTGTTCTAGACACTACAGCAAACAACTTCTGTCCCAAGATTCCCCCAGCTCCTCCTTGCTCAAAGCAAGCCAATGGTTATGTCTGGCAGGTAGTTAAAGAAACCTTTCTAATATATTCAGGATACCAAAATATCAGGTGTAAGGGGCAAAAAGAAGTTTGGAAAGCAGTATAAGTGAATGCAGAGATGAGTTGTTCTCCAGATGATCCTCTGCGTACAACAACCTGTGCAATTCAAACTGCGGTATGTTGCAATGTGCACTTGGTGTGAATGATACTCTCTTGCTTGGGCACTTTTATGAGAAGAGCATGTTCATGTGGCTTAACTACAACTGATTTGCAGGTGCCAGTTTTAGGAAACAGAATTCATAACACTGAGTCAAGACTCTGCATTCCCTATAGAATAAATTGATAAAGACAGCCTCCTTGGGAAGATATGGGTAACATCAGCCTACATCAGCATGAGGGACATAGCCAAAGGAGAGTGCTCAGACTTCTGACCCTCACATGTATTTCACCTGCTCTTTAATGTGGATTCAGATGTTGAAACTGCTGTCCCAAAACATTACATTTGGTTTTTTTTGATGTGATGTGTTCTTCAGATCAAAGGTGACAGTAGTACTACCACCATTGGGAAGCATTCTGATGCCTATGGTATGCAGCCAAGGTCCCGCCTTAACCTCAGCTGATTTGGATCCTTATCTTCTTCAGCATATGAAACCATTTAGTCACTGTCCTGCTGAAGGTGCACCACTGGACTGCCAAGAACACAAACTGTGGAACCTAAAGGAATTATGTTTCTTAAAATAAGGGTAGAGAGACACTGGAATATGTTGCCTAGAGAAGTTGTGGATGCCCCGTCCTTGGACGTCCTGTTCAATGCCAGGTTGGATGAGAATTTGAGCAACCTGGAATATGTCCCTGCCCACGGCAGGGAGTTTAGAACTAGATTATTTTTAAGGTTCTCTCCAACCCTAACAATTCTATGATTGTAGGAGTGCTGTGTACATAAGATCAAAAACATATTTGCGTTTTTTAATCTATGCGCTTTACACAGACAGAACATAATCCTGATAGCAAAGACTAAAAGAGATAGTTTGTTGTTAGATTACACTGATAGATTTGGCTAGTAAAGCATTTTTTAAATCAGTGTTCTAATTCGTTCCTCCATGAACTTGACAAATATAACCATCATAATTTTCACTTCATGAAGAGCTGTGTTATAACACAGATTACAAGAATCACTGAATACACTCCACTTGATTCTATTGACATGACTAAAACCAGAAAATGTGAGATCATGTCAGACAAAGTTCTGCTAATTTTCAGATTATTAATATCTTTTGGCTTGTGACTGTCTATGCTAATTTTATGGATAACAGTTTTGTTTAATTAAAGTTCTGTAAAGATTAAAAAAAAAAAAAAGAGTAACTACATCAATTTGTAATACATTAAGATAAAAATATCTATAGTGTTCAGAAATTAATCTGGCCATAAATTGTTATCCTTTGACTGAAGAATTCAGTGTTTGGATTCAAGATCTTCTTAGCACTTCTCTCATCCAGGCTCCTACGAAGTCCTCAAAATATGCAGAATGATATATGATGTTCTGTTTAATCACTGAGCATATGAATTGGTGGGAGTTTTTCAGATGGGAAAAAGGGCTCTGAAGTATATTTTTATGGTCTACACTTCTTTACTCATGGTTAAGCAAACACAGACGAGCCCAACATTGTATATTCTCTTAGTGAAAGAGTATTATTATCAAGCTGATATTCTTCTCATTTATATAAGCATGGACCTTTTTTTCCCCCGTTTTGGAATCTTCTTGACTAACATAACCCATCTGTGACAGCTGCTGTTGATAAAAGCTTTTTAAAAGCTGCTCTACTTGAAAACATTGTATGCTGTTTTAGTGGGTTTTTTCTTTCGTTCACAACACTAAAAATTATTAGAAATGATTGATTGGCTTTTTGATCTGGTATTTCCAGTACCTAAGTGATTAGGTTCATTATCCATGGAAGTCAATTCTAGTAAGAAGGAGGAATCAAACGGAGGATTTTTTCAGCAGTTGGTTGGAAATTTATATTAGACAATTAATAGTTAATTGGAAAAAAAACAGTTCAAGAAAATTTTGTAAAGCAGACACAGTAATAAAATATTACATGTTAGGAAACAGAGAATAATGCACATTGTGATTAAGACTTGTAAAAAAATCTGATTGTGTTTTATATCAATGCAAACTATATACATTTTCTATATTTATGTTTTATTAAATCATACATAAAATCACATATTTAAAATATATACTAAAAGGGTAGAAATGCCTTTTGTTCTGGAATTTCCTAAATTATGAGTATCTGAATACACTATTAGATTACTATTCTTTTATGTATGAAGAAGGTCTGAGTTTTTCATTTTAAAGGAAATTTAAGAAAAAATAAAATAAAAAAGAAAAAACCTGAAGATAAAAGAGAAACCTGATGTAACAGCCCTTTGATCTCCCAGTACACCAGACAAAGTTTCTTCCACTTGAACAAATAGGGTAACTTGATATCACACTTGGATGGGTCTTTTTCTTCGTTGATTATCACTGGAAGGGATAGGTCACACTGTTAGCATTTGCTGATAGCAGCGTGTTAGTGGGAACAAGTGTTGGGCTCTGGATGGGGAAGAGTTGCCTTTGGTGAGTGAGGACTGCCTGCTGTGATGTGCCCCTTCTGGTCCTTCTGAGCCCCCTTGATTTTGGCCTCTTCACCAATCAGTCTGAATATATGGTTACTGAATATTGGAGTTTTGCTATAAATACCCTTATTTTTTTTCTTCCACGAAGAATCTTTGTCCTGAAGGAATTTGCATATCCCATCTGTCTGTTTTCTCTGGACAGAGAAGTAGTTAATTGGGTTACTGAATGCTGAGAAACATCAAAGGAATGACTACAATGCGTGGGCAGATTTGGAAGAGTGGTGAATTCAGTACATCAGAGAGAAACAGCTCAGTGCAGTAATTTTAGCATAAATAAATTTTTTTCCATTAGGTGCACATATATATTGCATGTATTTGGGGACCCTAGATTGAGTGTTATGTAGTATGGATGCAGCCAAGTTATCAGGTGTCAGAGCTAGAGGATGGTTCCTGGCCCTTTTAGATCACTGAATGATATCCACAAGGATAATGTGCAGCTAACAAATGCATGATGCATTGTGAGGCATGTCCTAAGGACTTGGAGGATGGGTGTCAGCCACTTGAGTTTTGGCAGCAGTGGAATCTGGAGCCCTGTCAATCAAGGACGCTAGAGTGCAGCCTACAACCAGTTGATGTTCCTTCAGGTGGCTGCAGCAACAGCAAACAAAGCTGCAGTTACAGGGCAGGTTGCAATATCTGATGTGTTCACTTAAATCTCAGCCAGATTTGGACACATGATCAATGAAAGAGTATTCACCTAGATTAGCAGCTGCCAATATGCCAGCAACTGAACTGGCAGACACTCCTGCTACTGTGAAGGCATCAGTTCTCCCCAGAGAACTGTGCTTTTTAATGTGGGAAAAGTACTGCTTGTAAAGCAAAGTATTGGTGTTCTTAACTTTCAGGAAACTACTGAAGGGACTTGCCTGATAACTTCAAATAAATATGCACATGCCCCTTACAAACTTTTAAGTCGAAGATAGGCTGTTGACTTGAAACATGTCGGATCAAATAGTTCAATTTCAGCAACTGGAAATTGCATTTTGCAGTGGAAAGTGCCAGGCAGCTTTAAATAAACAGAGTTGCCAGCCCTGCTGGTAATAAAAAATTGTACATGCAGAAATGCACACACATGCACTTCCTCAGAAACGTCATTTGTGCCCATGTGTCTGCTCCTGGATAAACTCAGCAGAGCTGGCCAGAGGCAGGCGGGAGGAAAGTTACAAGAGCAAGAATAAACAATCTGGAGTCAGCCAGAAAATGAGGCTCCCACCTCTGCAGATGTTGCTTGTAGGTCATGGTTGTGCAGCACGTGTGAGTGATAAACTTGAGAGCTATGAGTATTTAGAATGTCTTCCAGGTCATATATATGCAGATATGACCAAAGGGCAACAGCAAAAGCTGGACATCAGTTCTGCTAATAATGAGGGTGGCACCATTCCTTTCTCATCAGCACTAAACCAACCCCTCTGTAATATTCCCTGACTGAACAAATAGCTGTCAGACAGGATAAGGTCCTCATGAAAACAGGAGTAGAGACACACAGAGTATCTCGTTGCACCCCTTGACATCATTCCCATTAGGCTGGCTGCCATTAAGAGTGGATAGAAATGTGAACTGTACTTCTTGAAGGGTGGGTGGCCTATTTAATGCCTAGACTAGTGTGTGGTTAATAATGTACCCTCTCAAAACAGAGGAAAACCACTAAAGCTGCATGTTGAGGGAGTTCAGGGGAACTCCCATAGACTGACAGCTTCAGGGAATGCTCTCTAATAAACACAGGTCCCTAAGAAACAAACCAAATGGTAATATATTATGAAAATTAAACCCACATTATTAAAAGAAGGACTTTATGAAAGTACTTGGACTATTTTTCAGGTTTCTTGGCTCACACTTTCCTCCCTGCTGTTCCAGACTTTCCCACAAGCATTGTCATAGCTATAGGACTCGACAGCCCTTCATCTACTCTTGAGGTTCTTACAACTTTTTTTCCCCCATTAAAAAATGCACATAGAGATCTTTAGTAGTGCCAGTTTTGTTTTCTTTTCATTTAAAAAAGTAGCTTATAATGGGAAAACTTCTTTCTTGAAATGAGAAGCAGTAGTAAAAATACACTAACAGAAAGAGAAAATACCAAAAATATTCTTCTGTTTCTGTTTCACATACTTTTTTTTTTTTTTTTCTGCTGGCTTGCACTTATATTGCTTATTGCATTTCTCTTTTTACAGTGGTGGGCTCACCTTTCTCTCCATGGTGGTTTTCAATCCCATCACTGATATGAGGGGGGAAAAAGAAAAAAAGAAAAATCAAATTTGAACAGTAGTCAGATCCATGGCTCAGAATACAGTTATTCTCTGCTTTGGGCAATGGGGGATTAAGAAGTAATTAAGTACTTGTTTGGGTTGTGTGAGGAATGTGTAGGTTCTCTATGCTGGAACCAAAAATCCATTTACTAGTACTTTTCTAGTTGCTCTCCAAATAGCTAAGCAACAGTTAGTGTGGGGATATAATTTTAAACTTGTTCTTATAATTTGTAAGTAGTGTCAAAGTCTGTTCTAATACTCTGGTACTTTGATAAATGGGGCAAAAAAAGGAAAAAGATTATCGTGTTATAAACAGTTAAGTCTGTTGCAAGTGGTACTGCATTTTAATATCAGAGGCCAGAGTCAAAAAGAGGTATTTGCACGTACTGTGCTCTAATTATAAAACAGGATGTCTTTTTGTCTTTTTTTATCTTCTAGGATCATGACACAGTTAACTTTTTTGTCCCTTTGTAAAATAAACTATAGACAAGCAATGTTCCCTGGTCTCCTGAAGACCTTTTAAACAGGAGCAGACATCTAAACAATACTTAGGACATGGTTCTCATAAGAGTAACAGCTGTTGCCAGGTCATATCTTTCCAGAAAAGAGTGAAGACATTACATTCACAGGGATCATGTCCGAACATGAAGTATAATTTTGTATGCCTAAATGTGTTAACACTTCAACATAATTAAAAGTGCTAGAAGAACACCTTAGCAGTAGTTTACAGTGGTAAAAAGGCGCAGGGGTTTTTTCCCCCTGAAAAATTCAGTTTCAGTCACCTAAAACTATATATAAATCCTGTTGAATCTATATAATAGCTTCAATTGGTTTTGTTCAAGTCAAATTTTTCACACAAAAAAAGAATTTTTCTTCACTACTGGTTTGAAGAACCTCTCTCTGTTCTTTTTTATCCAGTAGCTCAGGGGCTAAAGCACTAATCTAGGCAATAGCTAATGTATTTTCTGGGTTAAAGGATTTTAACACTTATTTTTAAAGAAGAGCTTGAAAATTAGAAACCTTCTGGGAACAAGTGAGTAGACTCAGGTTCTTCTGTTGAAACATTGCTGTTTTATACACTAGATCAAGGACTGAAACCCAAGTAATGAACAGTTGTGTGAGCAACTTAACTAGAACCAGCATTTATAATACTGAGTCAGGAACATAAATCAGCCTTATGCTATGCATTACTGGGTCTGGCTCCTTAGCCTCCTCCCTCCTGTAATCCAGTCACAAGACCAATATTGATACTGTCCTGCAGAAATGAAGATCGTCAGTTTGGACTTGGTTGCTCATTCATATTCATTGTGATCATGCCTTATCTTCCAATGTGGACACCACTGGTCTAAGGTTTACAGCATTCATGTGGAGGAGGATGACCAAAACTTAAATTTCTCTGGTGGTAGAAGACAGGATAGTGCTGGAGGCTTAACCCTAGCTTGCTTTGAGGTATGTCTTTTCCAGGAATATGGGAACATACTCCTCATTTCTTAATCACTGAAATTTTCCTGTTGGTAACGTGTACCTTCCATACTGTGTTTTCTGCCTTATGCTTCTTGACCAGTCCTTAACTGACCAAGAAATCAAACTTTTTTCTTCATCTCTTTATTTCTGATCCTCTCACCAGGCACACTTCTTGAAGTTTAAAACTATTCATTCATTCTTCCCAGGTAAATCACATCTTCAAGACCTCAGATGATTCACTCTGCTGTCCTTCCTTACTTGAAATTCATCTTTTTCCTGAAGTGTGAGGCACAAAACTGGGCACAGCAAGACTTGGTCAGAATAGAAGAATTATTTAATGAGCCCTTCAGTCTGTTAATCTCAAATTAGAAAAGACCTTTCTTGATACTTCAGAGACTCCTGAAAAATTCTTGCTTTGTACATGAGTTGAGTCCATCTCATAGAGGCTTCAGAGCCTTCACCCCACTCCTGCCACAGCTCCCAACAAACACTGAGGGGGTTAAAGATTAATTAAACCCAGCTGGCTTTTTCCTACATCCTTCATCCTGTCACAACAACTATGGCATTAAAATAAAACTGTCATTAAGAACCATATGTAATGGTGTTATCCTGTGTAATGGTCACTAAGAAGTAAGCGGTCCTTAAGCTAGTGACTAATCCAGCCAGTTTTTAGACTTTCCACTACCCAAAACACAGCATCAAATTTTTGTATTAGTTCAACATAATGTATCCAGGAAATCATCACCCAAATATTTGGGGTGTGAGTAGCAGGCTGTGCAAATAATTGCTTTTTCTATATGACCACAGAACCAGAATATACAATGCAATTCTTATTTCCTCTCTCACAAATCAAAGTAGCATTAACTAATTTTTTCTTAGATATTTTAGTTTATTAGGTATTAGGAGTTTATTAGATAGTAGGTTTATTATTTAGTTTATTAGATATTAGGAGTTTAAACAGGAGTTCACAAAGAGTGGCAGTAAGACCCATCACACTGCATTCAACTGCAAGAAGCTGGAAACACTTCAAAAGAGAAGAAGATAGAGGGCTTGAGTAGGACATCTTTTAAGCAAATATCCAAGCTGCCGTGTTGCATCTTACCTATGGGCACAATGACAGTGGCAAGACAGAATTATGAAGGTCACCTTAGCCTAGCTGTGAACAAAACCATAGGATTTAAAGCATTTGGAAATTTCTTATTAGCAAAATTTGTCTTTATTTTTCACTTGGCAGGACCAATTAAAAAATGTAAGTCAAATTTGCAACTGTTCTATAAATAACCCCAAATTATATTTTAGAAAAGGAAATGAAGGAGTAAAAATAATTGTTATGGGAGGAAAAAAAATCATCCAGCTTCAGTAGTTAGACAGTGTAAGCAGAGTACACAACTGAGCCTCTATTCAAAGCAAAACACTGGGAAAAAAAAGCCTGCAAATTTATCATGACAGTAAAATAAAAATTTAGACAATATAAACCACTATAAACTGCTATAAATAGTAACTTTTACTTAAACTCACATGCGGATGAATTTTTCTTAGAATGGAGGGCAAGAGATTAAAGATGTTCTGCCAAAAAAACGGGATTAAAAGATAGAGTTCAAATGTATATTTAGGGCTGGGAAAGATGAGGGATGGTAGTGATTATTTTAGAGCTCCACCAAGCACCTTTGTCCAATTATCCAAATGCTTTCTTTTTCAGAACAGCTTGGAGGAGTCCAGAGCTGCTGGCTGGCCTATGGGGCAGATGTAAGTACTGTTGCTGAAGATTATTAATCTTATTGTCTTTAAACCTGGTATTCTGTAGAGTGAGACAAAAATACTACCACTTATTCCAAAAAGTTAAGTGCAGGTACAAGGGCTGCATAAACACAAAAAGACTTTGCTTCATAAGAATTTTGAAAATGGATTCTTTCACTTCAGATTTTTTCCTTCTCTCACCTAGACCCCAAGATTAAGATTCCTCTTTCAGAAAAAAAGTTTGGGTTGTCTCCCTAAGGGGCCGATTTCCCTGATTGCTTCAACAGTCTCACTCTGATGCCTATTTTTCTTCTATGCCCTACAACCCTGTTTGTGACACTTTTAAATGTTCTAAAATATTCTGGTTAATGTGCAGGAATCTTCATAATGATTATTTTAGCAAATACTTTTAATAAAGCTGATCATCAAATCAAAAATCAAAATCAAAAATATTAGATGGTATAAGAAAACTCCATCTGAACATTGACGGTAACATCAGAAAGTTCTCATGGAAAAGATTTAAATAAGACCAAAAAAAAAAAGGTTTTTCCCTCTCCTTTTCAGAATATGTGAGAAAAACTATCAGAATAAAATGTGGGTAGGCTACACTCTAACTTTCTCATTTCTAGAAGATAGTTATTTGTGTATCCAAGAATCCTCAGACAGTTTCAGAATCTTGTTGCATTTTTCTAATTTTTAATTACATCAGCTTCAAAGTACAAACCCCACCGCAGGGGATTTCTCTTCAGCACCAGAATAATTAACACAGTGGTAGCTGTACCACTAGAGCAGTTATTATCAACACAATGAGTAAACCCAGTGTTTGCTTTAACAAAAAAAAGGGTTAGGTCAATACAAAATTATTAGTTAGGCCCTTTTATTTAACTCTTTTCACTTAGTTAAATCTTTAAATTAAAATCTTTTCAAATGCAGCAATAAGCTTTGGCTTTAAACGTTCCAAAACAAAAAGATTTTCCGCTTTTGTCTCTATGCTGTGAATTCATTGACATTTGCTAGTGGTTTCAGTCCTCATGAAACTCCTGTTCTGGATGAGTTTACAATGGCAAAATGTTTCAGCAGATGTACTTAAACACAGTGAGCAAGTCATCACTCTGTCTTCTTTTTGATAACCTAAGCAGATTAAGAGTATTTAGACATTTTTTCCAGCTCTCCAATCATGTTGCAGCCTCTCTAGTTTCTTAACATCCTATGCAAAAATGCAAACAGCAGAGATGTATATGATGTTTTTTAGTATCCATCTCAGGGATGACGTTGGAAGTTAAAAATCTTCTCCCTAGTTGTCAGGAGAACAGGATAGGAAAATAATATTGGGAAAAATTCAAAGTATCAAAAGATACTATAAACATAGTTGAACTACTCTTCCTTTTCAGCTGTGGATGAGTATAGATGGTAGGAAGATTATGGCTATGTCTGTGGACAGTGAAGCAAGATTTCTGTGAACAAGTTCAGAGCATCCTGCACATCTCTTTGGAAGCTGTATGAAGACTTGTACCTTTTAAACGTCACTAATACAGCACTGATTTCAGAAAGATGGTGCCTCAGTTTCAGAAGCAAACATACTGAATAAGGAAGAAGCAGCTTCTCCAACGATTGTGATGGTGTACGTCTGGGGTCTCCCTGAGGAATGAAGGTAAAGATAAAGAAATGTCAAACTGCCCATTCTGTTTGATCAAACATATCTACTTCAATCTCTACATCCCTGTGGATTTGATGCAACACAAAGCATCTGCTGCCTTGAGGGCTCAGTGTGTGCTTACTGGTATTTACGTAATGGAAATGAAGGAGATGGCCTAGAAATCAGCACAGTCTGAAGCTACTTGCAGAGGAAGGGGGAAGGGTTTAGTCTTCAGACACACACTCTTTTGATAAGCCTGCCATTAGTCCCATGTCCTGTGGCTCCTTTGGAGAACAGCTGTGCCACAGGTGTAAAAGAACAAGTAAAGTCTACCACAAGAAACAGCCCAACATTAACATTCCAAATTTTATGTCCCTGTAGCCCAACTATATTGATCTTTCAGGCAAACACCTTCCTTTTGCACAGGCAAGTGGACAAAATTCCTACCACTGTTGTCAATCTTATCTTGATGATGATGATGATGATTATGATTAGTGGTGGTGGTGGTGGTGGTTTTTTGCTAACTTTATTTCTACACCCCTTTCTTATTTTTTTCCAGAGTCCTCTTCTGTTACAAATGCCCAGAACATCCCATTAAATATATTGGAAAAGTCAATCTTCCTGGCATGCCCTGACAGATGAAAAAAAGGCGGTCAGAGGAATAAAAATTAAATATTACAACAAATATATGGTTTCTTTGTCATCACTCTTTTGGAGTCATATTGGAAATTCTGTATTTGTTAAGAGTGGAGTCCTTAAATTCTTGGATCATGATCCCACTGCAGTGTCAACTGCCCGTGTCAAAGCCAGTTAAATCACCCAAATTCCTGGCACTTCTTTTGCTGCAGCAGACCCTCTGTGCCAGAAATGTCCACCAGAACACTTCCATTCCAGGAGGGGTAAAACATCTCGGGCAGGACTAAAAGGAGCAATTCAAAGAGTAGTGGCCACTAGAGTGGAAACCTAACCCTGTTAAAGCCCATGAAGTATAGTGGGGCCAGGATTTCACCCCAGCCTCTTTCTTCCTGCTTTGAGTGTGTGACTTGGCAGGGGAAAAGTTAAATTGAAGGCGCACAGTTAGGCTATACATACAACAAAGAGGCAGGGAGAGGGGAAAAAAGAGCAACACAAAGGATTACTTTAAAGTTAGACCTCAGCTCCTTTAGCTTTACACAATGAAGGAAAGCACATAGGTTTCAACAGGATAAAACCAGACTTTATTTTGTAAAGAGATCTCAGGATGAAACAAAGGACTGTAATTGTACCTCCTATCTGCAAATCTGAGGTGGTGAAGGAAAAGAAAGTGGGTGGATGGTTAACAAGAATAGCTTGAAACCATGCTTTGTTAACAGAGTAAAATTAGCTTGCTGAGAACCTTTATTTTCCACATAACTTTTAACAGGAGCATTAGTTTACATATGTCTGGTAGAGAACCCATTTACAAATTCGCAACAAGTAACCACTGAGCTTCAGCTAATTTTTCTCTGTTTTCTATTTCATCTGCTTAATTAATGACAATATATCTGAGTTGGGTTGCTAGCACATCTATAGTTCAAAGTTTGTCAGCATTTTCATTCTGGGTACCTCAGGCTTTCACACTGGCTTAATTTCACCCTCTGAAATCAAATCTGGAAAAGGTTCAGAGGTAAAAGTATTGTTCATTTTTCAAAAAAAACATCATTCACATAGCTCTGTTGGAAATGTTGGATGAACCACCTAAAATTAAAACAGCAGAAGATTCAATTCACATGTCCTCTTCGTTTGCTCATTTTTCAAAATATGAAAAGCCACAGATGGAACATACCAGATATTTCTCCAAGCTCAGCATCTACCTGCTTAGAGAAAAGTGATCCCTCTGCCCCCTCCTGCCATGCCTCCCAGCTACTGTCATAGCATTGGCCCACATGTTCATCATAGAAATGAGCTGAGATCTGTGATTTCTCTTTTACAGTTGCATTTTAGCAGATGTATACTGTACTTGGCATCATAAAACCTGCTTCTAAGTACAGTTATATATTGTCAATTCATTCTGCCATGTCTACAAAACATCTGTGGTGGGGAGTGTGGGAATGTACTTTTGCTCTTGAACATTTCTGTTTGCCTGGTGCTTAACACCAAGGAAGTGGCCACACCTGTCAGTGCTGACATCCAAAACCAGAACTCACCACGCTGTTTTAAAAATCTGGCAACTTCTCTCTTTTTCTTTTCTAACCTTTTCCGCAATCTTGCAAATGCAAGATGCAGGCTATCCCCGTCATCATTTCAAAACCTGATCAGTTTTTGGCTGGAAGTCCCCTCCACAACTCCACTCTCAAATTCAGAAATAGAGATTTTCCACTCATTTCTTAGGACTTTTCTACTTTGTGAAGTGAATTTCATTATGACTTATGTCATGGCAGGTGTTCATCTCCCCTCACCTTCTTAATGCAGGAAGCATATGGGGCATTACCCACAATAATAACCCCACTGAATGTGTCTACCGGCAATGATGACTGGAAAGCCAACTGGCCAGTCGAGTTCCCTTTCGTAAGGGAAATTCCATGGGAGTTATGGGGCTCGTATAATAATAGCCTTATTCTAGAATATTTTCCTATATGAACTTCATGTTCGGGTTATGGATTTGGGGAAATGGTTTTTTAAAGAAAGAAGTAAATGTTTCTGAATAGCAATTCAGGAAAACATCAATTCAGATTTAATTTCAAATTATCATGTTTTGAGGATTATACCTTCAAACTCTTGATCTGATCAGACTGTATTTTTCACACATTTCTTTTTTTAAGTGTTTTATTTCATTTAAATTTATTTAGCAGATCCCTCTTTGGAGGAGGAAATCCCAACATTATTAAATTCAAGAACTCAAAGAAAGGAAGGTAGAAAAAAATATGTTATTTGGAAAAACCTGTTGATTAATACTGAAGGGCTCTCAAACCAATATAAAATTAAAATTCATCTGAATCCATAGAATATATGGAAAATCATTCTAAAATTGCAACTTGAGAAACTGTATTTTAATCTTTAAAAGTTTTATTTCTTCTGCTACATCAAAGTGAATGTGTATTTGCACTCTGAATTATACATGACTCATCCTCCACATAATTTTTTAGAGTATTCATTAACTATACAGTAACACTTTTCAAACATTTTTATTAGCATTTTTTTGCAATTCAAGAGTCACAATATAAAAATAAGTATAAAAAAAGTATAAAAATAAGTATAAAAATAAGTATAAAAAAAGATAAAATTACAAAAAGGACAGAAAATAAAGATGTGTAAAAAGTAGATTATTAAATTTAAAACAAATATTGATAGCTATTCAAAGATATTTATTAACACAGCTGAGGGTCTAACAGTCAGAGACTGTGAATGGGAGCAAGTATGACTTCCTATTGGTACCATGCTCCTGTGACAGGGAATGCTGCACTACCAGACAACCGTCTGCAATGGGATTGAATTTATATCAATAAACTTATGCAGAGTTTTACTTATATAACTCTGCCTAAAATTATTTCTAGTGCTAAATCTTGAGTTTTCAATCATGTAGATTATATGTGCCCAGGTATTGCAAGGAAGATTTAAGTGCTATACTGGAGGAGGGCTGAAAACACTTGTATTTTCTTAAATCTTTGGAAAATTTTCTTAAACCTCTGTGACACATACTGATCGGTTTGAGACAAAACACTTTAAGAATGAGAAGTTTAAGGACCCTTGTATATGGGGAGGAAGAAGTCAAAAAATACAGGACTTCTAACTGTGCTTCTGTATAATCCATGCGCTGCTTAAGGGTGCAAGTAAGTAGGGCTATCCTCTGGAGCAGAGCTTGCTTCTTTTGCCTTTTCCCATTGTGAAGAGTTCCCAACAATACTACAAGACCAGGACAGAAGAAGACTCGCAGTGCTATATTTTAGTGTAGTGAATAGTTATAGCCATGAAGACTGAATGATATCTTGATGCTAAAACTTAAGTTTTTTCAGATTTCAAATTTCACTTCTACAAATGGTTTAGCTGTTGCTTCATTATAAAAGTTTAGTAACACATGTCAGGTATTTACAGGGAAAATGCGATACAAATTTTTTTAATCTGCTTTAAACACCAAACAGGTACAGATGCAATAAATAGTAATATTGAAAGGAACAGTAGATTTCAGAAAGCAGCATGAATAGCACAGTGTGACTATAAGGATTCCTCTTGACAGACTTTGCTCTCACACATATCAATACTTCTGTATGAATTGTCACTGCATTGCATTTTAAATTAAGAGATTTTTATCCCCTGAACTTTTCTGGATCTAATTAATGCAATATGAAGCAGAATATAAGTTCTGATTTCTACCATTTTTAACAATTGGTGGTCTTATTTCAGGCATGCAGAACAGACAAATCACGTTATCATTAAAATCAAAGGTTTTGTGACAACAAGGAGGAAAACATAGTTTGTTCACAGAAGCTAGAAACGAAGATGGTTTGTTAGTTAAACACCATAGCATTAAAACTGGTGTTAGGACTCAAAAATGGTGGCATATATACTTGATAGGAAGTGGTCACAGCACCAAGCATGTCAGAATTCAAGGAGCATCTGGATGAGGCTCACAGTCACATGGTTTAGTTTTAGGTAGTCCTGCAAGGAGATGGGAGATGGACATGATGATCCTTACAGGTCCCTTGCTACTTGAGATATTCTGTGACAATAGCAACTCACTTTTGATACAAACTGCTGCAGAAGTGTTTGGTAAGGTCCTAATTGTACTGTAAGCAGCTGTCAAATTATCACACTGTCAGTCACCTGACATGGTTGGTCCAACCACTGCTTCTAATCCAATTGCAAATACTGGTGAAATAAATATGAAATGTCAGAAGATGCTCCTGCAAGTCACAGTATCACAGGATGGGTAACGTTAGAAGGTACCACACTGAGTCCAACTTCCCTGCTCAAGAAGGGCCATTCTAGAGCACATTGACCAGACGTGTTGAGGAGTCTCCCTCAGTGAAGATACTCAAGAACCACGTGGATGCAATTCTGTGCAATCTGTTCCCATATGTGGTCACTTGTGGTCACTTCCTCAGATTCAGGTGGAATTTCCTGTCCATCAGTTTCTGCCTATTCCCTCTTGTCCTATTGCTTGTGATCACTGAGAAGAGTCTGGGAATATCCTCTTGACACGCTCCCTTCAGATACTCATAGATATTGATGAGTTCCCCTCTCAGTTGTCTCTTCTTGAGGTGAACAGGCCCAGCTCCCTCAGGCTTTCTTCACAAGAAATGGTCCAGTCTCTTAATCATCTTCATAGCCCGCACTGGATACACTCCAGGAGCTCCATGTCTCTCTTCTACTGAGGATACCAGAAATGGACACAGCACTGCAGATGTGACCTCACCAGGGCTGAGCAGATGGGCAGGATCAGCTCCCTCAACCTGCTGGCCATGCTGTACCTAATAGAGTGCATTGGCTTTCTTGGCAACAAGGTCACACTCTGGCTCATGGACAGCTTGTTGTCCAACAGGATCCCCAGCTTATTTCCTGAAATGTGTGATGTTTTGTCTTCTAGCATTCTCATCTGGATATTTGGGCTTTACTAATCTAATTCTTGAGGGTTAGAAATATAGTGGTAGATATCCAGCCGCCCTCAGATCCAGTCTCAACGAATTCTTGGAGGAATGAGTTCCACCAGCTAACCATGACTGGTATGAAGAAACATTTCCATATGTCACTTTTCTTTCCAATTGCTGGCAGGAAATCACTCTGTTTTTCCTTCTTTGTTTCAGCCAGTTGATCTTTCTACTGAACAAGGTGATCTGCCCAGACCTAGCAGCTGGGACTTGCTGTGATTCACATAGAGAGGAATGTGGTGATTCATGGGATTTTGTACCGAGGCAGAAGCAGATCCATGGGTTTGGAGGGCTGATCTACGACATGCACCATGGCTTTCTTTGCAGTCACATTCTGTAGTAACCTGTAGAACTAGCTTGCCATTTGAAAGTGGATGAGTTAAGTCATTGAGGTATTTTTTTAAGTGCCACAGGTATTTTTAAAGTAATTGTCTGTATTCCTTTGATGAACTTTGCCTGAAGACTAATGACTGTAAACATTCCTGCATAATAAGAGTCTCATTAGCAGATCATCGGTGATTGTCTTGGAAATAAATAAATGTAAAGTCTGCATGGCTTGAAGGAAATGGTGTCTTTTCTTTTGGTTTTTTTTGGTTTTTTGTTTTTTTTTAATTTTTATGTTACACTGAATGTGATGATGCTTTGGTTGCTTTTTCAGTTTATAACAGTATGTGTTTAACACGTTTTCCCCAGTGACATTATGAAACAACTATGTTTTTGTGATACTAGGAAGTTATGAGGCTTGCAAGGCAAAATTTGGATGCTTATAATGACACTGTCTTTTTTATTTTTATTTTTTTGAGATCAAATTGTCCTCTAAGGAGTTTATTCACATTCTACATATTTGTTGAAAGTTGTTGTGAAATCTGGCTTAGTCAGTAGCATGACCTGTTTCAGTTGCTTTCCCCAGCTCTGGCCAGCTAATGTTATTAGTCTTTATTAAGTGACTAACAGTGTTATGTTAACTTTTATGAGTTTCTACCACAAGATATATAACATAGGTAAAATCATAGAGAATAGATTCATGCTGGAAAACACAACATACATGACAAATATTCACTCTGTACTTGAGAGGTTAATTATGCATACATTTATTCCACATGCTTTTCTATAAAAGTGTCCATTATGTGATCTCTTGAAAGCTAAAGAGTACCAAAATATATTTGAAAGTTCTGCCCTTTTGTCATTATGGAACATTTAAAGGAGACAAGAGTGGAGTCTTTTTTTTTCGTCCATGGAATAGACATTGATACAAAACAATTTTTCTTCAGTCTTACTCAGGGAAATTTTAAAATAGTGTTAATTGAGTAATAAGTGCAAAATGGAAAAATACATTAAAAAGACATGTATTAGAACATTCTGAAAATGAAAAAATAAATATATATAAAAAGAACAGGAAATTACAGACGATACAAGACTTATTAACGGTTTTTTAAAAATTCATTGTTGGCAGTTACATAGAGAAAACTTTTTCTATATCTACTGATCAGTGGGAGCATGGATAACCTTTTCCTAAATTTTATTATGTTTGTAGTAATTTTGGCGCTATGCCACAACTGCTGTCAGCAAAGGCAGAAAGCACACATAGATGTTTCACTCCCAGAGATACCATAGCAGCTGCTCCACCTGATATGACCTAACTTTTCTCAACAGGAACCATTTTTGTATGCCCACAAACACTGCTCTTGATTTCACCGTGCTCCTTTCCCAGCAATTTGACACTAGGGAGTGCTGGCACCCTTGAAATCTTTCAACTGGAAGCTCTTCATCACCAAGGTAAATAAGGAAGCTACAGTTTCAGTAGCTGAAGTCTGTGGCATGTCAGCTTTAAATTATCTCAGTCTTGTAATGACTGCTAGTCTCCTCACCTTGAGCCTTACTGTACCTGCTGGTTTCTGCTTGGTGTATTTGAAAGAAACCCAGTGATGCAAACTCCTCTTCCAAGCCATACTGTTGCTGACTTTCCTTTGTGGACCCATTGATCCACCCCATCTTAATGGTTTAAATGCATAGAAATGCTACATTTATCCACATTCTTGAGATGCTAAAATATATGTTATATTTAGGCTTTATATATTAAACTAAGAGTAACCCTAGGAAGACTTGGTAGCCTGTCTTTAATTGGTTGGAGCTGATTTTCCCTCAATGAATTCAAAGTTCATTTGCTATTTTAAGGGAACACAGTAAGATTTTATTCTGTGGGAGGGCAGTACAGTGGGGAAACAGTGAGGTTTGGCTTGCAGCCAGAATTAGCTGGAGAATTTCTGAATTTTGGCTGCACTTGCTATAATAGCAGATTAGTCTATGCTGAGAGATTTATCAGGGCCTGCACAAAATTAGAAAACTAAATCTGCTTATGGTGAAAACTTCTCTAGCATGTCAAAGCCCGCTTAGATATTCTCTGTGCAATCCACCACTACCTGTCTCCCTCAGACATCTGATGGCTGGATCCTAGCAAAGCCATCTGAGAAGCCATTTATTTTGAACCCTTGGATGAGCTTTCTTGAGCATACTGAAATGAAAACAAAGACAGAGAAAGAACAGAAAAAGTCTAGAACTTCATTCTCTTCATTGTTTCTTCATAGCCTAGAAATTATTGAAGAGATAAATGGCTGAATTTTAATATACATGAGAAAACATGTTTCCATTAATATTTGTGAATGAGCTATAATTGTGAAACTGTTTTGCTGTCTCTGATTTTTTTTGCCAAACCTCTTCCAGGCAGACTATTTTGTGTCGTGGGAATTGGCCATAAATATTTTATGCTTAAGCATAAATTTAAGCTAATTTATTCTAGATTTATATCAATTTATCTCATTTTAGCTCATGGCATTTTTCCTTATTTAAAACAGTACAAATCTCAGCAGTGTCTGACTTAGTAAAGAGAACTATGGAGGTTCTGTGGATAGTGAAAGTAACTTTTTTTAACAAAAAAACTGTATGCCTATGTCAATACTATTGAAAAATGGTTTGTGTCACAATAGTAGTGCATAAATATTCATTAAATCTTGGTTTGCTGTAAGGGATTTCAGTCATCATTTCTGTAGCTTTTTTTTCCACTTTTCTCGCACAATTTGTGTATTTGTGTTTTACACTGAGTAACTTTTAAAAGAGTAAAGGTATTTGCATATAGAAGTCAAATTTAGAAATGAGAAACATGAGAAAGTTATTTCATGGAAACAGCATCAGGAAATTGTGGGGAAATAAATATTATATCTCATCTCTGACCATGAGGTCATACTACACCCAGTTATGAAAAGTCATTTATATTTATAAACTCCTACCTCTGTGGTTTTGAAGGAAGTAGAGGGTATTCTTAGTTTGCACACTGCAAATCACAAAACCAAGGGATTCACTCTTATGGGAAGAAATTTGTGAGTTATATCAGTCTAAAACTGGATACTGCTTTTAAAACCAGGGTTACATTACTAAAATACATAAATAAATAAATACATAAATAAGCAGAAAGCCTCACAGGGACAGGAGGAACAAGTTATTTACACTGTAGCAAGAAATCCTCAGGTCATGCAGCCTCTTTTCAAAATGTGATTGTGGAATGTTGCAGCTGCTCAAGATTCTGCTAACTGTGGAAGATTCATGACTAGTAGATTAATTTACTTTTCACCAATTATAATTTATCTTACATCAGACTGTTTACAATTTCTCTGCAATCTAGATACATTAACACCAGGTTAACGTGCAAACCATGTACTAAATTATGTCCTGGATAAATCTCTCCTGCTAAATACCACAGTCCTTGTCCCTACTTCCCGAGAATAACCTTTGATCTTCACATCAACAAAAGAAAGTAATTACTATCTTTGCCCAACCCAGGACAAGTAATTTCACTCCTAAATAACTGCACAGCTGGAGACAGATGTGTTCTTCTCTCTGGGCAGACCCTACAGGGTCTTCCACAAGGCTTTAGATCATATTTGTCATTCGTTTATCAGTATCCAAATGCTGTACACTGAAAATGTGTGTAAAACATTCTCAGAATTTCAAACAATAACAAATCAGAATGGGGGAGGGGGAGAAAAGGCTGCAGGAAAAATTAGAAATCTCACAGCTGTGCAAATCTAAGTAGCTGAATTAGCAGAAAATGCACAGTTACATTTTTGCCATCTTCAGCAAAAGTTGATTCAAGAAATGCCTTATCAAATTTTAAATCCAGTGCCAGACTAATGAAAACATGTTTCAAATCTTCCTTTAGCATGCACAAGGACTTCCAGACTATAGTATTCTGTTCAGAGAAGTCTTGGAACTTTTTTTCTCCCCAGTGACGTGGTATTTTCTGATGAAGACAAAGAACTCCTAATATCTTTCATTTTTTCAGTTAAAGATGATTTTTCTTTGAAGCATATGTGTTAATGTTTGATTCTGGTTTTCCCTTCTATCTTCATGTCTCTTTTAGGCACTCTGGATTTTTTGTTCCTTAATCATATAAAAGATTGTATCATTTATGAAACATTAGTAAAAACAAAACTACATAAGCAATATCATTTAGGGAAATTACGTATTTCAAATAATTTTTGATGATACAATAAAATGGAAGAATTTAAAGGAGAACAAAATTAGAAAATATAAATTAAAGAAATATTTTTAACATTAATTTGTGAAATTCAATGTGACAATCAAAATTATTATTACAACCAGTTATATGGCTACTGATATATAATTTAATAAAGATTAATAAATATAGTTGGATATCCTAAGAGGAATATAAAAACCTTCTAAGCCAATTTAATGAGCCAACTCATATTAAACAAAACTTTAAACAATGTTCTGAGTTCAAATGTCCTATGAATTTGATCCAATATGACATGTGCAACTCAAAATGAAAAAGAGACATGAAGTTAAGCAGTCTAGATAATTAATATTTTAATTTTTTGAAATTCAGAAATCAGTAGGATTCAATCAGAAAATGTCAATCATATCTAAATCAGGGAAGAGTTGCCCAATTTCATTAATTTTCTTTTCCTGTTCTTTGTAACTCTTTAGTTTGTCTTCGTTCTTCCCTAGTCTCTGCAGGAAGCATGGACAGTCCTGGATTGCTGCTACTTTGTTCATCATAAACTTTTCCACCTGACAGCGGCACCTGTCCCAGCTCTCTTAAAACATCAGTGCTAAATCAAGTGGGAAAACAATCTGGAGGGAAAAAAATGAAAGAGCTTGATTTGAAAATCAAATGGCCATGTTCAATTGGCTACTCTTTCTATACTATTTGAGAAGTCTGGACAGATCAGTCTTCTCTGGCTGAAACAAAGGTCTCATCCTTGCTGAATGTTCTTTTCATCCTGGAGGTGGGTCTGTTGCCCTCTGTAGATCCATAGTAATGAATAAAATCACTGAGGGCTCACCCTGTGGCTCAAAGGACAAATGGTTTGGCATGGTGATGTCCATAGAATTATTAGTCCACTGTGTACTCATCTCCTATGCAAGATAGCCTTGTCCATCCTGCCCGTTGGCAGCGGTCTTCCTAGCACATTCCATCCCTGAGCTGAGCCTGTGAGAGAGAGCTAACTATGCTATGAGTGCTATGAGCCAACACTGTGTCCAGAGAAAAACCTGCAATTATTAACCAGCAGTTTGGAGATGGACAGCAAAAGAACACAGAAACAAGATGATCCCATGCCCCACCCCTGTTAAGCTAGAGCAGACATAGTTACAGTGACTAAAATTGCCATTCTGCTTCATGAAATACCTTTCAAGTGTATAGATGGGGCAAATGGACAAACATTTTGTGAGGATTTTCAGATCTAATGTGCACAGTCTTTTAGTTTTTAGCTATAGACAATTCTCAAACACCACAGTCACAAGGAAAACACAATTTTAACTGGCAATCATAGAAGAGAACTAAACCTAACAACACAAGAGAAGAAGATAAAGCTCCTGTACTTTTAAGGTAATTACTGAAATAGAGTCATGGAAGCAATTCCTTTACTTTCTGCCGTGAAATCTCCTAAAATAGTGAGCTGAGTCTGATGAAAATTAGATCAGCTACTATGTGAGGGTCTCACATTACATTTGCCAGAGAAATGCAATAACCTTTCTTGGTCTACATCTCTTTAACGTGCCTGTGAATGGGAGGCTTCACAGTGACCACAGGGTTCAGAGTCCAGATTACATATCCTGAAGCAACCAGGGAGTATCACATTCTGTATAAAACATTTTTCAGCTAATATGGCAGGCAATGATACTTTCAAAAGCTTCTAAGGGACTTAAAGTTCCCTTTCCACCAGGACCCTCGTCTGTATACGGGGTGTAGTCACCAAAAAGCTAAGCACCAAAACACCAAGGGTTTCCATATCTCACAATCCCCAAGAGCAATCTGCAAGACTGAAGTTGCTGTCCCTGAACAGAAACTGAGTGGAGAACTGACTAAGCTAATGAGCAGATACTGCTAAAGAAATTTTTGAAGATTTGCCAGAAAAGAAGGCCCTGTGTAAGTGGAATTCATGCCATGAATTCCTCTGTAAACTAATATTTTTGCAGTCTTAGGCAAAAAAATGTGGCATTGGTGGTAAAAAGTAGCCATGCTAGTGTTCCCTTTTAACCAAAAAACTGAGTGTTAGAGAGCAAGATGAGGGAACGTGGGGTTCAGAGCAGCTCGAGGGGATTACAGCCCACACATCCCACGTGAGTTCTTTGGCCATGAAGGTAATGACCCTCATAATCACAAGCATATTTTCTCTCCTACACAAAGATTTAAGTATGCTACTGAAAGAAGAACAATTCTGTCAGACAATACAATGACCATTTTATCCCAAAATATCCTTTAGAAGAGAAAGTCAACTTGTAATACCTAGTTAAGGCACATATGGCTGAGAATGGCCAATTGTGTGGCACATACCTGGGAAAGCAGAGAGGGCATGGAAAAGCTGCAGGAGTAGTCCATGGATGGAAGATGACTGGCTACCCAGATTCCCATAGGATGGAATAAGCTGGGCTGGATGCTCAGCTAGGTTCCAGGAAGGTCTGGCAGTGTCCGCTTCAGTTCTTCAGTCACCTGCTACCACAGAGAAAATCTGGGATGCACAGTAGCTCATGTGATAGGGTCAGGTGATTTGGCCTCCAAATGAGAGCCCACCTTAAACTGCTCATGAGCAAATAAAGGCAGATGGGAAAATGAATGTGCAAATCTTCCATGGTTTAAGTGACTGGAAACAATCTTCACAACTACTGGGGTGAAAAACCTCTTCATTCCCACTTTCGTCCATGTGGTCTAATCCAGCATTTGCCAATGTTTGGTTTCCAAATGACCCTTTCTAGTACACTCACCTGAGCATTTGGCTGGAGCTGTGTTGATCCTGGTCAGCATTCTGAGGGAAAAACCACCTTTTTACACACCTGGATTTGCATGCTGAAATGATTCAGCACAGAGAAGGCCAAACAAACTCTGAAAGGGAGAGGTTAGGACCCTGGCAAAGGGTGGGATCTTGGAAAAGCTAAGGCAGGTTATGCTCTCACACCAGCACATTCAAGCAGCAAGGAAAAAGTAGGGAATGCCTGCCGTAAGCATTAAGGTATCAAGCTACTAAGCAGGTGTAGCCAGCACTAAAGCTCTCAAGGGGAGGTATTTTAGCATTTTATGGAAATTTACCAGAAAAAATTAGACTTCAGGCAACTTAATAATTCAGTGATGCCTACATTAATGTTTATTTGAATTTATGTTTGGATGATGGTTTTTGTAGCATTTAAATAGCATTTGGTTTCCCATATCAATCTGAGGTTTCTAACTCATGATATCAAAAATACTTTGAAAATGTTATGGAAGTCCTTAATTAGCCTGGGTATCTTTGAGAATTTTAGCCATTCTATTTCCAAACCATTCAAGGCTAATTGTAAACGCTGTAATAACTTCTGTGTTGTACACAGACTCCTGATTCCAAGTGCCACATATTACTAAGCACCCTATTATCTAGTACTCAGCTAGAGCCTTTTTGAAAGACAGATTGTAATTGAGTGTCTGTTTTCTGATGACTGCTATTACTATAGTGCTACAATAAGTGGCTGAAAAATACATTTCTATGAAAAATTTTTAATTATTTAACTTACAGTGTTTATTAACTTAGTCTCAGATAATCTTGTTTCCCAATTCTTAAGAAGGATATTATAAAAAATCCAACCCATAATGCCTTATTCTCCATAAGGCACTTTAATCCAAACCTTGATTAGATTTCTCTCACTTTCTGAGTAAGGCCCTAAGGAGCATCCAGCAAAGCCAACAGTCTGCCATTCTCATGCTTTCACTTAAGCTTCAGACCTTGAAGAAGTCAGAAATGCAATTATAGCAGTCATAGCAAAAAACCTGTTAGCCAAAAGGACAGTAGAGGATAATATATTTATGCATTTTCATGCATTGTATTTTATTATTAATAATATCTTCCTGTGGATGTCTGATCTCTGAGAAGTAAGAAAAATAATCTAAATATCAGGTACAAAAAAAAATGTAAGGGGAAGGCTAAATTCTCAAGCTCTATTTCAACACAATTAAAACAGAAAAATTCATGGGAACCAAGAGGAAAAAGAGTTTATACTGGCATTCTAACCAGGTTTACATCACCTATTAAAATTGGTAACTTACAATGTATGTAGCTTTTCATCAAAACAACAAGAGTAATATCAGAAATAATCAAAATTAAAGAGTTTTCAATTGCCAGTACAACTCATGGGATTGAAATCTGGGCTTTTTGCATCTTTCCATTATTTGTCATTGAGATAAATGCTTGCTGTTGGATAAATTCTGAATCCAGGTTTTATTTTGGTTTACACAGCACTGTATGACATGGGAAAGTTTCATTTTTCACTGCTGAAATGAGATAGTGTCAAATCTCTAGGTGATACCATTCAAGCATAATAACACTGCTCCAAAATGCACCAGCTGCAGATCTAGCCCAAAGACCAAAGCTTCGAGTGTTATGCATGACACCTCCAAAAGTAATATGCAAAGTATTATACAGTAGTGATAAAATGCAAGCCCAAGCACTACTGTTTTCCTGCAAAGGCATTGATGCCTTTTGACAATGTCCATTTGTGCTGATACACGCAGAACACCTGTGCTCAACAATCCCAAAATAACAGCAAAACTTGTCCAAAGGAGAACAGGGGAACCCTAAAGCATGTTTTACATGTGCAGTCCTTCAGGGAGAAGTCTTGTTCTACTCTTGGACACACTGTGCTGCATACACTGTCTGGAGAAGCCACGAATCGCCCAGAGAGACATGGTTTATTCCATATGATTCTTACCTACCTTCCAGGGAATTCAGAAATATGAAAGCAAAATGTAGAGCTTGGAAATATCACATTATGTTCTGACTTTCCCATCAGTATACTGAGCCCATAAACCAATTTGTTTTGCTCAGCAGTTTTTTGGTTTTTTGCAATAGATGGAGCGAAAAGGCTAACATCCTTTGCAAAGACCAATCTGTATCCCAACAACAGATATTTTATTTATTTATACATGCAAATAAAGCACAGGAAAAATAAACATCACATGGAAAGACACACAGATATACAAATGCTGAGAACATATGTTAACAAATAGGCATCTAAAACCATTTTTGAGTGATAGTGTGTGAAGAGGAAAAGTGCTTAGATATCAAAGGCATGTGCATGGTAGAGTCACTAATGTATTGAATACGAATTCAATATGCACAGTTCACCAGTGAAAACAGGGTTAGAGTTGGGAAAGTTAAGAAGAAAATTAAGACAAATATGGTTTTTGGGGCATATATTCTTCACTACGGGCTTTTGGTCCCTTGGGGTGTTCTGACCCTACTTTTTGTTGTCCAGAAAATGAAACAAGTATGTTGTTTCTAAAAACCTACATAAGAACTAAAAGAACGCTAGAAACCAACATAAGAACTAAATCCATCTGGTGGTATCATCTCACTAATATTTTAATTGAATGCACAATCATGTTGCTCCAAGCTGTTTTGAGATACTTCTCTTTCTCTTGCCCTTTAGATGAGGTCTACAGTTACATCTGCCTTTCTTTGTATTCTGAAAATAAGTGAAGAAATGGTAGCAGTGAGTATTCTGATCATGCAAGTTCACCATGACTTTGGAGATAGGCTTCTGAAGTGAACAATTGTACATGGCCCTGAGTGTGTATAAGCCCCAGATTATTCCATTTTTAGTGACACTCCATGTCCCAATGGAGCTACACAGTAAAGAATATTGCTATAAACAATGAGATATATTCCCGTTGGGTTTATTCACTTTTAGATCATGAGAGGAATAAAGATCAACACAACTACAATGTCTATTTAGGGACTTATTTCAGTTCTCTCTGTCCTGCACCTGGCATTAACGTGTAAAACTCTGCAAAGACTGCATCCCACTAAGTTACTAATTAGAGAAAATTCCTTGCAGATGCAGTGAGTCATCAGCTCTGCACATTATGTTTTTCAGACTTCTTCACAATATCTAGAAAATTCTGAGAACAAGAACGGTAACATTTCATAGACTGGGGAAAGTCACTTGAAGGGAATAAATAAAAAGAAAAATACCCCGAGCAAATAATTTTCTTTATTAATGACTAAAGGAGTTCTTTAGGATGAAAAAAAATTAGTACCTTGAACTGAAGTGAGCAAATTAGAAAAAAGGTACAATTTTCTAATGAAGGAATATTCTTCTAATTAAGAAATATATCAGATGGCATGTGTATACACGGTTGCACTTATATATGCAAATAACAAATATGCACAAACAGGACTATCTATTACCTGAGCCCCTTATTAATATTAAGGTATTTATCCTCTTAATTCTCCTTTGATACTGGTAAGTGTCTTATTGTATTACAAATTAGAACTGAAAGAGGCAAAAATATTTTTGAAAATTTTGGTTTATCACAAAAAGAAGTGTATGGCAGATAATAACTCAGAAACAAACCAACAGTGTCTAATGCCACAAACAGCACTATTTTTGCTCTACTTAAAGGATCTAATGTCAAAATGTCTCACAAAGCCTAACTAATTTCACTTGTCCTTTATAAATGCATGACAAATGCATGCAGATATGGAATATTTGTTTCCCAAAAGTTTCATTGTGAATCAAATAGAAGCAGGGAAGCAATCCAGAACTTTAAGCCCATCTCATTTCTTGCACCAATGAAGCTTCTGACTCTGCTTTTATGCCCTTTAAATTTTATCTGAAGTTTTAATAATTTATATGAAATTAACTGAATAAGTGACTTCAAATATCAGTCTCTAGCCTTTCCAAAATTAATTGATTAAATTGTTTTGATAGTCAGCTGACAGTCACTCCTGGTGTTTTTTTTACTGTCCAGACAGAAAAGGGAAGAAAAGACCCCTTTTTATTAGAACATAGTCAAGAGTTAAAGTGAGTCTGATACGAAAATGATACAATTTCCTCTTGGAAAATCTATCCAACAATTTCTAGTAATTTGAAGATCTACATCTTTGTGCATAAGCAAAGGTTAAATAAGGTTAGAACTTTACTAGCTGGGCTGTATTTATACTGTAGTAGACTCTTCAAAATATCTAGCATACAGTCCTGACCTTGGAAGGGACTGAGAATGCAAGTGCTGTCAGTGGTTCTTACTTATACAAAACTGAGTCAGCATCAAAAATGTCAGCAGAACACTTTCTGTTTTAATTTAATTCTCTCAACGTTTTCCTTGGAAATGTGTGTACATTTCAACATTGGGCTGCCAAAGTTAAGGAAATCTCAGCTCTGCGCAGATGATTTCTCTGTGTGGTTAACCACTTCACTGTACCTCTGGAGTACTGCATAAAGCAGAGGAGCAGCTGCCTTTTCACAGAAGTAGGACCCTCAGAGTTGCAATGAACCAAAGATAAAAATACTCAGAAGTACTCCTGACAGGATGTTAGTCAGAAGATGGTGCTATTATAACAGAACTTCTAAGGCAGCTGAGTCGCCACAAGGAAATGCAAAAGAAAGCAAACCCCATGCATAAATTAAAAGCTGATTTCAATGTGAGCTGATGCTCTGCACCTCACTGAATACACCTCTCAGAAATGTACTCACTAGGACACCCTTTAATTCCACACCTTGGCTTGCTTGTATCAAAGGGGAAATGCACAGGAAAACACTTTAAATTGCCGTTCACAAACTTTTACACATTCGTTTGGATCTTAGCTCATTTCAGCAACTCTCAAATGATCAACAACATTTTAATGTATTTCTACATCACGTAGTGTATTTCCATGTCAATATATAGATTCTGACTGAATAGCTGCTGGTATTGCCAACAACATGGAAATAGGCAGTAATACAATTTCATGTCCTCTGGAACATTATTGGCTCCACATAGAACCACTGTTTCATGTCATATAGAAGCAGCTTTGAAAACACTTCCTTTTGTCTTTATAAGGGGAAAAGACTGAGGTTGCCCAACTCTTCATAAACAGACTACTAAATTTTCTGCAATGTGAAAAGATTGCATTGTAACTATGAAGGAGAAAAAGCTGATGTTGGTGGGAAAATGAGGAAACAAACATATAATTACTAAAACATCTGGTTGCAAGTAAATGAGCATGGTAATTACCTAGACAACAAATGGGTGATTAGAAATGCATGAAATTAGAGCAGCCCACAGGAAAGCTAATTGTAATAATTGATATGATGAGTGATATGGATTCTGTAGTCTTTGGGCAATCATGAAAACTAGATTATAGAGAAAAAGGCAGAACCACTATGGAGAAGACCACAGACGCATTTTACTGTCTGACAGAGATCTCTTCCTTCCTAGAAAAGCCATAGTGCTGTTCTTAATATCTAGAATATAATGAATGTACATGTACATAAAGAAAACCAAACTGGGGACAGGTGTTCTCATCATGATCCAAATAAGTTAATGGAAGAGGTTACCATTTTCTGGCTGCACTCCAGTGCCCTTCTGAAGAACATTACCGTATTGCATAAACTTCTATTGGAACAATCTGTTAAAAAAATTGCAAAAATCACATCTGTGAGATGAAGCAGCTTGATAGCCTGACATGGCTTGAAAGTTCAAGCAGACTGCTCTCTGGAGGTTGATAGGCCTTAGTGCTTAGAGTTAGGGCAGTGCCATGTAACTAATGACTGTAAGGAGAATGATGTAACAGCTGTATAGCATGTTTAGTTACTGAATTAAAAAAATTTAAATATATACGTCTCCTGATTTCTGCCTTAACCATTATTATTTGGCTCATTTCTTACAGCTTTTTTCTACAGCAAAGGTCAGCTAAGGGAAAAGATTCCGAGGAACGAGAGGAAAACATTGTAGGAAATATTTTGCAATGTTGCTTACTATTCTGGAGTAAATCCAGAGGAACACTGGTGCTTCTACTGCAGCATGTATTTACATCATGGGAAAAACTAAGAGAATGGGAAAAGAGACAGTCAGTGGAAATGGGCTGTAACATGATTGAAGAGAGGGGTCAAATTCTTTCCTGCCAAAAATGAGCAAACCTCTGTGAAAATGTCAGTGAAGCTTCACTCAGAAATGTCATGAGAAATTTTAGCCAGAGAGGGAATTTCACAATGAATACGTTTCTGTTTTTGAAATAGAGCCATATCTTTAAGCACTTTTGTGATTAAATGCAAACATTTTCAGTGGGCTTTACCATGCGCCATTCTACGAGACTCATCTGTTTCCTTGCTGAACAGCCCATGTGTCTGCACTATGTTAGAGAAGGGAACCCTGCAGCTTCCAGGATCCTTTCCACAAATGTGGGCTACTGACTCCTCACTGAGTAAGTCAGTGCCCTGCAGCCACAATCCCTGCCAGGCTGATGGGCCCTTCTGCCGGGTGTCAATACAGTTCTGGCTTCTCTGCCCCAACGGCCACTTCTGCAGCACTGGTGTGAGCTCTGCAGATCTCCAATGATCTTTTAAACAACTTTTTAAAAACTGCTTTCATGACAGCTTTTAAAAGTTCTGATTGAAGTTTGGGAACTTCCACATCCAGTTCAATTCTGAAGCATGAAATTAATTTCCCATAATTTTAAGTTACCTTCAGCCATATTTTGTTGTAGATGAGTGAAAGAGTAAAAGCATCAGGCTTTATTTATAAGAAGAAATCTGAGAATTAAGGAGTTAATTGTATTCTGGCATGAATAATATTCTCATTACCTCACTATCCAATATGGGTAAACAGAAAGAATCAGAAATATATTTATGAGTATTTCAAGGGTACTATTAATTTTGATAGATTTTTGTATGTACACCAATATATCTTAGAATATTGATCTAGTCCTTGGATATATGTCCTGAGGTACACAATGTAGGTCCTGCTAATTAGAACTCTTAAATTTTGACAAAATTAGTAGATTTCGAACCATGGAATGTAGTCAGGCTCAGTAGTTTGCTAAAAACTGTTCCCTTTATGGAGAATAGAAGTAGCTATATTAATTCAATTTTCAAAGAGGAAACCAATTAGGGAGTTTTTTTCTTGCTAAATGCACAAATCATTTTCACAGACAGGTTTTGTGGAACCCTATGCACTTGCCTACATATTTTTATCCACAAGAACTCATACCAAGACAGCAAACCAAGAAAAATCCAAACGCATGCAAAAATGAAAGAAAAAGTAAGCAAAAAGATTTCTCAAAGATTCACATCCTAGTTAAACAAGTAACTGACTTGGCAGGTCTTATCTTTGTTCTGTCCCTGCAGCACAGTCTAGGAAAGAGAACTCCCGGTGGGTGCTGTTAGTCTTGAATAATAAAACAGATAACATGCAGAGAAAGCTGAAAAGAGCCATTGCAGAGGTTAAGGGAGAAACACTCATTTTGGAAAGGAATCCCAGTGGTGGATGTAAAATTTGGCTGAATAAAAGGGAACACACGTTCTTGTGGCAGAACAGCTCAGCAACAAAGAAAATAATTGGGCATGAAAAGCTTTATTTTCCAATTAGATCAGTTTAGGGAGTTTGATACATGCGCTGTGCTTCTCCACCATGTCTTGTCCAACTTTTGGTCTCTCTGCAGTTGAGTAGTTCCAGGTTCAAGCCTGGACTTCTCCTTTGTCAAAGAATTGATGGGAGCAGAGATGGAAGAAAGATCCCCCACAAAGTTTTCTTCTTACACTTTAGTCACAGACCTTTCTCCTTTTCACAAGTGTTTCTGCTCATAAGTCAGCTGGAAACCCAGAAGAGACCAGGACAAGTTTTACAGTGATCTGCTCCCATATCTCTGCGTCAATGTTATTTTCTGAGAGCTGTTCCCTAGAAAATATGTTGCTCTCACATCTCCAGCCAACATCTGGCCTGAGAACCCCTGCTACAGAGATATGAACACAGTCCTGGTCTTAACACGTTGCTGAACTTCCCACTGAGCAGGAGGAGGAAAATGTAAGAAAAGGGAGGAATGTAACACTGCCTTCAACTCTACTGGTACAGATTTATGACCCTGTTGAAAAGGTGCTCCAAGATCTGCTGCAAGATAATCTTTGTTGGTTCCCTAGAAGTAGCTTTTAAATACAAGCACCCCCACATGGGAAAGGTGTGGTCTACATTCAGCACACAAATAACCATGAAAATAGAAAAATACTTTGTAAATGCAAAGTATAGATCCAGGTAACGCTAAGACTGCCTATCTTTCCTTGAAGTTATGAGCTGCATGGAGAGAAGTGCCAAGTGTATGCATCACTCGCCAAGAGTGTGCAACAGGGTTTATAACACTGGGACACTGAAGGTCTAGTTGTCTTCCCTAGAACGCTTCTCATCTGCTCTTCTCTTTGTCAAGCCTCTCCACTTTCCTGTACATGTAAAGTTTAGCAATACTAATAACATATACTTCTTTTGTAAAGCATTAACATCTGCTAAAGCAATGGAAATATTCATTCATATTAATAAGAATAATTGGTGGTGCCTATTGGAAGCAAAAACGTACAGGAAGAGAACAGAAAGCATTTAGTTAGGAAGTATAGCAGTTGGGAGAAGCGTCTGTGTCATGTGTTGTAAATGTGGAAAAGAGAATACAAAGGACCCCTTTAATTCACATGAGATTCACGACCCCTCGTATACCACGTTTGGTGCTGATTTATTTGAATTAAGATGGCAAGAAAACCTCCTCTCACTGTTTTTTGTTGAATTTTTTCGTTTAGTTTTCTTTTGTTTTTAATCAAGCTCTTGCTCAAGCCCTGTGAGTAAGAACTCAGTAACACATTGTAAATCACATTTTGCAAGTTCTGTGAATTCAGATGAGATAGTAAAAGATAATGCTGTATAATTCACATGTGGCTGGTTTGTCATTCAGGCACCACATGTCAAATTCTCCCTCTACACAGCTGAATGCATGAGCAAAAGAGCTGTAGAGACTGCAAATAACATAATTTTAAGTTCCTGGTCATTAGCATGCTTTGGTTATTGCTGAAACAATTCAGTGTCTTACGAGTGCAAGCATAAACCATTTTTTTCAACAATCTTTGAGTCAAATTCAATTTAGCATGAAACTTTTCCAAAAGAGGAATTGACAAAAAAGCCCAAAAAACAACAACCAACCAAACCAAAACAGAAGAAATAGACAGTCCGCAATCCAACCTTTCCTAAGTAAATGGTAGGGAAAATTATATTCCAAAACAAAAGTGTGACATCCCATCATGATAACAAACGATTTCTCAAAGCTTCACATGCCAAAAAACCATCTGAGTAAAACTTTTTCAACAATGTAGTGTTATTTTTAAGGTGTCAGGGATTGTCACTGACTACAGTTGCTCAAACAAGGTCTCAGCAGAGTCACTGTCCTAAACCTACTCTGTAGTCTTTGGAGAGAAATAGGTGAATTGCAATCCAAAAAAGCAACTTCTCTATGTTGTCCCTAAAGAGAGTCTCACTTAAGGTGTCTATAGCATAGGTGTAACTCACATCACTCATGGATCTACCATTTACCAAAATGAGGCCCCAAATGGTCTGACAATTGACTCATAGTATAATGTAAAGACTAAGTACTGTTCAAAAGTACAAAGTACTTTATACTACAAGTACAAAAGTACTAAGTACAAAACTAGAGTTTTATATGTCCCAGTATGCAAAACAAGCAGCTGCACTCTCACGTGCAGCTAGAAAGGACTGGTTTCTTATTCCTAAAGACACCCAAGGTCCTCATGTGGCTTCATTTTCACTACCTACCTAACCACTCACAGACATGCCTATTTGCCTACGCAGACCACTACAGAAGGAAGAGCCAGGGCATTGTTAAGGACATGTCAATCTTTCAGATAGATGCACAGCGGAACGAAGTATGATCATCATTTTGTTTGAAGACATCCACACCAATGCCTCTCCGAGACCTCTCTAGCTGCATTTGGCACTGATCTATGTATTGCTATGTTGTCAGCTACCAGACAGCTTTGTAACATTCATTCTGTACAGGGCTTCTCTGGTTTTTTTTTTCTTTTCAGCCCTAGAGGTTCCAGTTGTTAATGATGCAGGAAGTTTAAACAACTTGGAAAAGAACAAAGCTCTTGTGTCATAAATGATAATGGAATAGTCATCATAACTAGAGAAATAGATACTGCTACAGGTAAGGGTATATTTTCATAAAATCATGTACACATTGCATTAAATATAAGTATGTATATATTATGCATAAAAACATATAAAATAACTGGTATTTGATAGGACCAAGCAAAAGAACAAAAAGTCTTGTATTAGTTGGTACTACTGAAGAAGAGCTTACCTGAACAAGTTTACATGAAAACATGCATATATTTACTTCTCCAGGGAATGCAGAAAGACTGAAATCCTTCATTTCAAACAGAGGAATGAGCAGTTATGGATTTATTGGGAATTTTTAAAACCATTTCTCCTTTCTAGTGTATTTTGAGTAGAGTAGTAGCACTTGGAGGTATGATTTGAAGATATGATTTTTATTAGTAGTGTAGATAGTTGACCATCTGCTGTTTAAGAAGCAACAAAATAAAAGTAATTTTGCAAAATGTCTGTACTAAAAATGAACTATAACAAAAGCTATCTATAACCATTGGTGATTTCCTGCTTTTCCTTTTAAAAGGATATATCAAGTCAGTGTCTTTTTGTCATGAGTCTAAGAAGCAAAGTCACAGCAGAGGAAAATATTATTACAGGTTTATTATGTCTCAAAATATAGAAATATATTCCAACAGCATATTTTAAAGAATAATATAACAATAATCTTCAACTTCTTAGTCTCAAAATGGTACACCATTATTTTAAAATATATTACTTAATGTACCCAAAATTTAGTATCCATCAAATTCCATTTAGAATAAATTGAGTTCAAAAAAGCATGTCCACCTACCCAATTTATACAAAACCCAGTAATTCTTTTGAAGACAACAGAGGAGTTTAACTTTTCTAAAATGGTAATTCAGATGGAAACCTATTTTCCTATACACTCTTGTGCATGAACTGCAACTAAATGTAGATATGTAGGTAATGTCAGTATAAAATACAGATGGGAATGTAAAATGAAACTGTTCTATTAAGGGGAAAGAGTTCCCAAGGCTGGAATCAGAACTGCTAATTTATTTTTTTTTTAATTGAGTGTATGCATAGAAAGGATTTATGTATTACTCCAACAGCAAGATAAAATAAATTAATTTCTGCAAAAACGACAGCTGCCTATTCACATGCATACACACAGTCACACACACATGCTGTTTTTATCAGTCTGTAATCATCTGAGTTTTCTGAGAGATGTTTTAAATAACCAGAAAAGTCAGAGTTTACATGAATAGACTATCTAGGAAGAAACTTATAAATCCTATCCATTTTTTAGCAAATCTTTGAGAATGGTTTAAAGGAAACATTTTTAACGAAGGCAATTCATGATAAAAGCATATGTTATAATTAGCCATGTAAGAGAGATAAAAACATTTCTATTTTCCCATTTTCTTAACACTAAAACAAAGGGGTGCCCAAAGACATTAAATGTAATTAACTCAAAATAAACATATGTGTAGTGGTGGTGGGAATGGTAATCTATAATTGGTTGTGCAATTCACAACCAAAGGATTTAACTTGAGGCCAAAATTTAGTGAGATTAAAAAGTTATTTATATGTATTTAAGAACTATGAAAGTTACAATAGTTAATGCTAAATAAAAGAGAAAGTATCCCATAGAAAGTCTCATTATTTAAACCAATCCCCACCTGACAGAAAAGCAGATGAGACTGAAAGCAGGCTGCAAGTTACACACCTTCTTATGAAAGGTGGTTTTTATCTTTTCCTGAAAACAGCCACCACCAGGGATAAGATTTTTGATTAAACAAGTGACAACTGCTGCATCCCCTGTGCTTTCCACTGCACACTCATATAACACATCAAGAAGTGAGAGCTAAATCAAACAAAGCCCTTCCACACCCTGTACTCTGTATACTTTGTGTATATAGTGACTTGTGTATGTAATGGGAAAGCTTGTGTGGTTTTTAGTTTGATTTTGTCTTGTTTAAAACTATTATAAAAATATCTGCCAGAGCAGTTTAATAGATAATAGACTGATACGATTTGAGGTAAGAATGTTGTAGTTAATTTTTAGTGTTAACTTGGAAAGTCATAGATAGAGGCAAGAGTCTGTCTGCATGGAATTTCTGAAGCCTGCAGCCTTTTGCAAACTCTGCAGCTCACAAGCCAAAAAGTAACATACTCCTCCAGTTACACTCATCTTGTTAAAGAAAATAGTTATAACAATTATGTGCAATTTTTTCACTTCTATTTTTTAATCTGCTATTTATTTACTTAAGCACTGTTCAACATTTCACTTTTTCTAATGGAACAGAACTTCTAAAAGAAAAAATATGTTTAGCCAAGCAGTTTTGTTTAGTTTTTTTCCTCCTGTGCCTTTTTCTAAATAAATACCTTGCCACAGTTTTCATTGGCACAATATGACCAAATGCATTTTAGTTCCTCTAACAATATAAAGCAGTTACAGAAGTTCTGGAGTTTCTAGTTTAAAAAAACTCTATACAAAAAGGCTTTACTTTACAATATTGAAATGGGATAAAGCAGATTTCAGTATGGTCAATGGAAAAATTAATTTGTGAACTCCTACTGCATAGTGAGGTGACCCATTAAATAAATGGTTCTGAAACTTTGCTCATACAAAAGAAACTATATACTTTTAAATAAATAAAAGCTACTATATACATTATACTGTACAATTAAATGAGAGATGACATGAAATGGAATAAATTTAGGCCTGCCTTTTCATCAGCAAGGCTCATATCTTGACTTTATTACAATTTTGAATAAAACCCTCTGCTTTAGATTATTTTTTTATTTTAGTGGCAGCCACATGAACGCACCACCATATTCCTGTATTTTTTTAAAATAACATTGGAACTGTCATCAAAGTAGAGCACGGAGATTGCGTTCAGTTTTGTTGGTGCACAGCATGGCTTTGGTACATGATCAGGGAACATCAAGTGAACCTGAAAGACAGATAAATACATAGCTCATATATCAAACAGAGAGGTACAAGGACAGTGTCAGTGCAAAACATGTCTTTGCAATTCAGTCAGGGCTGTGGTCACAAATTTTCCTTGGTTAGCGACTTTAAAGCACAGCTTACCTCCAGCACATTTCTCTGACTTCAATTGTGCAGGCAGAGTTATACAATAAAAGCAGATGGAGAGATAAACGAGGAGAAGCAGCCAAGACAGAAAGCTGGTTTTCAGATGAAATTCAGAGAAGAACTGGAGTTAGGCAGCTGGTCAGGAAAACATTTAAACATATTGTCCATACCATCTTTGCTGAGGGCAGGGCATAAATAACATGAAGCAAAGGCTCAAGCCCCAGGTATCACCAGGACCCCAGCATGTGCTAAAATGCTTTCCTGTGTTGGGAGCTCAGTGTGGAGGAAAAGCTATTGCAGACAGCAAAGGCTGTGCAGGCAAAGCCTCCTATTGAAACTGTTTTCAGCCTATGAAATGGTAAGATGTGGGGTCTTAGACAGTATAAGTGCATTTTAAGGTCTTATCTAGGTATCAGTGGATCCAATTCTACTTCCACAGAAATAAAAATCAGTTCATAACATGGGTGCCAGCTGGAGAGAATGTTTGGGAAAGGGGCTGAAGCAGAGAAGTCTTTATGGTCACTAGGCTGAAATACATCAATGAAAGGTTAAAGAGAAAGAAAAGAGTTTTGAAAAGTGTCCCAGAACAAACAAGATCTAGTGGAAATATCTGAAAATGGAGGAAATGCAAGTTCTTTGTACTTGAAAGAAGGTTGGATGTAATATTCTACACATGTTGAAGACTTGGAAACTGGGGAGGCCGGAGAAGAGGGAGTTGTAATAGAGAGGGCAAGAGATTATTAAGGCATGGATGAAGACTTCGGCAGTAATAGGTTTCATTTGTATGTTAAGTCTTTGTAAATCTGTTAGAGCCATCTGTCTTGCAGTGATATAAACCCAGAGCCTTTGCCAGACAACAGAGAACAGTCTATCAGGAAACAATTTTTACATAACAGTTACCATGAGAAGGTCTTTTGACATGAGCAATAATAAATCCTGAAGTAGCAGTTTTGTAACACTTGAGACACACATTTAAAAAATATTTAACAAATGAATAGCAAAGCACCGGAGAAAAAAAGGATTGTGCCTCACCTAGGCAGATGTTTGTCCTGCCATAAATCCTGGTCCCACCAGCCCCTGCCACCCCTGATGGAAGATCCATGGCCCCACAATGCCCCCATGGAAGTGATGTTCACTTTTTTCAAGAGTTTACCCCAAATTCAGTGTAAGCCAATCTGTTCATCCACTGCCTTGCATGACCAGGAAGTCAACGCTACCCCTGTGCCTGTTCTGAGGGTGATGGGAAGCAGGAGAGGAGAAGAAAGTTGATAGAACTCATTAAATGCACCCTGACTTCTATTTATATGCATCTGTATAGTCTGTTTGCCTGAGTTCAGTTGCAGAAAAACAAGAGAGAGAGAGAGAGAGAGAGAGAGAAACAAAGGTACTGGCTTAGTATTTCTCCTATTCTTGTTACAAAAGAAAATAAAAAAGAATCTGTAAAGTTTGGAGGGGTACCAAGGAACAATCACTTCCCAACCCAAAGAGTAGGCTTTTTCAGAATGGTGTAATCAGTATGGCTGGGAGATGACTGCATTTGGATTAGGGTGGAGCGTATGAATAATTGCTTCCCAAGCCATCCCCATGTGCACACCTTGTGTAATTCTGAATCTTGTATAATTTAAACCAGAAAGCATTCAACTACTGTTATCTCATCTAATTTATGTACAGCTAAAATTTAATTGGCCTCATGATTTTTTGGCTGCACAACTGACTGCATGTACAGTACATGCAGAGGGAGACACACAATTCCAAAATGGCCATAAATGGGGGAAAAATTAAGTATCCAATTTAAAAAATAGGACAAACTGCACACATTTCTTAACAATGGGAAAATAACTATTTTTGGACAGGAAAGACACATGAGAGACAGTAGCACTGGGCCAACTCATATTTAACAGTCCACAGTTGCAGGAGGGAACTCTAACCTGGGGATCTCAGTGATATTGGCAACTTTTCTGGACAATATTTGCATAATGCTATACTATTGCTTTGCTGACCTACTTCTTTTCTACTCAGGACTGCAGATATGCTGTTCTTCATTGTCTTCTAAGTGCATTGGTATATTCCTTGCCAACTGGCATTTTCTGTTCCCTTTCACCTGAACCCTTTGGCACACTTCTATTTATTTTCAGCCTCTGACATTTTCCCTTCTTTTTGTAAATCTTGCTGACTCAAATTCTAGTATAGAGGAATAATGTTGCATTGGTGACTGGACTTGGAGAAAGTGAGTAAATGAAAAGCTGAATGGAAGGGAAAATGTCTCAGCACATACTGAGTTTTTAAAAATGTCCCTCCCATGTAGAAATACCAGGCAATTTTCACAAACAGAATGTTTTCCATCAGAAAGAAATCAAACTTTATTTTTGCTTGTTTGCTTGTTTGGTTTTGGGTTGTTTTTTCGGTGGGGGGTTTAAATTTGAGGGGAATATTGGGACCAGTATCCCGGGTAGTAACTCCACTCTTTTCTCAGGGGGGGAAGGTTTTTCAGGCACAGACTTTTAATGTGAAAATAGAAGACACTGTCCATGGACAAACTCATCAGCATAATCTGATGGTCAGGATATTTTACAATTATCAGTTTAAATGCTGATCACCTTAAATCCATGTTTCTCTAATCGCAGTTGAGTGCCTTGACCTTGCAAGAAACTAACTAGGGATGGCAACCCTTTCCTGTTCTCATTTCATGCTGTCGCTCCCTCCTTGTGTATTATCTCTCATTTCTCTCTTTCTTAATCATTCTGCTAATACCAGTGCTATTCAGAGCAGGTTCTTCAGCTGGCACAGGTGAAAAATAAGTTTTGACCAGACTGACCAGACTTTGACATTACAGTTAGTCATAGTCTAAAGGTCGTGATTTCTGTAGCTGAGTGTTGCTGGGATAGAGGAGGCCTAGCCAGCTGCCTCAACTAAGATCATCTTTTTGGCTGCTCCAGCTGAGGCACAGGGCTAACATAAGAATTAGCAGAGGCAGAAAGCTGGCTGCAAAACCCCTTTTACATGTACCAGGCAGAGCAACAGATCCAAAGACACTTATTTTTAAATTGCATTTGTAAGCCAGGCATGACTGAACACAATTTCTTACATGCAAATGCATCTGTTTGCAAAGCTTCACATTAAATTACAGTGTAAGAATCTCTGCCAACAGTTGACAACAGAGGTCCACAGAGTGGCCAAGTGTCATCATTTCTGGAAGGTATAACATGTAGATGTTAACACTGAGCTTCATTAAGCTACAAAAACTCTTGGAAGTCAGACCAGGGGGCCCCTTTGGTTCCTGTCTACACAATTCTCCAGTAATATAGCACAGTCTTCTCATGTACTATTGCATTTGAAATGAAGGTGAAACCTACCACTCAGGCCACTCTGAGCAGCTCATCCTCTCTCCAACAAAATGACTAAAGCAGTTTTTGAAATGAGCCATGATTTACCCAGAAATAATCAAAATTCAGTAGTGGTAAACAGAAGAGTCAGACTCTGAGCAAACACACAAACAACTGCAGCATAGGCAATTACAACACAGTCAGAGGCATACCAGAGTCTGAACAATGGCATGGTTTGTTGCGTTCATGTGGGCATTGAGGGGGAAAGAACACTCTCCATCACAGTAAAATGCAGCGTAGCCCTCCGGTGCAATAATCCAATCCTAAAACAAGAGCAAATGAATACACTCATTGTATTTTCTCACTAAGGGAATTTATAACTATATCAAACTAAGACTTGCTCATGACAAAATGAACTTCAGAAGGTGGCATGTGAAATGAATTTTTTTTAAAAAAAAAAAAAGTACTTGCTTTGTTCATACAAAATTGAGATGAAAATTAAATTAAACCTAAAAATCTGTACTGAATATCAACTAATGAGGCTATAAGGGAGATTAAAGATTCAAATATATTTGCAGAATACTTTTCCTTCCAAACTAAAAATCTTGAGCAATTTTTGGTGCAACAAAAGTAATTAAAATGCATTCTCTTCCTTCAGTCTACTCAATACTATTTAACTGCATTATTGCATGAGACTGAGGGTTGCTAGTGATTACCCATTGGCATGTCAATGAATCATACATTTTCAGTGTTTCAAGCAACACAGCGTGGGCAAAAGACCACAAGAGGGAAAATATTGTAAAATGTTAATGAAAGCTATGTGTTTAGTTTGCTGAATTCCTCCTTTGCCAGGTAATGGAGGTGCTGCAGGAAGGGCAGAGAGGATCAAGTAGCTGCTTCTTGGGATTTGTGTCTTTTTGGTTTTTTGTATCTTATTTCACTCTGGGTTTCACTGATCAAATATTGTACAGTGTAGCTGTGCCTTTCCAGCTGAAACTTTTAATTCTTATAGCAGTTTTTGTATTAAAAATAGATTTTCCTTTTACTATGGCTTTTACCTTGGCCACTGTGGCCACTGATCTGAGAGCCTAGCACATCTTAGAGCATACCAGAATTTACTGTTTAAAAAAAATTAAAAACTGTTGATATCTGAAAAAACCCCCACCCTGTAATCTACAGACAATGGCTCACTTGTTCAGTGGCCTGAGTTCAATACCACAAGCCTGCTCTGTGGCCCTGGACAGGGTAATTATGCTGTGCAGACTTGGGAAAACAGCCTCTGCCTACTTCTTCTGGCTGCTGTAGGGATAAATATACTACAAAATATCACACAGGATAATGAAGCCATATGAGAATCTGAGCTAGATACATAAAGGATGAGCTGTCACTAAAGAGACAGCATACTTTTTCTCCTTATAGACTTGTTCTGCTCCTGGAGAGTTGTTTTAAAATAATTCAGAGAAATGTGAAATGCACAGTGCAGCCATCCCTGAGTTCTTAACTACATATGCAATTGTTATAGGTTGCTGATGGTCTTCTTATTCTTTCTTTATAGAGCATTCCTTGCTTTCTGGAATAAAACCCTAGATGGATCTCTATTTTCTTTTACCATAATGCCCTGCCTCTGACTTCATGACCTTTTACTGCAAGTACATTATTTTTTGTTGCTGTATGGCAGGTGAGTTTTCTTCAGAAATTATATAAAACTAGCTATGCTGTTATAAAGACCACTGAGCAGTGATCCAGGATTTATTTCCCTAAGGACCCTATCCCAGTGAAATCTCTATGACCTGCAGTAGAGAGCACAGAACCAGGGAGATTTAAATCTGAACTGAACTAGTGAAAATTTAAAACATTTCATTATTTGGTGTGGGGATTTTGGTTTCATTTACTGCAGTTTCATTCATCTCTTGAGCAGTAATTCAAATTTATCTTTATGTGAGTGAATCCAAATCATAAAGCCACTAACGTATGCAATATCTTTGAGAGAAGATCTAAAAGAGGTAAAGTTATAGTGATAACAATACTGATAAGGATTTGTTACAAAATGCATTTAAAGGATTTGTCTCTCATCATTGAAATACCAATTTCCATAAAGAAAACAGTGTAAATAATGGGGGACTTTAAAATAGTTTGTCCCAATTTGAACTGATAGGAAAGAGAATTTATAATCTTACCTGCCATCCTAAGTCTCGGAAACTCACATAAAGTTCATGTTTCTTACATGCTTGTTTTTGCTCACTTGTGTTATAATCTGCAGGAAGTAAATAACATTAATAAATTATTTTGAAGCATTGCTAGGACTCACAAGATATAGTTATTTTTGAGATCCTGACAAAGATGTACAAAAGAAAGGAAAACCATACTGTCATTTATATTCCTAGGGTTAGTTGTAAAGGCAATGTAAACCTGGAAATACAGAATCAGCACAGTCAGACTGATACAATTTCCATACACTGGCAAAATAATGCATACAGCATTAGGGGAAACAGATTTACAAGATGTCTGTTTGCTGGTTAGCTGGGTAACACTTCTGATAATATCCACACAGGTAATCAAAGAGGATAAGTGAGACTCTGATCCAAAATACGGGGAAGTCCGTCTGTATGTTGGCATGGTTTTAATTGCCAGGTAAAGAAAGTAGCCCAATTCAAACGATAAATTAACAACAATAAAAAATGTCCTGAAACAAGGGAATTTCCAAAATATCTTAGTTAAACACATTGTAGCACATTGTATACTTCTTAATTTTTTACCATGTTTTCTGGAAATATTCACCCCTTGATGATCTTTAGTTGATAGTACTAATGTAACATTAGTACTTATAGGTGCTTTTTAAAAGACTGAAAGCTCACTGTCAGAGCTGTGTCAGGGTAGGAGGACACAGAGAACCTTTCATACATACTTCTCCATTAAAACCTTACTCCTGGAGAAATTCTAGTACTTGTTCCTTACTGCTCCTAAGTAACAGGAAAGGAAGGGAACAGGGTCATGCCTTCATCATGTTAGCCCCCAAAGTTTGTTTATGGAGCTATTCATGTGATGCTATAAGTGAGGCATGTGACAGAGCAGGGACTACAGGCTTTTTGCTCTGTTTCCAATTCAGGAATGCTTAGGGTGACTTTTTTGAACCAAAATAATGGTTCTGGGAAAAAATGTTCACAAAAAAAAAAAAAAATCACAACAACAAAGCAAGCAAACAAACAAAACTCCACAAAACCCAAACAAGGAAGACATGGAAAAAGAAATAAATCTTTCCGTTTCAGGAAAAGAAATTTTTTTTAGGAACATTTCCTTTTAACATTGTGAGACCTGAGACTGAAATGGGAAGGTATCTGAAAAATTTCAGGAAAATTAAGAGAGAAACTAATTTTTCACATAAAATGAAAGGAACTTCTACAGTCTTTGAACTAATCTATGTCGTTTTTCACTATCCTTGCAGAAAACTCTTCCAAATATATGGCCTAGAGGAGTTTTTCTGCACATTTGCCAAGTACTTCTTGTCAGCCATCCTGACCTCTGCTACCATTGCTTCTCTGGGTTCTCTTCAGCTTCTCTGTGTCTTTCCGAAGATGTGATGGCCATAACAGAACACAGTGTAAAATAAAGTGAAATACTTATTTCATAATATTTCAGGCTTATTTTCTAGTAGTATAACACAGAATAGGAGTTTTGCAGCAAAACCAACACTGTCAAATAATCAGCTTCCAAATTTTTTTATATATATATTCATGCCTTGTTATCCTTAGGACTCAGTTATAGTTATACAAATCAATGAATAAAGAACAGACTGGGGACGAGGATGTTGATGAGAACTGCAGCATGATGGGGCTGCAGCAACTATGGTAGAGTAAAGGTTCTGAGGGATGACATCAATAACAGCATTGTAACTCGTTGCAAGTCAAGCAAGTATGGCACAAATCCACTGTGGCTGACTAGGAAAACCTTGACTGAACTCAGATTCAAATAGGAAGCAAAAGTAATGTGTAATTGGGATGACCTACACAGAAATAATATAAACATATTGCCTGGGTATGCAGGGATGGATGTTAGGAAAGCTGACGCTTAGTTGGAATTGAAACATGAGGGATGTAAAGGTCAACAAAAAGCATTTCTATAGGTACATTCATAGCAAAAAGAAAACATAAGAAAAATACAGCTTCGTTGTTCTGTAGAGCAAATGACCTAGTGACAAGGACTCAGAACAGGTTAAGGTAGTCAATGACTTCTTTGTCTTGTTTGTTACTGGTAAGATTTACCCTCAGGACTCCCAAGTCCCTGATCCTAGTGGCAGAAGCTCTACCCATAGTCAAAGAGATAGAGTTAGGAATCAGTTAAGCAGCTTGAACATACATGAGTCCATGTGAGCAGAACAGATGAATTTCAGGGTGGGGAATGAGCTGACGACCATTGCAAAGTCGCTTCCTGCCATTTTTGAGCATTCATATACTGAAAGACATTTATGATGATTCAAAATGGAAAATGTCACACCCATCTTCGAGAAGGCCAATCAGCTTAACCTCAGTTTCTGGGAAGACTTTGGAACAAATTCTCATGGAAACTGTCCAGGCACACAAAGAACAAGAAAGTGTTTTGGGAACATGAATTTATTGCTTCAGTCAGCATGAATTTACTACTTCAAACTGTGCCTAATCAACCTGACTGTTTTCTGTGATGGTCTGACTAGCCTTGTGGGCTGTTGAAGAGTTCTGGGTCTTTTTCCCTTTGCTTTATGAAGGTTTTGGATGTGGTCTCCCATAGTATTCCTTGAGTCAAATTGGTCAAACCAATCAATAGGTAAGATAGGTAAGAATATAATGGATGGAAACTTGGCTAGGCTGCTGGGCCCAAACAGTTGGGATCACTGGTACAAAGTCCACCTGGCAGCTGATTACTAGGGAGGTCCCTAAAGGATCAGTAATGGTATTAACATCTTCGTTAGTAACTTGGACAATAGAACAGAATGTGTTCTCTTGAAGTTCATAGAGGATATGACATCTGGGAGGAGTGCTCAATCATCCGAATTACCAATAAAAGGCTGGACTGAACCAGATCCAGAGGAGACTCGACAAGATGTCATTCAAAATACACAGACAAATTTTTGTCTTATTGGTGACATGCTCTTTGAATAGACTTTTTCTTTATTTTTAAACAGGTTGTGTACCTACTTTCTATTGATAACACATGGGCCCAATATGTCTCCCAAAACTGTGTTAAAAGTTGTCCACAAGTCAGACATGTCCATTTGCAATACTAAATAACCATCAGGAATGTTAAGTTAGGCTTTCTAATAATACCTCAAATCCTCATAGTTTTTGAAGACAAACACTACATTCTTTCTTATGGTATTTTCCTAGCCCTTCAATGACAAAGGATGTCCATATATAGCTGGTTATGTGTTGCCATCTCAGATACTCTCAGTTGTCCCAGGGAATGCAGGGTCAAAATATACAACCACATCCCATGGGAGTTCCATGTCTTTTTGGAGTAGCAACAGGAAGCAAGGCAGGATGCCTTAAAACATCACAAGTTTTCAAAAACCTATATGCCTTTAATACAACCAAAATCCCTAAATCATACTTTGTGCTGAGTTGTCTGTAATAATCTAATGGGTTCTGCACACACTCTAGAAGTACGGTGAGGGTAGTTGAAAGTAACGAGACTTAATGGAGTTGTGTTCACTGATCACTCTTCACAAGGATTATACATGCATTTTCACTAACATCAGTGCTCATAGGAGGTGAATATTGAACTTTTCTGTCTCAGTTGGGAATTTAAAACTCCTACATATAGAACACAAGCCACTTTGCAAAAAGAACTGTGACTGAAGAATGTGGAAAAGATGAACATAAGACAGGAAAGTCACAATAAGGTTTTAGATCCACCCAAGCAAGCAAACAAATGAAAGCTCAAGATTGTGGTTTTGCAAGCTTTCTCTGAACATTTTCATATTCAAGAACACATACAGAAGTTTTACTGCCAGGATGTAGCAGAAGTCTCTACAGTTAAAGGAGAAAATCTGAATAATACGTATGTAAGTCATTGCACAGATGTCGTCGTTGTGGTGATATTCTGAGCCATTTGAATATAGGTTCAAATGATGTGTGGTCACGCCAGAATACCTGATAAAGAGGCCTGCGTGTACAGACTGTAAGCCATCTAACCCATTCCCCTATGAAGAAAGTGAGACTCAGGAAAGTCTGTATTCCTTCCTTGAATTCTACCTTTCATGTAAGACAAATGTTGTGTATAATATAACATTTCATGTAAGTATCTAATGGGACATTTATAATAAGATCTGGTGCCAAGGATTCAATTTCACATACTGTAGCTTCAAGGCTCAAACACTTATTCTGTCAAGAATCAAAACCATAGGCTATTGTGATTGAGAAAACATTGTTCCTCAGCTATTCAGAGTCTGCAGTTGGAATCTAAACCCCCACACAGCAGAAAGAGCTGTGGAAGGAGGGCAATAAAATATATGTATAAGAAGTTTAACGAGATTTTTTTCCAGGGGAAATAAAGACATAAAAATATGCTTATACATACTTGTACAAAGTACTATATTTTGAATCAGTTAGTGTGACACCAATCAATAACATACACAAAATGTAGCCCTAAGTATTTTTTTCTGGTTTTGTCTCCCTCCATATGAACAAAAATTATGCAGCTTTGTTTTTTAGTTTCCTGGGGTAAGTCACTATTCAGTATTTAAATGTGGATACTCTCTAGTGCCCAATTACGCTGTAACTCTTTTTAGACAAAGCTAAAAAAAATCAAAATTAAGCCACCTTTTCCTAGGGGAGAGTTATCCTATGTACTTTGTAAACAACCTGTCTGGTTTTGGTTTGGTTTTGGGGTTTAAATTACTTTTTCTTTTATCTACAGTTTGACAAAAATAAAACTGGCTAAATAATGAAGAGTTCAATCTTCTCTGCATAGCAAGCAGGTAGAGCCTGAATGCTAAGCTTAATTCTGTCTGTCTTTACACTGCATTGATGTCATCTTCTCTTGAAGTTCTTAGCAATACAGGGATGATGACCCCAAGTCTGTCAACAATTTCCCAGCTATTATAATAACCGACACATAAGATTTTATTTTCTTCACATCGTGTTTGTGTATATGATAGAGTCACAGAATGTTAGTTGGAAGTGACCCTAAAGATCATCTAATTCCAAATCCCCTGCCAGGGACAGGGACTCCCCTGATTTTCCACTAGACCAGGTCTCATCCACCCTAAACCATTCCATGATTTTGTGAAACTTCATGAATAATTAAAAAAATGTCTTGTCCTTTGGAAGGGAAGAGCTGAGTTGTCCAATGGGGCTTTCCTTTCTGACATGCTGAGAATGAGTAAAGCTAATTGCTGAAATCCAAGGACTTAAAAAGAAGGAGGGAAAAAGAAGAAGGCAAAACACAAAAGGCAGGAGGTAAAAGAAAAGCTGACAAAAGGCAAGGGCAAAGGGAAACAGAAAAAAAATGAAAGAAAAAACGGAAAAAAGGAAGAGAAAGTGATGAAGAAAGAAGCAAGGAGAAATGAAGAAAGAAGCAAGGAGAAAATGAAGACATGATTGTGGTAAACTTGAGACTGATGTATAGAGAGAGGTATATCCAAAGTCTGTCACACGTAAATGGCAACATACATATCTGAGTCTGGCTACATTATCTCTGGCTATATAAGTGAGCATTTTTCACTGTCACTGTCTGTCTTAGATGCTGTAGATACAAGATTATGGAAGAAGATCAGAAATAAAAGATGTGTATCACACAATTATCTTTGCCCATCCCTGTGTCAAGTGTCTTGCATCAAGAAGTGAATGAGAATTGAATATAGTCTATTGAGAGTCTTCCATGAGAAAGATGATGGGCAAAATTCTTTGGTTTTTTTCCCAAAAACTTCTGTGTTTAATATGAAGAGATGAATTATATTTTGTAGTGCTGCTCATTAGTGAAGCTGTAGAGAACTTGGACAATTAGCCTTCTCCCACAAACCTGAAGGGATGCAGTATATTCCCCAAACCATGGGGCTGGTGAAGAGAAGAAAAAGAGCAGTACTCTGATAGCAGGCTCTCCACATGGAGGGACTATATTCTGAAAAGACTCAAAAATCAGAGAAATGAGAATATGTTCTCTTCTCTACGTCTTTTTCGCACACTGGTAGCATCTGGATAGAATCCATATGTTGCCTTTGTAGCCTTCAGCATGCTGTCATGATCCGATTATTAGGTTCTTAGAAATACCTCTGCCCGAATTAAGGTGCAAATGAGACCATATGCCAGTCAATAGTATGGGTTTTATTTGATAGTAAATAAGAGAGAGAGAGAGAAAGAGAAGAGAAAGGGAGGAAAAGGAAAAAGGATGAGGGGACAGAGAAGTGACAGAGGCAGAAAAAAAGAGTATCACCGCTCCGTGGGTCCCACTGGCATCCCGATGATTCTCTCCGGCCGGTCTTCTTGATGGTGAAGGTCCCCCAGCAAGCACAGAGTGCCCTGGGTTAATATACCCTCAAGCCAGGGGGTGATGTCTAGGCATGTCCCTGGAGTTTGCCATTGTCTCTTGCAACAGACTTTGGATCTGTTGCATCACATGTGGTCCTGTAGTGCAAGGCATCCGGGGGGGCACCTTGGGGGGTCTTTGATGGTCTCAGCTGCCTCTCACGTGAAAGTCCCGTGGATTTTGGCCTGTGGGGTTGGGTTTCACACAGCTGGGCCAGTTTGTATAGTTGAGGATGGATGTTCAGTACCTCTGGCCAGAGGTTATGCCACACACCCAAAAATCTCCTCTCCCCCACCGCACTCGGTTGGGGGGGGAAGTTTGTAAGCCTGGCTTCTGTGAGCTGTGTTCCCCCCCACCCCAAACTCAGCCGGGCATGATTCTCTCAGCGCAGCTGGTGGCTTTGGCTTTTTGGAGATGCATACCTTTTCCCCCAGCCTTGTTTGTTTCAGGTGATTGAACAAAAGGGTTTTCCCTTTATCTAATCAGCAGCTTGACTTTCAGTCCGAAGTCCCAGTCTTCAGGGAGGCATCTCTGGTTGTTGCCTTTTGTAGTATCAATGTTTGAGGCATGAATTATTTTCAGTCTCTGACACATGCTCATCCACATAATTTGATGAGTATTGTTGCAATAGTTAATAAAAGTGTTCTGGATCACCTATAGTGTGCAAAGTCCAGTGAGTGATCATTAATGACACCCAAATAAAGAAGTTTGTTTCTTTGTGACATGGGGATTGTTGAGGCAAGCGGCAAGGCAGGAGTGTGGAAGCCAATTTGCCACAGTGCAGAAGCTACACCTCCAAGCAGTTTTGCTACAGAAGATGTTGCTGTGTAAAGCTGCAGTCACTTACCTACCTTCAGCTTTGCCATCTTTTCCAGCTTGTCTATATCTTGCTGCCTCCCTCTCCAGGCAGTGATCAATGCCTCTAATTTTGATGCAATTGCTTCTTAACCTGATTTTGTTTTACCTGTATGGTTTTCTTGAACTGCAGTCTCTTTTGAAAGAGATCTGCATGGATCAACATATGTAGTGATGTACTTCTTGTTTATGTAGATCTTAAAGAGATTAGGAGAAAATTTGTTTCATAATACACATTTCACTAGAGACGTTCTGATTTTTCTTGTTTTACAACAGGTCTGAAGCACAACTTGATGCACAAACAAGATTGACAAGTATTTTTAGACTTACAGACAGGTCTCCCCATGGTAATTCTCATGTCAATGCAATTTGCCAGCATGTGATAAGGTTGTGGTTTTCCCAGGTTAAACCAGCAAGGAACTTGTGTTCAGCTTTCCTGCTATAATCAATGAGGCTTAAGAAATCTGTTCAATTCTCATTTTTTCATGCATTAGATACGTAGGATTCAATCTGAAAGTGCTATATTTATATTTAGGTATCTTATGTGTACCATGTACTTAGATGATTTGCCTTTCACACAAAATAATGCAATTCTCAAAATTAGCAGACATTTTCCAGGGAATATGAAAAAATAGTTAAATAATTTCTTTGACTTCTTTAGCAATTCAATAGCAGTTTTTGGTTGTTATGGTAAAATTATCCTTCTGCAAAAGATCTGGGAAAGGCTTTTGCTTTGCATTAGAGTGGTCTCTAGTCTGCCTCTGTCCAGGTCCTGAGACAGTATAAGTAATGCATATTGCCCATAACACTTCTCCTCAAATAGGTGAGCCACACTCCCAGGCTAAATTCTTTCCACAAAATACTGATTGGTTTACTTGTAGACATCCATCGGGTTTAAGAACAGCACTTACATTAAGGTTTTGATACGGCTTTAATAAATCTGCCAGAATCTAGAAAGATACACTTTCACACCCTTTTCGCAAAAAGCAGAAATGTTTGTTCAAAAGTGAAAATATTTAGAAAGTAACTTGGTGCCTTCAGATGAAAGGACCATTTCAGGAAAAACTGGAGAAAAATTTATTCCAGGCTCTAAAGGGATTAAGAACATTTTCATGTGCATCGTTGTCAGTAACTTTCAGGTGAGGGACCAAATTCACTCCATAGAGGGATATATTGTATATTTTCATCAGTACTTGTCAGCTGGTCTGAACTCCTAAACAGTTTACGATTTTTCAGATTGGTTAAGCTTCTTCATTTCCAGTATTGAAATTTTTGTGTTACATCTTGTCTTCTTCAGATGAAAGGCAGTTTAACAAAAGTCTAAACAACGTCCTTTGCTGAGGCTTCCTAGACAAGTAGTAGGGGTACAATCTTTCTCTTTACCTTCTATTTTTTACTTACGCATAGCAAAAATACCATCCAGTTGCGTACTGCGTAGACCTAGTTTCAAGCTCAGACACAGCCTTTCTTAAACTATTTGGTCATTTCACCCTCCTGGGGCCCATGATACATGTAACTGCTCTGACTTATTGAAGGTAGATCATGCCCAGGGCCAACATAACAAAAGAGAAGTGGGAACACAGTTTCTGATAGTTCAGCCAGTGAGCAGCATCTTTTTGAGCTGTTGTGACTGCACTGCATTTGAGCAGGTGCCCGTAACTCCTATGAAAAGACTAGTAAATCATAGCTCCATCTTACCCCCAACGCTTGGCATCCTAGAGGACTCCTGTTGACTACTGGATTTGTTGCGGCTCTGATTTTTCCTTTTATTGTTGGCTGCTCGGACAGAACGGAAGAGCACTTCACTTGCCTTGAAGAATGCAACCATGAATGGTTGCTTTGACTGAGGCCCATGTCTTCCAACCAGGCCAGCAGACTTAACATTGATACTTCGACCTATAAAGCAATGGAAATTGCAAGTTAAAAGGTGAACTTCTGTTCAAAAAAAGCTCCCAAAGCCACAGCGGGAGTTCAACTGCTGACTGAATCATAGCAAGGAATTTGCTATAATCCTGAATTTACATGATTAGGAATCCTATCCACATTTTGTTGAACAGAACTTAAAAAGACAAAAAGCTCAACCATTTGCAAAAGTTTCAACAGCTTTACAGGTACAATTTGTTATTGCATAAATTACAGTCTCTGTGTGCTATACATCTTTTTCATTACACAGACATTTTAATTCAGTCTCATACATACATCTATAGAACTGAAAAATAAATGATCCCCATTAAAGTCTATTTTCTATAGAAAGGATAATGTAACACAGTCTTCTAATTTTGCATCATTTCAGTGTGACATGGAATCTTACATCTCCAAAGAAAATCAGTAGCAAATGGAAGTGTAGATAATAAATATAATTGTGCTTTAAAAATAAATACTGTGCAGTGTTACTCAAACTGATGTTCATTCACCAGTAAAGGTTCGTTCAGGAGAAGAGAGTTTGAAGAGTGTACATTACTGACTCTGGTTCTGTTCCCAGGGGATGTGCATATTTCTTTAAAATATTTGTTCAGTCAGGACTGTGTGGTAACCTCACTATATTATGTGGTCTAAACCTCACTGAAAGAAAGGAAAGCAAAACAAGTCACTGAAACTGCATCAGTGACATTTTAGCAAATAAACCCTTGCTCTTAACAGAATTTATTTTGGCAGCATAAACACTTTTGTGCGTACGTGTATTATGCAGAGCCCTTCAACCGTCAGAAAATGAGACAGTGTCATGTGAAGCTGTGCAGCTGTGTAGGGTGGGGGACACAGAGGTCCTTTAACCGGGAAGGTATGGGCACTGGCACCGCATGCAGGGCGGCATCGGGGCGCCTCAGGATTCTGCTAAACCCACTGGAAAAGTTTGTTACGTGGGCAATGAAGGAGCATCTGCCTCGCAAATGTATAATGCTGTTAACACTCAATCACCCTGAAAAAGAACTTGCAAACAAGCATAGGAGTAAACCTTATAGAAATAAGCATATAGGTTTCCTTTTCAAACACAAACTTCCAGTGGCTGCATGCCAGAGTCTATATTTCTTAAAAAAACTCTATCACTGGCGTAAATGAAAGAGGCAGTTTGATTTGTGGTTAAAGTAGTTTCCATTCTACTTCCACTGTAACAAATGTATTAATTCAGCTCAGACTTCCTCCTTCTGGCAGCCCTTTTGCAGTAAAAAGAGAAATTAGAAGTTCCAGCCAAATACCATACCTTGAACTGACCCACTTCAATACATAAACACTTTTACAACATGTTTATTCAGGTGTAGCACTTTAAATTGGTTTAAGATGTTTCCAGTGACAGAGAGCCCAGCAAAGGCAAGAGAAGAACTGAGAAAGTTAGCAGTTATGGAGCAGAGTAATTGGCAACATATTCTGAACAATTTTGATAATTACTTTTTTGACTGCAAGGGAAAAATATATTTGTTGAAGCTTCTGATTTCATTTTAAATGCCTTTTTAGTCTTGTGTTTCTTTAATTCTTCTTTTCATGTGTTTGAGTTACTATTAAATAATTCAGTAACATTAATTTCTATATGTTCCAATCTTCTGTTGCAAGTCAGATATGGAAAACTGTATACACTATGCTCTATTCATAACAACATGGACAAGTTAGCTTCTTACCACAAAGTTCCACATTTCCCTTCATTTCTAGAGGGAATATTTTTACTATTTTTCTTTATTTCTCCTTCCAATGACTTTCAGAATTTTAATTTTATCTGTAAAATATTAATGCTTTACTGGTGGACATTTTAAGAATACTATTAGATTTATATATTGAGAACTGTAAAGGTGTGTGAAGCTTTTCTGAATTTAAATCTAGGTGCTCTGAATTTACAATGATGGATATTGTGTGCGAAGCAAAATATCCTTCAAACCAATGTGAACTCCCTTTAAAATAACTTTTAATATTATTAAGTTTCCTCTGGGTTTCCTTTAGACTTCAGCAATGAGATGGCTATTAAGATTCCACGAGTTAAGGCTTACTTGGTTATCCAGGGTATAGAGATATACTATAAAAAATTAATGCTGTGACCCACAGCCTTTTTGCACACAGAAACAGCTTATGTGACTTTATTCCTTTATGTGATTGATCTTCTAAGCAGCCAGCATGTGTTTTTAGGACTCATTTGCTCAATTCATGAATGGTATATACACTGGATCTGTTTCTAGTGCAGAGGAAAACTTTTATTGACTTCTGTGGTTCATCGTTAAACTTTTCTCTCTCAGTTTATTATATACCTTAGCTTAAATGCAACTTTCAGAAAACGAAGCAATCAAAATATACACTGCCCTTGAGACACTATATTTCTTCCAAGGAGGATCTCTGAACTGTTTAGTTTGGAAATTCAAACTACATATGTTGTCTCCATTTTAGGTTGCTTCTTTTTGAAAGTAAGTTTGCATTTACAGAACTTCTATTATCCTTTATTTGAAAAAAAAAAAAAAAGAAAAAAGGTAAGAAAAAAGAAAAAAGGTAAGAAAAAAAAAGTGTGCATGCGGGATATTTTCCTTCAGTCTGAAAAGCATTGCCCCTTATTGAACTGGATATATTCATATTTCAAAGTATTCTGCTTCTGAAAAGCGTCAAGCTTTTTGCCACAGCAGTAGCTCCATTTTGTGTGCCATGGTCTTGTTAGTAGTCCTTACTTTTGTCTGTAGTGTCAATTTCAGAATAGATTAAGAAAAATTTTACTCTATCCTGAATTTCCTCTTGTAGTAAAAAGCATTCATGGGCTTCATTTTTGTCAGTGGTTTTAATCTATCATTTCTTGTAAACATTTAGAAAACTTGGCTTCAATGACAACTGAAAATCCAGGTCTCTCAGGCATGTAGTTGTTCCGTACTGTGGCATTAAAGCAATACTTTCTAAAATCAGCTGAATGACTCAGGCTGACCTGCTTAACTACGCTTGGAGCTTCAGCCAGATGAAACTCATAAAACCAAAACAGCAAGGTTTGTCTTTCTGCTTCTCTTGAGCATCTCTGAGCAAGAATTGTACACGGTCAAGCACTCTGAAAAATGGGTTTCGTTTTGTCCTTTCATCATATCTTTAATTCCAAGGATTTCAAAGATTTTCTTCAGATTTCAGAAGAAAAGAAGAAAGTGCAAGTAATCAGCAGTCCACTTGTGCCTGCTCCACTGAACTTAGCCACTGCAATTGCCCCTGCACCTAGGAAAAAACCCCAAAAACATAATAGATGGATTTATTCTGTGCAGTGACAGTCCAGAGCCTTTGTATTCTTCGCATTCTGGCATGCACTTGTCAATACTGCTGTGACAGTTAAATATCTTTTCTACATACTGGCAGATATATTTGGAGACTAGGACTTATTTAAAGCACTATGTTTCAAATTTGCCGAACTCCTTAGTCCTTATTCATAGGATTCGGAGTCTTTGGCAAGATATATTTGTTTGACTTGGCATTTAAACTTTTTTTGGCTTTTATACTATTTGATAGTAAAGTGCCCTTAGCAGTTTGCATAAAAGCTTGCATGGTAGTTCAGGTTTGACTGGCTGAACTGAATGAATATTATTTGCCTTTTCACATTCTCTCCCCGAACAGTAAAGGAATCGCTGCTGCAGAACATAACCGTGAAGTTCAGCTTACGAGAAGGTCCTATCTCAACAATCCTGACAATTTTGTGCCTTTTGTTTTTTTACCCACAAAATAGGAATAACACTCAGGGTGATAACTGCAGGGCTATTTGCTCTGTCACTATGTCTGCTTTAGTGCTGTCACATGCAGTCATATCATACAATTCTTTTTGTGAACTGATCAAGTTCCATCTTAAAAGTTCATTTCCCCCCCAGCTGCTCCAAATGGAAATGCAAGAGCCCTTCAAGCTTTCAATAACAATCTATCTCGCAGTCTTGACCTAGAGACATATCCTTGTTTTTCATAATATTCAGAAAGTTGACTTAGATTTCTGAGATTGCCAATGTGGATGCCAATGACAGTGGTAAGATTTGTGCCTTGGCTTTATCTCTTCAGTTACTACATATTTTATGTAAAACATTGATAGAAACACTAATTTTGCAAGAGCTTTCAGTCATTATGCATCCTAGCCAGATTTACACTGGCAACATAGCACAAGTAATTCCAAAATCCATTATTTTGTCCTGAGTCATCAGACTGCAGCAAACCACTCATATGAAAAACAAGCACTTATTTACTTTCGAAGTGTTCAAGAAGCCACAAAACACATTTTACAGATTAATCACTACTGCCAGGTCACAGTAGTTATTTTGGCAATAATTTTACATATTTGTAATTGGAAATGAAAAATTTAGTGATTCTGAGAATTCATTTCAACATGGTTTGCAGAAAAAAAAATCCAATGCCACACCTATGGTTTTCTTCTTCTGGGGAGTGACATCTGAAATGAGAATTGGGAAAGGCCTTTTGAAGAAAGATCCTGATCATTCAAGGTCCAATAACATCTAATGTTTGAGCAAAAAACTGCCCATAGGCTCTGAATCTGAAAGCTCACACAGTAATTTTCAAAATTAGATACAAATTTCTGTGGTTTCTCATACCCCTCACGCATTCTTGAGAGCAATGGGACAAAAGAATTGAGGTAGATTTTGGCTACCTAAGCTTATTTTTAAAAAAATGAGAAGAGAAAAGCTAATGAGGATGATGTGATGGTCTATATTTAACACATCCTCAACACTCCAACTCCGAAGTATTTTTTACTGTCTCTATTGTATTGTCTACATAAACTGTTGTGCAAACTTTTCCTTTGGTGGACACATTTATCTATAATAACATAAAATATGCTTTTGACACAAGCTTTATGTGTTTTATTAACTCTTTTTCTCCCTGGAGGCTTTAAGGAATTCTGACAAATGGGTGGTCTTGGATGGTCTGTTCTGCCTTTCCTAGGCTTCCTCACTTTAGTCAAGATTAGATTCATCTTTTGTTCATCAAATCTTACATTTTAGTTGTTTTCACTCAGTTCTTTTGAAGGAGTTTTGGGTAATTTTTTGTATTCATTTTGGTATTCATAAAGCTCTTGAAGAAAGCACTTGGGAACATGTAAGGAACCCTGATATGCTGTATAATATGGCAGTACCATACATGCTTACACAAAAACATCAGATGTAATTATACACAAAAAATGCTCTGTAAGTGCTTGATTTATCCTTTTAAGTTAATGCACTTAAACTGTGAGTGGCTTGTGGGAGTCCTGGGGCTTTTCTGCACCATTAAAAAATGTGTTCAGGAAGAAAATAAAACAAGGAGAGATTAGATTAATTGGTCATCCACCAAAGAATAAAATGGATAAAAGCCTTCTGAATGGAATGGAACACAAATGCCATTATTTCTAAACTAATGGTGTTGAGAAGCAGATGTATCCTTCATCTGTCTGGGAAGCAGGGTGATGGGGATCTGCACAGCTGTACAGCCAGGGCCAGTGTGCACCAGTATGCAGTGGTGGTAGGAGAAGGGGCGGGAGCCCATTTCACTCCCCTCCTTGACCCTTCTGCTTAAAGTGAGTGTGCCCTTACTAACAAAGGGTGTGTTCACTTGCTACAAGCTGACACAATGCAGACCCTATTTGTGACCCAGCTGGAAACAATGGTTTCACCTATCTGAGCAAATTAAATAGTGCTGGAACTGGATCATCTGCTCTGGTCAGGGTGGGAGTGTGCTCCTGGTGCATTTACGCCCTGTGCCAGCTCCACCACAGAGTCAACAGAACCTCAAGGCAGTACTGCATGGGACCTTTCTTATGGGGACAGCTGTCATGGGATCACCCTGTTTTGGAGATGGAGAGAGTCATCCCTCCAGCTTGTTTCACACCACAGTATTCCTGAGCATGTTTAATTTACTCGTGCAATTTTGGCCAAAGTCAGCTCTGAACCAGAAATGAATGTAGCTGTACTTAGGTAGTGCTTGAGCCCAAGCTAATAAAACCTGCTGAGGGGCAGGATGTATTAGCTCGGGTTCAGTGCTGTGCTAACATGGCTATATGGCTTCCAGATGGCTCAGAATTTAGTCAGAGCTATTGCCTGCCAAAGTCCATATACATATCAATATAAATACATATATCCTAAGTTCTCCCACTACAAGGACAATAATGAAGGCAAAATTGCTCCTCATACTTTGCCTTGTAAATACCAGATCCATCAAGAGATTTAAAGGTAACAACCCGGCAGCATCCTCCAGAATACTTTATAGCTACCATGGTCACATGAGGAAGGTGCCAAGGTTGTCTGGGGCTAGCTGTGGAATAAACTGATGACATTTAGTGTGGTAATGGTGAGGCCAAAACAATGTCAAATACGCAGTCAAGTACATGAAGAGGCCGGGGTACTGCCACATGTTGCCATGGCTTGAAAGCAAACCAGCCACTCCATGCAACACCGAGAATGCCGCCTTCCTGAAGGCTTAGTTGGAGAAAGTGACCTTGGAAGATCCAGGCTAAAAGGCAGAGAGGCTAAAACAGAGGGAGCGTGTTTTTTAGTTTCTTCCCCATCATCTCTGGAGAAGAACTTCACCAGTCCTTCATGCAGCATGTAGAGTTAAGACCCAAATCTCCTTCCAGTGGACACACATCAGAGTGTACCCAAATGCATGCTGGAGGGAGAATTGGCCTTCCCCAGGCTCCACTAGGACCAAGAAACCTATCTTTTTCAAGTTTCCCTTTGCTCTGAGGAAAAGAAAAAAACAACTTGAAGTAAGAGTCAGGGAGCTGAGGGTTCCTGCTCCCTGCCCACCTCAAACAGCAGGAAAACCCAAAGAAACCTTCTGTGGGACTATGTGGTGACAGAAATCACCTTAATCAGCTTTGGCTTTTCAAAGTTGCCACTAGTTCCTTCCCTTCTGATGTGCTGGTGGATGGAAAATGATGCAAAGCTGCAGTAATCTAGTAAAAGGCACAGAACTACATGACTGTGGGGCTACCCAGGATGTTGTATTGAGAGCTGTGTGTTTGGAACCTGTTTTATTCTGTGGATCACCAACACTCATCATTGCACCTTAGCTCCCTCTCCCATTTTCTGTAAACAGAACTCTAGGTTCTCCTCAGCAATGACACAAACAGAAAAAGGATTACTCTTGTAGCTTTTTATACCCCTTCAGCAAAAGTGATGTTCAGACCACTGCTAACACCCACTTATAAAAACGCTAAATGTTAATACAAAGCTGCTGATTCACTAGAACAAGTTTTAAGTCTTAGGAGACATATGGTATATATAGGGGAAGGGCATTGCATGGAGCTTTTCAAATTGTTTGTGCATCTGCATTGATTTTATGCTGCAATTCATCCAACACCTGTGCATCCATCAGCGTGAAAAAGGTCACCTCTCATTTGAATCACCACAGAGAGTTTTGGTGTCAAAAGGAGGGAATCAGCCAAAAGGGGATGCTGCAGAATGCTGAGGATACACTAAAAAAAGAGAATCAAAAAAACCTGATCCTTAATTTACCACAGCCCCAGGGAAAGAGTGCATTATATGTTGACAGCTTCCATATGTGTCATGCAAACCTTTATTCTTACTGTTCAAAATAAAATGTCCCATTAAGAGAAAAAGTCTACATTTCATGCTAAAATGAGACGTATGATACCAAATACTGTCCTGAAGAAAAAAAGAAAATACATTCCAGTATCATGTGGCTTTTTGTACTTTTTCAGTATTTTCAAAGGGAGAAAAATATGAATTACAACAACCAGACATTTTTCCAAAGTTTTTGTTTCACACTGTTATATTAAATAGTTACAATTTTTTTTTATTCCTTATGTAGACATTATTATTATTTATACACCATCTTCAGGGATTCAAAGAAATATATCTACACAAGTAATTGCCTAATATGTCTTTGATAGATAACTGTAAAAAAGATTACTTTTAATGGTAGTGATAACAATATAGTAGCACCCTGGAGTCTCAGGAACTATTGGCACCCCATATTTTCTGTATGAATAAATCTAAAAATTAGTATGTATTTACAGATTTGATTATCCAGGGCCCTAGCGTAGCACCTGTGTAACTCAATCAGGGATCCTCTTACGTAACAGAATCCCATTTACTTTAATGATCTGTTGCAATAGAAAGGTTAATGGCTCAGGTCTTATCATAAATCATAAATCTCTCCAGTTATGGGGACAGAAGTCCTATACCTCCTGTAAACTCAGCTGACAACTGGAGGCATGAAGAAATGTGCTTCAGACCTGCCCGGCCTGAAGCTCACTTGAGCCAAAGGAAGGTTTTTTCAGTTGATTTGAACCAGTCCCTGAGCTCTCACAGAGTACTGGTTGGAGGAAAGGTGGATGGGGTTCTCCGGGTTATGAACCGAGTCCACTACGTACTGAGTCGTATAAAAATTCATGTTCCATCTGTACACAAATGTGTCATTCAACTGCTGGTGTTTCTAATAGCTTCCAGAACTAACAGCAACCCAATAAAAATAATCAAAGCCTTAAGAGCAAAATTGTAAGAGCATGAAACGATGATTTTGCTCGTGTTAAGCTGAAATGGTGTAGCACAGGTCTATCCTATAGTTTTGAAAACTTTAGTCCCTAAAAGTGGACTCCTCGTGTGAATAAACTGAAAAAGGAAACAGAAAGTGAGGGAAAAGGCAAATTCCTTCTTCAGTCAAGCAGCTGTATTAAGTCAAATACGTAAGGTGCAAAAGGCTGCTTGTGGCTTTGGAATTTAAAATAGAAAATTATCTATCACCTTTCTAATCTTGGGAGTAGGACAGGGGAAATAATTGAGCTATTCTTTTACAATTTCTTCAGTGTATTAAAGGTTTCCTTTTACCCAAAAAAACTTTCCTGTAGTTTACCAAACGAATGTAATTTTGAGGCTAGAACCAACAAATTGATGTTGCAGGGTTTCTTAATGAATGTCTTTCACGAATCTTTAATTTTCAACAATTTCTGTGTTCAAATCTCCTGGAAAAAAAAAGTCAAGGATGGAGTTTATTCTGGAGCAGGAAAGCTGGCCAGAGGCCAGCCCACCTAATTTGGATTCCTGACGGAGGTGTCACCTCTCCAGAATTGTAAGAGCTTTAAAATGGCCTCACTAAACCAGGCTGCCTAAGAGATGTACTCCCTGTGCAGCCCAGGCTCAGGAGTGGTGCCTTTGAAGGCTGATTGAAGGCAGCAACAACGAGGTCTGCTTTGCACCGGCGCCTCCCTTGTCCACTGACTGTACTCTGACCGTAAAGGTAATATTAGATGAAATGGTCATGTGCTTTGGTGCAAGCCTGCCAGCTCTCTTTTTAAACATCGTGCCTAAAGGACAGTTTTTGCATAACTCTCCGGCAGCCGGGGCACTTGCAGAAAAAGTATGAGACGCTTTGTTCACAGCCCAGCTGAGCCTGAGGGAGAATTTAGATCAAAACCAATGAGAAAATGTAGCCAGAACAAAGAAAAAAATATTAATCCTTACACCAGGGTTTCTTCTGCTACTCATTAACATTATGTCAGCTAAAGTTTAGATTAACTGGCATCATAGATCCCTTGACCTCTGACATAAAGAGCTTTTTGACAAAAAGAGTTAAATCTGAGTTTGCTTGTAAAGTGGTATGGATTAAGTGAACCATCAGAGAAAAAACAGTATATAAGTCTCTTTTTATTAGTTTCTAAAGAAGTCTAAGTAAAGAACATTTCTTCTAAAAATATTGTTTTGTATTCAGACGCATTTTCAAATTTAATGAGGAGCATAACTATGAAAAATGCAGTAGTCCAGTAAATTTGTACTAAAACCCCCACAGCTTGGACTTAAGTTTTGATATTTTTCTAATTTTCAGCTAACTAATATTTTCAAGATTTCAAATTTTTAACCCATTTCAAGATTTAAAAATCCTAGTATTTTTAATTAAAGAAAAACAATTCCCATATTACCCTATTAATAGTTAACCTTTCTCCAACATCAGTATTAACAGCTGCTATACCTTCTGAATGTGTCTGAGGTTGTAACTTCTTCCATGCTTCAGCCCAGAAAGTTCTGCAAATTTGCTCGAGTCTCATTAATGTAATCATCAGTGGTAGAACATAAAAATGGACCTTAATTTTGTATGTAGGAGCTCTCATTCTGAACCCAGTTTCATTTGATTCAGTTAGTTTTATAATTGACATATTCTACAGAATTAAAAATAATAGGAAGTTTGCAGACCACAGCAACAACAGGATAAGATTTGTGTTATTTGCATATAAACTCTCAGTGAATTGTTATCCAGTCAAGTTAAAAAACACGCATCCAGGAAAGAGTCCTAGACAAGACAAGGGCATACATGGCATTATGCTCTATAGTTTCCATCTTACCGTCCCCAGTCTCGGCGCAGAGTTGCAACCCCAGGTTGTTCTGAGGATTAATCACCCAGTGATTGCTGGTCACCGTAATGTCAAAGACAAACCAGCCCACATCAGAAGCTTGAGCCTTTCTTGTGTCTAACAGGAACAAGTCTGCATCCCTAAGTTAAAGAAAATAGAGAGTTAAGGCATTCATATATTATTATTTTTGTCCCTAATTTTCTTCCTGACAATAACTTGTTGGAGTCCAAATTAATAATCCTTTGACATATCCTCATCATGACACAGTACAGCATGTGCTGTAGCTAACAAGTACTTGTTAAGTATAATACAGGTATTTCCCCTAAGAGGCCTTTCTGAAATGAATTTCAGCAGGTAAAAATTATAGCTCTGAAAAATCTGAAAAATACAACTTCCTGATATAAGTACACAAAATATATAATTGGGGCTGTGTATAAAAATTCATCTTTCAACATTACAATGTCTCAGGAAGATTAACTTTTATAAACCTTTCAGTATAAAAGACAAAAAATGTCAAAATCACATTCCAGTTTCAACTAAAACTCAGAGGCATAGGGTTGTTAAAAAGATCTGTTGTTAATAACATATGACAGCGGCTGTATCCTATGACAAAACATGAATAGATGGCAGTTCAGACCGTTTCCTATTACTACAGATGTTTAGAAAATAAGCCTCTATATCAAAGCAGAAATTATATATCTATTCAATAATATAATTATTAGATTTTAACCCTCAGTTCCCTGGTATATTTTCAAATTTGTTCCCATGAAATCTTCCAGTAAGTCAGAAGGGCTGCTCAGAGGAGTTAGTATAATTGTGTTACTAAATTTTTAGCATGGGTCATTTATTTGTTCTGTTTTCACATATCTCCTGACACAATTGGTTCCAGATCATCATCTGTATTACAAAAAATTTACTACAATGATCAGACTAAACCCAAGATATTTAACTCTCATCAGTTTCATTTTACACGCTTCTACAAAGCAGCATGCATTATTAAAAACTGTTTTCACCATTTAACCTTTTAAACCTAAATGTATAGTTATAGAAAGCTATTTCTTTTATGCCATAAATAGTAGTCAAAACAGTAAGATACAAGAAAAAATGTTTTATTCTATTTTTTTATGGTACAAGTCAACTAAAGACAGACTTGGCTCACATAGACGTCAGAATCGTACTGTTGCCTTACAGACAGAATGAATTCATGCTTAAAGAGGAAAAACAGAAAGAATAGGCTTTGTGTAAGAAAGTGGACTTAAAATTGCTCGTGTCTTGTCACTGTATTCTTACAGTGCTTAATTGCAATGACACCTTAGAAAGTTCCTGTCATACCTAAACATGGTAAATGCACTTAGAAGGTCTGATACTGAAAACAGCATCAAGTGCACCTTTTGAAACTGTAGTTGCTAAATACTGAGGAAAATAAGACCGAATGAACTATGACAAACATATGTTTACTTACATGTGAGATATATCTGCAAAATCAAGTTAAAGAGCTCAGAAATTTTAAAGGAAGATTATTTAAAAAAAATAAAATTGAAAGGGCTTTTTTTCAAGTTACCTTTTTTTCTTCTGTTACAGGATAATCTCTTCCTGCGCTCTTATCACTTCCATTCTAGTAGAACTGTGCTAATGACCACACAAGGAGAAAACATACATTCCCCCTCTGGAGCTAACATGAAGAAAATCTTACAATTCAAAAGTGCCTGACCTGCTATGCTAGCACTGAACAAATTAACAACGTACCACAAGCTCATAAATAGTACTCTCCGGAGTCTTAAATGCCAACTTTTTTTTCTAATAAGCAGTTTTATCAGAACTTTAAATGTGAAAAGTTGAATTCTGATTGTAATAGTCTTTGAGATGTTTATTTAGAAATACTTTTGCATCACTCAGTAGATTTAATACAAAACTGTAAAATTGTTTGGAATATAAAATACTATAATATCACAATGATCTATTTCCACATTTGTGTTTTCTTCTCCTGGAATATATAGTTGTTTTCTCATATAGAGTCTTTCTGTTCCAAATCCAGGTCTGATACTAAATATTCTCCAAAGTCAGGATGCACAATGTTTCCCATGCCAAATCAGAATAAGGGACTGCTAATGGTACAGTCCAGAAATTCCTGTGAAGGACAATTTTTTCTTTAATGTGATTTTATTACTTTTTACTGCAGCAGAAACCCAAACTAAAGTGCCTTTGGGTGTTGATATATCAATTTTCTTGTCTGTCTTCCTGCAAGGATAGTGATCTGGCTAAAGTAATAGACTTTAAAGAGACAGATTGCTCTTATTCATTAACTCAGCAAATGAAACAAAAATGAGTTGGGGATACCTAGAGGAAACCTGAATGGAATCTTGAGAACACATAGTAAAATAGAGAAAATTTATCTGGACCAACATTAATGATTTAGCCCCCATAAGAGCATGTTACTACAGAAATTCAAAGTATTTGTTGGGAAAAAAACAACTTCTTTCACAATTGATACAAACATAGGGTGAAAACCTGACCCCCAAGAAGGCAGTGGAGCTCTGGGATCAGGGTTCCCCCGCTAGCTCATGTCATTCATTCAATATTTTCATCACATTTTGTGACATTTTTAATTTTAAAATTCTCCTTTATTCTGTTAAAAGAAAAAACCAATCACACTTAAAATGAAAAACAGCTGCAAATTTTGGCTGTAATTTAAAAAAATATTTCTATTTAAAAAACAGCCCACAACACATTGTAAAAAACTAAGGCATTATGTCATAAATAGCCTGACATGTAACAGTGAATACATTCAGGCAGAATACAGCTGATTGGCTTTACCTTTACAGAGGCTGTTTAAGTTTCAGTCTGCTCCCCAATGACCAATTGCCTACAGGAGAAATGGTACCACGGTCAAGAATTTCAGCAAAGAGGCTGCAGGCAGAAGGTCTAAGAAGCTCCACATCTCCTGGGTCATGTAAGGAAGTAAAGGTGGAACAAACCATCTGTATGTTCCTTGAAACCCAGAACAGTTCTTTATCAGATCAAATAATCGTTATGGTGTAATAGGTCATTCCAATAACGCTGTTTTACCTCTCACCTCCTTCCAGAAACCCGCTTTTGTATCTTACTGCCACTTGAGGATTCCCTAATGTGGGAAGAGCCCTCAGGGTTTACTTAAATTAGTGGCTAGCTGCCACTAAACCATGAACAAAGGTTTGGCGTGTTGGACAATACTTACTTTCAAGTCAAGAGAAAGGATCCAGGTAAGAGTCCATTGGTGGGGCTCCATAGGAAATTAGCCTGCTATGAGCCCTGCTGTACATGCTTCCTTAGACCGAATAGAAAACTTCACTCCCAAAGACTGAATGTTCAGCAAACTCCAAGGGAATTAAACACACAGACTTCAGTAGCCATGCTGCCATAGAGACAGAAAAATGCCTGAGACTACAGCACAGGCCTTAGTATGCAACTTGGAAACCATAAACCCTGGATACTCCTTTCCTGAAGGCATAACAGGACTGTGTTTGTGATCACAGATTGTCAGACACCCATGTTTCCAAAGCAAAGAAAGGTGGAGGAGCAGTTTTGCTGTGGATTGTCACTAGTAAGGACTGGGACATTATAGAATCATAGAATCACAGAACAGTTTGGGTTGGAAGGGACCTTAAAGATCATCAAGTCCCAATCCCCTGCCATGGGCAGGGACACCTTACACTAAGACATGTAGCTCAAAGCCCCACCCAGCCTGGCCTTGAAAGCTTCTACGAATGTGGCATTCACAACTTATGCAGGCAACATGTTCCAGTGCCTCCCCATCTTCATAGTTCTCTCACTCCACTCTCCCATTCTGTAGTTGCAGCTTATGAAATTTTGTACCTAAAACCTCAGGTACATATGTAAGATGAACCTGAGGTGACAAAGTCAAGAGAAGCACAAGTGAAGCCTGGGCCCAAAAGCAAAAGTTGTGACTTTGTTGGGGGAAAAAAAATAAATTATTGGGAGCTTGTCTTGGGGTCTCTTCTTTCTGGAGACCGCAAGGGGCTTGTGGAAAAATTTTATTATTTCTAATTTGAACAGTGAAGAGCTTGTGGTCTTTTCCCATCCTGTTCCATTGAGGCAGTTGCCTATAATATCTCTATATATGAGTAGAAACTGTCAAAATCAACAATAGGAGAGAAACAGTCTACATCTGAAGTTTCTGTAGTTACACTGGTGAAATCAAATGCATTGCATAACATTGCCTGTTCCTCCTTTCAGCATCATGCTTCTATTAGAGGACATGGGGCTCCTATAATTACAAATGCAAATATAAAGCATTTATAAATTTCTGTTTATGCATTGAAAGAAACCAAAAACATTGTTTACTGGCTTCACAGAGACAGTTGTCATTTTAACAAGTCAGATAATATTAACCGTGATTTTCATCAGAGTGGTAAACAGTTTTGCTTTCTCTAAAATAGAATACAAACCACCAACTATGAAAATATTAAAAAACAAAACATCAAAAGGATTCGAAAAACTAACTTTTCTCATTAGTTCATTAAAAAAATGAGTTATCAGATGAGCAGTTTTCACCACCTTAGCCTTGACCTGCACTCTTTAAAAAGACGTACTTTTTTCCTTCCTGCTTCATTCCTTCCTCCAAGAAGTTTCTTTCAGAACCTATGTCAAAAGAATTTTTGAGAAGCTGACGATAGAGGTAAAAAAATCCTGCGCTGTTTTTTTCATCCCCAAATTTACTAAGAAAGTAAAAGGTATTGTGGAAGGATGAGTGCTTTCCCTCCTGTTGATTACACTGGTACAAAATGAAACCCTGTTTCTAGCCATAAATATTTTATAACTTGATGTTCAGAGATCTCACCTGGAGGGTACAAGCTCAAGGGTTTGTGGGAAGAAAAGAGATTTGAATTCTGGCCCAGCCTTCAAGCTACCTGGTGATGGGGCTTTTATTTCCTCCAGAATACTCTGCAAGTTTAACCTGATATTTTCTTTGGTTTTGTCAAATCTTCCTGGGATAGAAATGTTTTATCAGTTCCAAGATGAAGGAGAGCTTTTGTTTTTCTTAAATCAGAACTTTTTTCCCCTCGCTTTTCTGAGAAAAGACATAATTTAATTTCATTCCCCACATTTTGGGTCTATGTAGCTTTTTCAGGATGATCTTGGAACTGATACTAGTTTTCAATCATAATTTTCAGGTATTTAGCTACTTTGCCTAGTGAAATCTGCTAATTTACTGAGATCTTGTAGAGTCTTGGAAACATGCCATACACATAACTCTGCAAACTCAAATTCGGGGATTTGCTCATGTGCAAATTTGCATTAATTCTTCAAAATTAATTAAATTTAGAGAACCTTTCTGCCTCTAGGGATCTAAATGAATCTTGGCTTGCAGTACCTCAGTGTCAGCAAACGGTGCATTTCCCAAATCCAGACACTTAGACTGTGCATGGGACTCCACCATTTGCTCACTGAGAACATGAACCCTCACCTGCTCCATGCACGGGCAGATTATTTGGTGAATTTGGACACAAACCTGGAATAAATTATATTTAAGATAAATTTTTATTCTTGTTCAGTGTTCGCTGTTGCTGCCTAAGAATTAGTACTGCAGAAGCCACAGTGGTAGCAACGATGCCTTGTCAGGTGTACGCTTATGACCAATTATTGCCTTCTTACTCAAGACAAGCAAAAGGGATGGCATTCAACATATGATGAGTCCATGCTAAGAGGGTACCTGTTCGGATACTCCTTGATGATCTGATATATGCTAATCTGAATGGTTTCATTCTCAAAGCGGCTGTTGCTCCGATCTTTGTATATCCGGAATTCGGCTGCTGTCACTGCCTCTCCGTGAGGGATCTGAGTAAGGTCAAAGCGAAATTCTTTGTAGTGCCTTCGGTGGTGGGAGAAGTCCTTGTCCCTTTCAACTGTGAGAAAAAAATTTCAATGTAAATTAAAGATGTGAAACGAATGCCCATTCCCCATGGTTAATGGAGCATTCTCTCTGTTTGGGGGTAAACAAACATGACAATATAAAACTGTGCAAATAATAAAACCACAAGTCCAGACATACTTCCAGTTAAAGGAAATTCCACCAGCCCAGTGTCTTCAGTTCAAAAGGAAAAAAACCTCCGTGACTTTTATATAAATTCCAGAAGCTGGAGTGGAAAGAATATCAAAAAAAGCTGAAAGGGGACATGTTGTAAAGTAACTAGAAATATGAACAAACTAAAAGCTGTGAAAGGATTTAGGACTTCAGTGTACCCACGAGCACAGCAATAGCAATGTCAGAACTACAGATGACGTTGGAAAACACTAATTGCCACTAATAACCAGGCTGATGAGAGGAATGCAGCTCATTTCCATTTAACATAATAAAAGTGGTACTAAAGTGCATTTCAACAACTATATACTTAAGAAGCAGTTAAGTCATATAAATTAACACACATTGTACTCTAACGGCATGCACGTCATCTTTCCAGTGGTCAGAAGAAGGAACTGTGGGTCAAGGCCAAGTGGTTCTGGCACCCCAGCAGCATAGGAAGTACAATTCTGGCTTGAGAAGTCCCCTCAAACCTGTTCTGGGTGGGCAGGTGCAGCTCCCATTTCTTCTTCTCACAGTACCATAATTTAAAATAAAAAAGTAAACCTCATTATTGCCTAATTGAGGTTTCTACAGAATTTTAAGAGGAACAAACCAGACGATTTTAATTTACAACTGGCTTGGGTCTAAGTCTGTTGTCTGCTGCAGTTCTGACTCTGAGTTAGGAGCAACTTTTGCAATGGAATATATGTTTTGATGTGGCAGCGGAAACTACTGGCCATAGTACTGGCTGATGATCACCTTATGGGATTCATACTTCAGATTTTAAGGATGTGGAAAGGAAAATGATCCATGGTTTCCACTTCCACGGAGTACAACGTATCATTTACCTAAGAATAAGCTGTGCTCTGTGAGAAGACAGAATTTCTCTCTTCTGGAAAAGTTCTACCTGGCTCATGACATAGGTGCTTTGTTTTACTGAGGTGGGCAAAGTCTAAAACTCAGAGTTGGGATTTGGTTTAGATAACCAACTAAATATTTATGGCTGCACCCAGCTTCACTAAGCACTCCCTCCTGTAACCCCAGATCTTTTATTGCATTTTAGTCCTCAGACCTGAGGAAGGAACAACGTCAGTTCTGAAAAAGCAGACATTTGGATTAGTAAATGCGACATATATAAACAATGTGTAAATTATTACAATATTTATACTTACATGTTCATACGTACATCCCTCCCAAACAGTTTTTTCTACATACATAATGTGTATGTGTTTGCATGTATATACATATAAGTCTATAATTTTATATATAAAACTGCATGTCTGTATTATTATAATCTATATGTTGTCTTACAAAATAGAAATGCACTAAAAGGAAAAAAAAATCATTTTGGGCTTTCCATATAAGGGTACAGTTATGGACATATTAGAGTGAGAGCTATCGAAGAAAAAGTATTTAACATTATTTTCAGAGCAGTAGTTACTAGTTAAGTCACCTGTGGTCATGTAGCTAGTCCTTTAGAGTGTCCTTTCCCTATCACCTTTTCAAAAATGTAAACTCTCCTTGTTTTCATTAGCTTTTTTTTTTTCAGTGTACAAATCTCTGTTGCCTTAAGAACCACCAAATATGTAGGCTATAAGAACACTTTATTTTCAGTGAAAATGAACTTTCTCCTGGCTAACAAAATGAAAATTGTCTGCTAACTGTGAGGTTTACTTGGCTCAAGTGCATATTTAGCTTACATGGGTTTGCCATCGAACACTATGCAGAAAAAATAAAGCAGAAAAGCAGCAGAAGCATGTAAACTGGCTGCTTTGTACCTGAAGATGAATGGGCTGCTACTGAAGAGAAACAGGATACAGTCTATTTAGCAGCTCCACTGACCAGTTCTAAACTGTGAGATGTATACAGAGATCTGACTTGAGGTTTGGGAGTTAATTGCTTTTTTTTTTAAATACCCATGTAAAACTTTTCATTTCAGAGGAACTTGGCAGAGATTAACATATGCAAAAGCACTGAGCCGGGAGGGTTTTTTCTAGTACAAAGAGTCTGCTGCAAATTTCTGAGGTTATAACTGAGCATTTCAAAATGGTCATGGAACAGATATGTCAATAACCTTCAAATGAGAACTATATTTAAGACAGACTTAGTGTAGCAACCCTTTCTGCTGTCTCTGGATAATATTTATTCAAAAAGTATTTACCAGCATGCATGGGTAACTAAGCACTACTCACTATGAGTAAATACTGAATAATTAGACACTAAATCAAAGGTTGAAATGTCACTACTCCTGGAGTATTTGATTTTTACTTGGGTTTGAAGCTTCCTTTTGTCTAGTTTCTATCAAGTACTTTCTAATTAGTAATATCTGTTTGGAAACAGCAGTTGTCTCCCTGTATGTTATAGTTTGGACAGAAACCTCCACAATACCCCTAGTAGCATCAGTGGGGATCTCTCAGGACCACTCACAACTGCTGAAAGAATACTGATAGCCACTTTCTGATGGGCCTCAAATTAATTGTTACAACTCACACAGATAGTACTTATCTGTGTTTCCATGTATATATCTAAGGAAGATGCAGCACTGTCATCTGAAAGGGACACAAGTTCAAAATTTCTTTGGTTTGAGACAGCATTTACAAGCAGGCCAGGACTTCAGAGTAGCAACAGTCTGCAGAAATGAAGGGTTGTAGGAAACAGGCACTGAACAGCACCACAAAAAACCCTGAGTCCAAGGAGGTCCCACTCTCCACAATGAAGCCAGAATCTCTAACTGCAAATTTATGCAGCCAATGTACAAAGTAAAAAAAATTGTGTACAAATGTAGACAAGTTAAAATCTTGCATTATATAGCAGACTGCAAAAAAGCAGTGATGATGATGTTGCAATAATGACCAATGGTTAGAATGGCAGCCAAGTTAAAAAAGTAAAATATTATTTAATAATATTGAATATTTTAACACCGAAAAAATTACACAAATCTTGATCCCTTCTGCATCTAATAAATGCCTTGTCAGGCAAGACTGAATGCTCATTAGGGTATCTCTCAGGTCCTTTGTCCTGCTGAAAGGGCATGAAGTACAGGGAGGCACCATATCTCAAATATTTTTATTTCACAGGCGAGAGCTTTTCAACACTGGCAGCCTGAAAAACATAGGTTAAGATTTTCAAGTATTCATCCTTTCAGAATGTTCTCATGTCATTCCAGCCCTGCTCAGTACATCAGCCAAAATGCATTTCTGTGGGACAGATCACAGCATCTAAGAACTAGTCAACCAGATAACCAGTAACTATTTTTTAATTATTGGAGGATTATAATTTTTCTAAGCAAAAGGTAAGTAGAATATTAGGGTCAATGCCAATTACAAAAAAATTTCTTCCTTTGCTGTCATTGGTCAGGATTCTTAGCATTGATTTTCTAAAATGGTGGTTTTATACCACCTGAAACTAATATATGCAGCACTACAGTTACATCAGACAAATCATGGCTCAGAGGAATATCACAAACACCTGTGTGCAAGATGGGAAAGAATGATATTTTCCACCCATGTGGCAAACTGATGAAACATTCACACTGTACTAAGTCCAACTCTAAGAACAAAATCAAATTTACATGAAAAAGGTATTTTGAAAAAGAGGTCTTCTTTCACACCAAGAGAATCATGGACTGATTTTCATTAACAAAACTATTTATGAGAAAAAAACACAACAAACAACCAAGCAAAAACACCCAAAGCACTTATATGGATAGACTGTATAACTAGTAATTAGTATTTTAGAAATTTAGCTATATATATACCTGATTATGTTGACTGAGCTTAAAAAATATAAAAACTGCTAGAAATAAGTTTAGGTCATAGTGCATGAGGGACTATTATATGTACTCTTTCATTAGTGATTACCTCCACACTGATACGTGCTTCACTTTTCCTGAAGATGTTGGTGTGTGACTGTGACACACAGGGAAAGTGAAAGCTGCTTTGGCAAACAGGTAACACACCAAAGATATGCTGAAAGATATGTTGTAATAAGCTGATTTTACAATATAAGATACCAGAGTCCAAACTGGATTCACAGTGAAGCCTCTCTAATCAAATCAGTGTCACATTTAAACTACTAAATATATTTGCCAAGGCAAAATGGAGGGTCTTACAGAGCTGTGTAACTATAAAGGGTCATTTACGCTAATCTTACTGAATTTCTCTGTTTGACTCGAAATTCTTTGTATAAGTACTAAGTAAACCAGTCAGTTTTAATCACTCCAAGGTGATAAAGTTTACAGTAAGCTGATACACTACAAACGACACTCATTTACATCTTGAATATAATGAAATGATAGTTTATCTATAGTGAACACTTGTGGTTATCTGACCAAAACAGGTCAAAGGTTCCAGGCATTTTCTCCTGAAATTACTCAGTGCTGCCTCTAATGACTGATAATTGAAAGCAGAGACTGGAAATATCAAATGTGGTAGGTGACAGATAAGCAACAGATTAATGCAAGTACTCTGTTACAGGACACTGAAAGGTCAGAGGCCCTAGGAATTAGCTATTGTGCTACTGTGAAAAGACAGACATCAAATAGCTGTTTACCTCATTCTCGCTCTCCTCTCTCTCATTCAAATTCCAGTGTCATAGATGAGACTGTTTAAAGTGACTCACCTTTTATAAATTAAGGCAACAAATCCTTTGTCGGGTGTGTGGAAAGGAGTGTGGAAAGGAGAAGAGTGATTCTAGAGAAGCATACAGGGTTAAAAAAACCCTCAAAAATAAAACAGCTATGCTAGGTGTAAATATTTTAATGAAGTGCATCTGAGAGTAATTAAGGACATTCATCAGAATGTCATTCTCAGTTGAAGAGACCAGATTACAGATTCTAAAATATGTATTTTTATATTTTTAAGCTTTGTAACTTTTTTTGGCTTGTAGAAATTGAATATCAGCTTTAGAAATTCAGTTTATCTTGGCAGACATACCTTTCATTTTTCACCCTGGAAGTCCTAAAAATGTAAAATCTAGTTAATATTGAAGTAAGTGGCAGCCATTTCATTCTACTCATTGGCCTTTGAATGAGGACTACAGTCTTCTAAAAGAGGTTTTAAATCAGGTGGACTCTTAAAGTCCAAGAATGAAGAAAAATAACTTTCCAAAGTTGTAATTAAAAAGAAAAAAGTAGCAGACTATGATTCTACTTCTCTAAGCACTACTGCTTTACTAGATTTAATCTGTTATTTAGAATGGTAAGATTCCTGATCTGAACTCAGGAAATCTATTTTGAGTTAGACATTGAAAATGATAAAAATAGTCACCTGTCCTTAAACATTGCTTTGGACACCAGAGATGGTTGCCTGATACAGTGAGTAGAGAGACAATTCTGTTTGTTAAGGGTCAACTGTCTTGTACCAGCCAGTAAACAGAACAAAGGAGTTTATCTACTTTTCCACTTTAGTCCACTGCAGCTCCAGAGGATCACATGAAGAGATAGTCCTTGCTCAGTCAAAGGACATTTCCATCCTTATCAGCTGGTTTCCATGACTGTATCCTAACTGCCAGGATGCCGAGTAGCCCAGCAGTGGGATATCCTGCACCATTGCACGGAAGAAATGAAGGGGTTGAGGGCCAAAATGAGAATAAAATGTGTTTTTGTTCCCATATCTGACTTTTTTTTGTTATTTGACATTGGACATTTACCATTTACATTACCATAATCATTCAGCTGTTTAAACTACAAAACTTCAGAGTCATACACCCCATTGCATGTCTTCTTTTCAGTATGAAGTAGCTGTCACCTCAGAAACATGGTGGGATGGCTCGCACAACTCAAGTGCTGTAAAAGATGGCTATAAACTCTTGAGAAGGGATAAGGAAGGAGACGCAGTGAGGCAGCCCTCTATATTAGGGAATGTTTTGATTGTCTAGAACTTAATTATGGTGACAACAGGGTTGAGTGTTTATAGGTAAGAATCAGAGGGAAGGCAAATGGCCGATATCCTGGTAGAAGTCTGTTATAGACCGTCCAGCCAGGATGAAGAGGCAGATGAAATGTTCTACAAGCAGCTGGGAGAGGTCTCCCAATCGCCAGTCCTTGTTCTCATGGGGGACTTCAACTTAGCAGATGTCTGCTGGAAATACAACACAGCAAAGAGAAAACAGTACAGGAGGTTCTTGGAATCTGTGGAAGAGAACTCTGACACAGCTGGTGAGGGATTCCACTAGGGAAGGTGTCCCACTGGACATGCTGCTAATGAACAGAGAATGACTGGTGAGTGATGTGATGGCTGGAGGCCTCTTGGGCACAGCAATCACAAAATTATGGAGTTTTAATGGAGTTTTTAGTTCTTGAAGCAGTACGGTAGGGGATCAGCAGAACTGCTTCTTTGGACTTCCTGCGGGAAGACTTTGGCCTGTTTAGCAGGCTGGTTGGCAAAGTCCCTTGGGAGGCAGACCTGAAGGGCAAAGTTCAGGAAGGATGGACATCCTTCAAGAGAGAAACCTTAAAGACCAGGAGCAGGCTGTCCCCAGGTTCCAAAAGACCAGCCAATGGGGAAGAGGAGCAGCCTGCCTGAACAAAGAGTTTTGGCCAGATCACAGAAAAAAAGGGGGAGTTTATGCACTTTGGAAGAAGGGGCAGGAAATCAGGAGGACTACAAGGATGTCATGAGGTTATGCAGGGAGCAAATTAGAAGAGCCAAAGCCCAACTATAATGTAATCTAGACACTGCCTTAAAACACAATAGAAAGGTTACTGTAAATACCTTAGCAACCAATGGAGTGCTATGGAGAATCCCCATTCTACTGAATGTGGGGAAAAACACAGTGATGAAGGATGAGGTACTTAATGTCTTCTTTGCCTCACCCTTTAATAGAGCTGGACCAGTTGTCGTCTGAGTGCCAGCTCCCTGAGGTGGAAGACAGGTACAGGGAGCAGAACAAAGCCCTTGAAGAGGTGGACTTGTCAGTGAATGTTTAACACTTGGAGTTGATGATCTTAAAGGCCTTTCCCGATATAAATTATTCTATGATTCTGTGATATCTTACATAAAAAATGTAGGCAGAGGTTGCAAATACGTGTCCCCAAAATTACATTCCACACATATTTTATCTTAGACACAAAAATTGTCAGAAACTTACTCTACATTCGGATCCCCTTCCAACTGAAGCAAAGCTATTTCCACCATCAGTGAGGATTTTGCTTAAGTAGAAAGGGCTAGTCTAAAGAATTTTTTTTTATTCCAACAGTTCTGTTTCCTAGAAACTGATTTACTGTGGTACTTTATATTTGAGTTTCTCTGCATTTGTTATTATTATATTGGTTGTATTTTAAGTAATTCTATATTTACAGATGTGGTTTTGAAATAATGATGTAAATTGCTTTCATATGAAATATGCTTTCTTTTCAAGGCACAAAGAATAAAATTTGATACGTCATATGCTGAAGCTAGATATACTGCCTTAAATTTTGAGTTATTTCACTGAATTCTTTATTTTCAGGTCAGCTACTGACATCAATGAGCAACATTTGCCTATTTCGTTTACCAAAATTAGAGGCCGTTTGAAAATTGTTTGATAAAATAATGTGCAGTTAGTGATAGTTTTAATAAATGAAATATTGTTTATTGAATCCAAATTTTTAGTGGTAGAACATCCCTTCCATAATTGAACAGAATTACTGAACTGTAAGAATTGCAAAGTAATTCAAATCAACATAAAGTCAATGAAAAAAACCCTCACAACTTCAACAGAATCTAGAGCAAGAATGAAAAGAAAAAGCATAATAAAAAAATGAAACCAATAAAAAAACCCATTGCCTGTCTTTTTTCCAAGCAAATATTTAACTTATTGGTTTTATTTCTTTAACCCTCAAAGAAATGCATTTCAATATCCCATACTTTATCAAAAAAGAAAAAGTTAGAATATATTAATGTATTTTAACCAAGCACTTACATCTTTTGAGAGTACTGTTCTATTATTAAAATGTTCATTTCTTCATTTTGTTATTGTAGTCAATAAGACCTCATAGATCCTTACCAATTAAGAAAACACACATTTGAAAAACTAAAAATAGTGTAAAGACTAAAATATTATTAAGGTGGACTTTGAAATTATGTGATTTCTACTTTCTAATCCCCTCAAAATGTACATGCAATGTGTTCACTTTAGTAAGGGATAGACAGTACCCAGGTAAATTAATGAAAGTTACACACCCATACTAGAATATAAGTGAATATGTAAAAGGATAAATTTCCTTTTTTTTACATGAATTATTACAAGACTTAGAACTCGGTTAATAGTTAAAAGCTTCCAGCATTTACCATGAGAAGGAAAGAGTTCCCAGAAACCATATAACAGTGCATGCCAGCAATTTTATAAGCAGATACCTAAAGAAATGCCTCAATCAAAGAGGCATAACTGGGCTTGGCTTTCTCACACATAATCTCCCAGGTGATCTGGACACTGTGAAATTACCCATAATACCTCCTTGTTACTTTACATTAAAATATGGAATGAAATAGAAGTTTTAATGAAATTGCTGGTCTTCATTCAACAGCCAATGTTTTGTTAAAAATTTCATTGCTAAACATGTGTTATTCATTCAATTTACTCTTCTTCCAAGTCAAATGCACTTGCTCAACAAGTCAAAACAAGTGTTGCACTGCAGCTGTTCCAGTAATAATTAAATGCTGGAAGGCTTTCAGTTGTTGATACAAAATAAGTGGGAAAGCAATACCCAGCTTTTCTTATGCTGCCTTGAACCCAACCAATGCAAGAGGAGGAGTAAGTAACCAGACAAAGAGATTGCATTTTGGAAGCGAACAGAACTTTGAGAGTTTAAGTTTGGGTATTATTACAATCCTAACATAAAAGATAGTTGACAAAGCGATTCCTCAAAATCTGCTTTTTCTGATGGTTTTGACAGTATAATGCACTGTATCTCTTAGCCTCACAAATGCAAATCTTTTACTCCAGTTGTTCAGCTGTAGCACAAAGCACAACAAAAGATAAAACTGCACATATGTGCTATTTAATCTTTAACAAGTAAGGACCCTATGGTTTCTTTATTGTTTTAAGTCACACTGTATTACAAAGGCACTCCAATCACAAATACATATGTTAATCTAAATCTACTAGATTTCTGATTGCATTCAGTTTCCTCAGTGATGAATAAATCTTTACTTGGAAAAATAGAATTGATCAGAGAAAAAATCCCTCTATTACACAGTTCTGAGCTAATGCATAAGTAAATTAGCTAATCCTTATACCACCATGCCTCAGGTTGCTAATTTTTTCTGCCGTTTTCGGTGATGTCTATTTTGCCTCACCTTTGGCAAAGCCAGTAAATTTTGATACCATCTGTCAATAGACTTCCTTTTTTTTTCTCACATTTAATTTTGTTTTTCTATAATCACAGATCATCACAAAGAAAACTAACAATTATTGCCAGGTTTCTGACTGTGTGTGAAAGTCAAGATGTCAGATCAACACAACCTCAAGGTTAACAAATGACAGAAAAAAAGATCACTCTTGGGTTCAGCTGCAACTGAATAGAAACAAAAGTTATACCTCTGGGATCCAATGGTCAGAAAATAGGTGTAAGTTATAACTGTTTTGACACTGTAAAAGTATACAGATGGAACATAACTTCTGAGGAGGGTGAAAGGGTATATATCATCATAGGGTAACTGGCAGGGGAGGAAAAGCTAAACATTAAAGTGCACTCTATCTTCTCACATCTCCTTAGTTTCTGCTCGTGTTAACCCTCTGCTCACTTCCACTCAGAGGTGGCAAGTCACTCTACCATTTACCATTCACGCATGTTGTCTAATAAACCCCACCTATTTTCTGATGTGGAATTTGTTGGAAATGCTTTCATGGAAGTTGGGCCAGCACACCAAACTGGATACAACTGGAGAGGCAATATTTTCTGCTTACTCTGTGCTCACATCTGAGTATGGTAAAATACATGAACACCCAAACATTCCATAAAAACAGTCCAGCCATAACAAGGATAAGGAAGGAAGACCTCAAGACCATCTCATTTAGAGAGTAGAAGAAGGCTTCATTACACATAACAAATCAAAAACTTTTGCTAGACTATATTATAGACAGGATATTAAATACAGTTGCAAAAAATAGCTCCGTACTGGCCATGTGCTTAGTTGTTATGCCAGCTTGGCTCAAATAAATTCAGAGGTCTTCTGATTTATACTTTGGTTACACAAATTTATACTGGGTTAATCACTATACTGACCTTAAAATTAAAAATGTAAGGAGACTAAATTTCATCTTTTATAATCTGTTGACCCTTGTTTCAAAGGTTTGTCCTGCACCCTCTTGCTGTTGGCCAACACCAAGGACCCACCTAGGAGAGCCTAAGCTGTGGCACTGAGAAACAGCAATGGTGCCAGGAGCACAGCAGGGATGGGCCCTCCCCTATATTACACTGGAGGCAAACAGGAGGAAGATGAGGAGGAAGATGAGGAGGCAGAGCAGACAGGAGACTGGCCAGGGGTAGTGAGGAATGGCACTTTCAGATAGCAGGTTTTAACAGCCAGTTTGGGATCTGGCTGTGGTTTTAACAGCTTGTTAATACTGATTAAAAATGTACCCTCTTCTCTGCATCTCTGTCAATCTAATCTGACCATGATTTATTCTCACAGAGATTATTTCATCCCCATATGGAATAAATCCCCTCAACAAGAAGGAAAAAAACATTTGGGGTTTTTTTTCCTGAAAGAAGTTTAAAACTTACTAAAGTTAATGATCATTTTGACCCTCTTTCTGGACAGAAAATCACTGACTGTTAGTGAATAAAATACCTCTGGGCTGGCCATCCAACATTACACCTGCACTGCCAAAGGAAAGGAAAAATAATCTTCACAAAAAATGTTTGTGCCATGAAAGAGCTCAGATTAACTCCAGGTAACATAACAGTAGGTCACGATCCCTCACAGTATGTTCTTTTGGACAGACTTGGGGAAAGAGACAGAGGAGTCTCAAAATGACATAAAAAGAAAGAAAATAATTTCCAAAGAATTAGGAGAAAGTATGACATTTTGAGCACACAGTACTGTTCATCCAACAATTGTCTGATGCCAGATCCTCACTTCTCTCCAAAAAAAAAAAAAAAAAAAATTGATGTCAATGCATAAGATAAGAGTAAGGTCGCCCTTCGTTGTAGTTACTCTATCACAGAGTCACAGAGAGGCTGCGTCTGGAAGGCACTTGAGGAGGTCATCTGCTCCTGGCTCAGGCACAGCCATCCAGATCTGGTTTCCCAGGACTGTGGACATGCTTGTAATATTTCTGCATTTTCGGTGTTATTCCACCTGGGACTGCATTTCTCGTGTTCCTCGCACAGTCACTTACAAACACAATAGGGGCACCTATAGGTGTAACACTTCTCTGGAACAGCAATGATGGTCTCCTGAAGGTCATACTGTCTGCTGAGCTGATGTGCCCCAGACAAAACCTGTGTGACTTTCTGAGCAGGAGGTAAGAATGAGCAGGGAGTGGGAACCTGACCTGCAATATTTTTGGTACAACACTACTAAGAATATTTCACATGCATTTTGCAGCAGGTAATCAACCTTTGCCTTTGCACATGTTTGCTCTAAACCTGTGTTTCCACTAGGGTTGGAAGTGACAGCTGCTCTAATTGTTGGGGATAGGCTTAGGTTTTTTATCAAGTAAAAACCCCATTTGTCCATCCCCAAAAGGGAAGCATCACAGTCTCTTCTTTTGGGGACGTGCTTTTATTCCCATTTTGATGAAAACACTCTCCCTACCTGCAGATAAGGAGAAGCAGCGTGGTCTAATGGCATTTGTGGTAAATCTCACTGATATAATGATGCAATGTTAATGATATAGTGATATGTTAATAAAAGAATCTACATTACTGTACAGCAGCAGATGGTAATGTAAACACAGGATGAAAATGTCACAACTTGTTTGGGAGCTGTGCCCATGGAGCCAAGATTTCAGTTCATGAGTGTGCCTGTGTACTGGTTCCACTTGAGTGATGAACCCCTGTTAGATAAGGTCTCCCCTGTACACACACACATGCTAATAAGCCCATCTTTTGTATTTGTGTTTATAAGGAATACATACAAATATGGAGGAAGCAGAACACAACTGCTCAAAATTAGTGGCAATATGCTGTTAATCTTAATGACATTACTCTTTCATTCTGACCCAGTGAATTGCAGCATGAACTTGAACTACTTGACCTCAAGATTAGCTCAGTTGGTCAGAGCATGGTGCTAATACAACCAAGGTTGGGGGTTCAATCCCCATATGGGCCATTCACTTAAGAGTTGCACTTGATCCTTGTGAGTCCCTTTCAACTCTGAGTATTCTGTGGTCTGTGTCTTAGAATTCACTCCAGCATCAATTGCCTCTGGATTTTGCATTAACACATATCTATATTTCTGTAGAAAAATATATATCTACATAAATTTTATAAAATTATAAATATATTTAAAATATACTTAAATAATTTTATATATCTAAAAATGTTTCTTCTTGTACATGTGATCTCATTATTATATACAGCCTCATTAAACATGATTATTAATTCAATAGCTTAAGAAGTAATGAAAAAAATTACCTTTTGAACAACCATAGTCCGTAGCTATAGGATATAACACAGGAGATAACCAAAGAATCAAAGAAAATAACTTTATTCTGAAATAATATGTAATTTTAAATTACTGTGATACACAATACTATATATTGTCACATCATAAGACCTCTCAAAATTCTGAAAAATAAACCAGTCCTTCCTGAAGGTCATCATATTTAATTGTATGTTTTCAGGTATACTTTATATTGCTTAACACCAAGGAGGATTTAAAAATTATGATCTTTTGAATACCTTACTATGACATCCAGCAAATTCAGTGTTTTATTTTTAATCATATAAGCTTGCAAAAAACATTTAACTATGTAAAAACAATTGTGTCTAATTGAACTATAGGTTTAACCTTTGCTACTTGAAAGACAGTACAGACTTTTAGCTTTCACAATAGTGTTCAGTTCACAATGACAATCATGGGCAGTACCGCATCAGCCTGAGGGCACAGCCCTAAGTAACTTGTCTTTTTTATTTAGAATTTGACTCATGCTGGATGATAAACCATTGCAATAATGCCATAATTATGTGCAGTTAACCACTACAAACAATTAATTCTTTATGGCACTTCATTCTGCAATAAGTCTAATTATCACTGTTATAATAAAAAAAAATTGAAGGTATATTCTTTTGCCTTGTGCTCCTTAAGGTTTTGGGACTAGACTTTAATTTGGTAATGATAATTTTATAGGTTCTATTCCCTTTTTTCTTCATTCATTTTAGGAAATCAAGTTTACTACAAATTTGTGGAAAGTGAGTTATGGAACAACAATAAAGGAAGCATATATATATGTATATCTAATCACTAGTGAGAAGGGATGGTCACTGCCATGTGTTTCAAAAGCCACTGGTTATATGAAAAGCATTGTAAAATAAAAAGTGCTTGAAGTTACTTTCTGAGCCTTTAGAATGGCCATTTTCAAGAACCGCAGCTCTTTCTGGATGTTGATTTGTTTTCATTTTTGTTTTTCTGCAGCTGCAGGGGATAATTACTGCTCTTTAATGAAACCTTAGATGTGCTCATAAATCATCAATGCACGGAAAATCTCATAGCAAATATTATGCAAGTCTTTAAAAACTCATGGAAACTGGCAATTCTATGGAATCATAAGAAACTCTGAAGTTTTGGAAAACCACAGAGATATCACTTGTGGAAACAGAGGCTTGTGTCTTTATATCATCAGATGTGAACTTCAGCCCTTGCAGTACTGTTGATATTTCACTCTTTGCTTGATCTCTTTGGAGAAATATCCAAGTTGTTAGTCAGAGAGGAGAAGCTTTTCTCAGAACAAAGAAAAAGGTGTGATTTTATTCACAGAAGTACCAGTGATCCTAAATGGAATAGGACTGGTTTAAGGATCTAATTTTGCCATCGACTGGATGAGCTGCAGCTCTCATTCCCCTCACTACAAGATTACTCAGCACCTCATACCACTGAATTCTGCTGCCGTTTTAGTCTTCAGGTCTTTGGAGCAGATCCATAAACTCTCCTCCTTATTTCAAAATGTTACAACAGGATGTAATTAAGTACAATTAACAAGGAGGTCAAATGGTCATCTGATAAACACTGGTCCAAACAGGCAGCTTGAAAGGTCAGGACTGCTAAAGCCACATAGTATTGATGGGAAAGAATATTATGATTTAAGGGGAGGAAAATTCCAATGACTAAAACTGAAGAGATTTACATGCTTTCTATATTACATACACAAAGCCATGCACACAGACTGATATGCATGCACACATGACTCAGAGAGACACAAATCTATATTCTAAGAACATGAGCTAAGCTAGCCACACTTCCTCCCTCCGTTACACCAGAACACAAATCCCAGTTTTGGTGCATAAATTCCAGTGTCTCTTTTTCATTTTCATTATTTTGTAAACTGTTTTAAGAACAGCAAACTTGTTACCCTTATGGAAGAGCCTTTTTGAGCCCTTTCTAAAATAACACTTGAGATCACCATGACGAAATCAAGGTGTTGTGAGGCTTTTAGAAGCTCAGTATTTTCAGAGCACACAGTCAGAGTAAAAAGAGGCTTCACAAGAAGGAAGCTATACCAGGACTCTGCAACTTCAAAGAATGACAACGCACAGAAAAGAAAATGAACACAGAAGTATTTACCCATTCTCATTTTATGGACTGGAAAACAGAGCAAAAGCACTGTTTTCCTTCTCTATCTGAGGCTCTTCAGGATTTTCCTATTAAGTTGCTCAGACATTTCACTCTGGTTTAAACTTGGCTGGGAGCGGGACTGACTCACTGCAAAACCTTTGCACACATTTCATCTTTTTGTATGAGGCAGCAAGGTAACCTGGTCAGGAGCAGCAGATTAACCTTTGGGATCACTAGAATGTTGTGACTTGTAGTTTTTGACAAATATTTCAGTTGAGCTAACCTTGGGAACAACCTTCCTAGAGCTATGTTCCTGCTGGATCTCCACCATCATAAATCACCCCAAAGACTACAGCTGTTATGGGGTTTTACTCTGGGCTTAGACCTGCTCCCAGCAATATCATCCACTCTACTGTTCTCCCACTCTTTCAATACCTCAGCTAATGTTTTTGAAAACTGTGCCACCAGAATTCCACAGCTCTAGGCACCAGATGCCATCAAATACCATCTGCCTGCTGCTCCAAAATCAGAGTTCTTGCTCATTCAGTGTCCCTGCTCCTTCTTTTTTTATGGTCTAGAACAAAACAGAACACTTCTTTTCTTTTTTGCCAGAATTTTGTCCTGTGTCAGAAGAGAATTTAACACCTCTGCCTCCAAAAACGATGCCATTCACAATTGAAAAAGTCCAATACAATAAATTTTTGAAATTATTTTGCAGTATCTTATAGCTGCATACTCCACATGTATCTCCCCTCAATTTAAAAAAAAAAAGTGTTTTAAATGGATATGCCTAGCGAACTTGCTCTTAGTTTACAATACTTACTCTGGAATAGGGGTACAGATTTACCAGATCATATGACTTTAACTTCATTAATTTGACTACAGTCAAATACCTGTGAATTAAAACAACAATAATTTCATTTAATTGACCCAGTCTACAAAGGGTTATAATTACAGAATCATCAAAGTTGGAAAAGACCTTAAGGTTCTTGTGGAGTCTGAATAGGTAATATTGTTAAGCCAGATAAAGATAAACCTTACAGAAGCTTCAGCTGTTCAAATTTCTTCCTCATCCTGATTCTCCTTGAAAAAGAGAGTTACGTGGAATTTTCCTTCTGTAAAGGCACTGGTTGTTAGCTATAGATACATATCATGAACCAGCACTAGCTGTCCTGGTTAGTTTTCTAGGGTCTGACTCACTATTAATTTTTGCCTTAGTTTGCCTTGAATTACAGTGCGAAAAAAGGTAGAACAACATTTTGGTGAGTTCCCACATGTGCCATTAAGTTCTATAGTACTGGTTGATAAAGCCAGGTTCTTGATCTATTGCACCAGAATAATTGCTCAAAAAGAGCTGGGAACTAAACACTTCAATTCAGCTCTTGGAGCATCTCTCAATAACTGGGAAATTTCTGAGTGGAGAGTTGAGCTGTAAAATCTCTCCTTTTCTACTTATTTTACAGTCATGTTTTGCATAGAAACAAATTCATAATTCAGTACAAAACACAGATCAGCTCTTGCTTGGTGTACCCCACCCACAAACTTAAATAATGTAGTTGTCAGGGTTGACAAGTTCTGCCTGCTGTAGCACTTCTGTGTTTTATAGGAAATTTTAACCAGGGGTGTTATTTTAAGAGATGAGCAAATGGGGAAACCCCATGGCCTAGCCAATAAATATGAACTTTAGGTGCAATGGAGCACTCATAAATATGACTCAGAACAAGGGGATTCATTGTTTCTCCCGACCCCTCTTAGCTGCTCCTCTGATCTCAACCTCTGTGTGCGTCATGGCAGCCCTCATCCTTTAACCTGCGGTTTTTAAAAGCAGCTTCGAAGTTATTTATGGCTGCAAATGTTAGTAGCCAGTCTGTGTACTCCCAGCACACACATACCGAAGGGAGGGGGGAGCTGCATTTTGTTTTGTGAGGATGAAAAGTTTTGCCTGGGAAGCCAAGTGCCTGGGGAGGCTGAGGTAGCTGGTCTGCCACAAGGGATTCAGAAGAAAAGGGCTCCCTTTGCCTTCAAGGCTTACTCAGAGAAGAAACCAATATCTGCACTAATATTGCCTTTCCTTTGTACATTATCTATGTTTATCATGCTCTTTGCTCTTTCTCTGTCTGCATTCACCTTCTTCCTACCATGATGAACTTCCACTTTTGTAATTCTGCTGGCATGGGAAATGCTCTCAGTTCTGCAACACCACGCTCCATATGAGGCAGAGAGGAGTAGGACTAAATCTTCCAGCAATACCAGTTCCTGCAGAGGCTGTTTCTCTGTTGCAAACCTTTCCCATGCTCAGCAGGCCTGTATCCAGCCCTGTACATTGGCTATTGCCTACTGGCAGAGAAGAGGGATGTCCTCCTCCTAAAGCCCACCCTGTGCTTTGCTGTTTTTCTCTCATGCCTGCTCTCATTCCTTCCCTCTCCATCTCCCGCACTGTTGCCTGGTCTTGCCACTTCTCGGCCTTTAATCCTTTCTACAGCCAAATGCCACTGACATAAAACTAAAGTTCAGTGACCCTGCCTAGACAGCGGGGGTTAGAGACAAGGGAAAGGACAAGGAGGAGAGGATAGGGAAAAGTGTGGGAAATAATTATAAAGTCTGGTAGCAGCCAGAGCTCTCCTGAAGCCCTGGGGAGCCTTTCTTTAGCTGGAGGCTGCAATTGGCACTTCATAAACTGTTCATTCTCAGCTATGTGGAAACACCAGACGACACCTAGAATGATCAGACTGCAATCAATCAATTTTTTCCAAATTCTATTAGTTGGTGGGCCTATGAAAGCAAGCTGAAAGGAACTACTATGACTAAAAAGAAAAGGAAAAGGAACTGCCCCTGTCATAATTACCTCCATAACTCAGGCAGTAAGTAGGCAGGTAGCCACGGTAAAATTCTTTGCATAATTTAACATCCAGAGAAAATAATAACAGGGCAGTAAGTGTGGGAGATGACATAGATGCCAAAGTTGTCCTGTTATCTAAGAAAACAACCCAGAGTTTAGGGAGAGAACCAAGAGCCTCTTCATCCAAACCATGGTGGGATTCCTCCCCTAATACTCTCCACACAGAGATGTCTCCACAAGCCTGCCTCTTTCTCTTTCATGGTTAGCCAGAGTCACTGCCAGATTGTGTTTTCCTGGGAAAATATGCACTGTACAATACATACAATCCCCAAAACCCCACCCAAAGTCTGTGTTTAGTCTGGAAAGGAACACTTTCTAAAGAAGAAGCGGAACTGGGTCAGCCGTTCTTCCCAATGGGAAAAATATTAATAATAATATATATTTTTATATATCCATACATATATATAGCTTTTCACCATGCACGTCTAACCATCTGCTAAATCAGTTTCTCTTCAGTTATCTGCAATTTCTTTCAAACCTGTCGGCAAGGAGAGTCAGACAGTTTTATACCCCAGTTAATGGAGAGCTTGACATTTTTTTGGCTAGGTAGATACAATAATTTACTTGGATTTAAAGTGTTAACTTTGGCAAAAAAATTAATTGACAGTTATAAAAACATTATTTTGTTAGATGATATTTATGGATCACACAAACTTATTTTGAGGTAGAGCTATATAGTTCTTAAGATTCATGTAACTTGAGAGATTTAAAAGGAAATATAAAATATTGCAATATAAAAAAACAAATGTAGTATAATTCAAAAAAGTAATATGGAGAATATTTCTGGTTAATAATTAAAAGCACTCTCTTAAAACCTGCTCTGTCAGTGCACAAAAATTGGCTAAAACTCTAATGACTTGTAAGTATCGAATGAGGATATCTAGTTCATGTCATCCTGTGAGTAAAGCCTTTTTGTTCCAAAAACAAAGAGTTGTCCTAATATTTAATTTGATCATAGACAGTTATTTCATAAATCACAGTTATTTCTAATGTCTGACTGCACTAGGTCACACGAAATTCATTCCATTCACTCACTGGGTGACAAAACTTTAATAGACGGAAAAAAAATCTTAGGATTTCAAGATGTCAAATGATGTCTACTTCGGATGAATATTAAGTGAGAAATTACAGAATCATCAAAGTCTATGCTTGGTCCAATTTGCTCTAAATTTTATGCAAAAGAGTGAAAAACGACACCTTATCAACTTGGGGTTGCCATTGAATAAAAGTTTCACAAATGTTTTCTCATTTTTTCTCAGTATTTATTCAATTCCACAATTAAAGACATGGGGTCTATTTGTTATTTACCAAGTTTTATCTCTGTAATAGCATCCCTCTGTTCAAGGTAAGATAATAGTACTCTTTCCATCACTTCAACTAAGGCTGTGCCAATATTTTCATTAGAAGCCTGCATTTATATACTAAAACTGTACCAGAGCCAAGGAAATTCACGTACAGTTAAAATTAAGACAGCAACATCTGAAATCCTGTGGAAAAGAAAGAAAGAAAGTGTACTCATTCCTAAGCTTTAGGAGAGAAGTTAATGATCCTGAGGCCTTTTTGTGTGTATCCTTCAAACCCCTTCCTCAGCTCCTGGCATTTTATAGCTTAGCACTCCATATCCCTCGCTGATGATATGTTAGCTGTGAGTGGAAGGTTGTAGAAACTGAATTACTTTAATTTAAGAAATGAGCTACTATGTATGCTCAAGGTCTGATTGCAGTAAGGAATCCTTTCTTTTTCGTGTACAACAAAACTATATTTGTACAGGTATTTGGTGTGGATTGATGTACTATAGGTTTCTAAAAGTAGCTGCAAAGAGTTGTTCTATGCCATGTTAGCATTCTCCAGTGAACACAAGGGGTTATAAATCTTTTGAGTTTATGTATTTATTTAATGATTCAGGTTTTAAAGAAGAATATAATCTGTAAAACAGTGTTCAAACATGGGATAGAGAAGCTGGAGAAATATGAACAGTCTTCTCTGCCTCAGACAAAATTTCCATTTATTTCAGTGTCTGGTTTAACATAGCATGTGCTGTTTCAAAATTATTCTAAGATTGTGGAATCATTCAGATTGTGTGTGAAGAAGAAAAAATGTCTTTCTGGAGTGTACTGGTTACTTTAAAAATCTCAGTAATATTGTATCCTTCTTAGCACATGCACATCAGCGTCACAAATTTTATTGTAATCTTCACATTCAAGTTTTTGAAATTCATTTTATATGCTAAAAAGAAAACAACAAAAATCACAAAACCAGATAATATGTATCTCCCATTTTATGGAAGGTTCATATCAATTAACAGAAAAATGTGAAAAAAGCAAACAGACTTGCTTAGCAAATTTAACAATCTCTTAGGAGAAAAATTAACAGATATGTTGTAAAAAAATGAAACTACAGACCATTTGAATTGCACAAGAAGGAACATTTAAGTATAGCAGATTTAATGATTACCGTGATAATAATGGAAAAATCAGTATTTGAAATGTTTAAATGTAATTTTAAAAAGTGCTACTGTTTCTCCAAGCCTCATCCATGTAGATCTGTTTTATTCAATCCCCTTCCTTCTGTAAGAGGTGAAGAGTGGGAACACTAACATTTATCTTAAAAAAAGTCCTTCCCTAACTAAATTTTAAGTGAACAAAAAGTGAGTAGCACCACATAAGTATTATTTGCCTGTTCTCTGGAAAACAGGGTATCCTATATATGTCATTTTGGGAGACCAGCCAAAAAGAAGATACCAGAACTCTAAAGAGTCAGGGCTTTGCAATAATGTAATAAAATATAATAATAGGATAAAAAAACACCCAGTCAGGAAAGCAAAGTTCTGAATTTGTAGGTGATATAATCAGATCTTTGAAAACCCCAATGTGTTTAGTGAAGGATTTATTCTTTGACTGCTGGACCAAACCCAGTTAACTCCTCTGTTACACTCATCAATATTTATGGAGAGTTGCCAACACACACAGTCTTATACAAAACACAGGACAAGACATAGTCTCTGTCTTGTTGTATCTTTCAAGAAAGAAAGAGATGGAAGTTCTGATATAAATTCCAGTAGAAAGAGCAGGTGTTTACAATTTTAACTTCAGGAGAAATAAATGCGTTCTTATTTTTCTCCCTGGTTGCTTGACAGAATTATGATTGCAGTTCCCTTGATGATTATTTTCTAAATTTGTTTTTGAAAGTGAGGTATTTGCAGCTCTGACAGGTTGGGGTTTTAATCAAAATTAGCACATAAGTTTAAATTTTTATTCTTTAATATAAAATTATTTGCTCTTGTGTATTTTTTCTTTACTTTTTAATCTTATTCAATCTTTTCAATACTTATGCCTAATAATTTCTACCCAACATCTCAGGTACATGTTTCTTGTTTCAATATATATGTCTTAAATTGTTATAACTGGTATAACTATATACAAAATTTTCAATTTCAAATATCATGATGATTAATAGAGTTTTATAATTACACATTATGTAATTAATGGTGTGCAAGTATGAACATGGTGAATACTATTTTCAGAGCAGATTTATTTGATGAAAGTTGACTGAGGCTTCAATTCTAAATCCATTTGAATTATTACTGTGCTGCATCAGCATTTATTGATTTTAAGGCACAGCATTAGCATTCACTTATCACTGCATATTTTTCCCCATTCTCCATTAAAAGAGCTTGCCCTCATCTGTCACAATCTCATAGTACATAAATTGTATAAAATAGTTACTTGTTTCCGTGATTTATTTCATTTTTATGTTAATTATACTGAAACATAGGATTGTTTAATAAAAATGTTGAAGCTAATCTATATTGGTCATTAATATTTTTTACGCATGTTACACAGTGGAATGTGTGAGATACGACAATATCCAACTTGTACAGAAGGGCATTTAAAGTGAACTAGGATTTAAACTAACTTAGAGCGGAGACATTTTAATTTTACAGATGTCAAATAAAACCTGATATTTACACAGTATTTTGTTATAAGTTAATGGTGTCTATTAATATTAATCGCTAGAAAAATACAGCATCTCACCCCCAGTTTTCACAGTTTTGAAACATAAGCTGAGCTTTAGCCTTTCAGAATTGCTTTCTTAAGGCAATACTGGCTTCCCAACAAAATAAGACAAATATTAGAAACTTCCTACGCAAGGTAAGACACTCAGTGGAAACTTGAGTTCTTCCAGAGAAGGTTTTTGTCTGGGGAAGCACAGTAGGATCAGCCTAGGACAGATCTGACACTGAAACTTTAAAGACTTCTACTGCAAGAAGTCTTAATTGTAATCAAAGAAATTTCTGAAATCAAAGGCTAGGTCCCATGTAAATAGTCCTCAGGGATGCTAATGGAATGGTCTGTGACATATTTACAGAGGGCATTTCTCAGGACACACAAAAAATTTTTTTGCAGGATCAGTACCTTGACTAATGCTGAGAATAAGAGTATTTCCTATTTTTCTGTATAACTTTGCCATTTTAAATTCAGCTGACTGCAGATACTCTGGGTAATTTGAGGCATGCAATGTTAATTTAAAAGTAATGCATGGGCAATATATAACTGTTTCTTAATGATAAGGAACACATATTCAAAAGACAGATTCCATTTTTTTCCTAACCTGCTGTTTCTGGAGCAAAACTAACAAGCAAATGTATTTAGAGGTGTGGACATATGTTACTCTTAAGAAAAAAGATCTCAGACTTGAACACCTCCTTATCAGCCAAATAATTAATTAAAAGTGATTTTATTTTTACAGCAAATTAGAGTGTTACTTTCCTAGAATTTTAGTATTTGGAGTATTTAGTATCTTACTAAAAATCTGTTAGACATAAAAAGTACAGAATGTGTGTGATAAACTGAAGGTATTTTGGAAAATGCGCTGCTTAAAAAGTTTCTACAGAAAGTATTACCCTGGAAAACAAGAGTTCATCAGAATTTATACCAGCTTATTGTGAAACTTCAAGTTTTCAATTAAATCTCTTGCTATTCAGGTCCAATGAGAAGTAGCTTTTTTAGCCAGATTCATGAGTCCTGCAGCATTTAATACACTTATAAAAATACTAAATGAATTTCATTAATTATTTGCAGCTTTCTAGATGAGACTTAAGTTGCCTTTTAGTAAAAAAACTGTAACTGCTTTTTTTACTTACAATGTAACTGGCAAGCATGTTTATTACACTCAGAAGCCAATATAATTTAGTTTTATCAGGTTTTGTATCTGAATTGATATAATTTTCAAAAGCATTCTTTGCTTGCATGTTTCTGGTGTTTAATACTCTGCTTGTCATTTAATTTATTTACGACAGAGAAAATAAGAACCACTGCAGATTCTGAGCACCATAGCAGTATAATAAAACACAGCCTGTTGTTATTAAATAGAAATAACAAAGGAACAGAAACAGATTATTTAAAATCCAGCCATCCATCTGAAAAGATAATAAAACTCTGACTCTTGACAACAAAAAAAACCCCACTAAATAACCTAAGAATGGTTTGGGGTTTTTTTTTCAACGGTTTAACTTTTCCCTTTTCATACCTTTCTAGGCTTTAAAATATTAACAACTGATGTTTGTTCATGTGTGAGCTTTAAGGAAAACACTGAGGGAAATAACTGAGCGATAGGCATAAGTGTTTGATTTTTAGAGATTTAAAAAAAAAGGAGTTAGTTGGCCTAAGGCTAGAATTTTCATTACATCAATGAAAGAAAGAAAACAGAAGCCAGCAGAGGGAAGTTATAGAAACTGACTTTATATAAACAGTGAGAAAAATCTTTTTCCATGGCCACCTACAAAGTAGCTACTTTACCATCCGTATGATTTTTCTTTTACCAGTGGCACAGCAGCCCGGGCCCAATCCTGCTGTTTTAGAACAGGTTACAGTTCGGCCGAGAGATTTGCCCTTCACAAGATCAGGCTAACAGTTTGTCAAAGAGAGCAAAAACAAAAAATATTTCCACGTACCTAAATTGACAAAGCTCATGACCATGTCAGCATCATTCAGAAAGTTGGTGTCGTGCAGGCTGGCTAAGGGAGGATTCTGTGTGGTCAGGGGGGTCATGCGAGATAATTGTATTCTCCGCGAATATCCATTTGGAGAGGCAGGGTATCCTTTTCGTATTCCTCTGCTCTCCCCTGCCATTGATCCCTTTAGTGAGTACTCCAGCTCCTCAGAATCCTCTTCATTTGTCATGGCATTATACAGGTCCAGCATGAAGAGGGGTGCAGAAGAAGCCTGCTTTCCTGGTGAAAATGGTCTGGGTCTGTGAGGTAAACCCAGGATAGAGAGAATCTCTCTCTGAATCTCCCTTCTCTCATGGTTCCGCAGCCTCCTGTAAATAAAACTCGAATGGACATGATTGTCTCCTAAACCTCCCTGTGCGTGACCCACCAGAACCCAGTAATTCCAGAGCAAGCCCACGAAAGCTTTGAGCGCAGTTAGGTTCATCTTTGAAAAGAAAAAGAACAAGGAAAAAAAAAACCAAAACTTTTCTCCTACTTGTTCTGAGTTCCTATGAGGTCTGCTTTCCCAGTAGCTGAAAAACAAAATTTACCTATTCTTCATGTCAATGTCATCTCTAAACGTAACATTGTAACATCTTTGGTGATTCCTCTCCCCCCACCCTGTTTAAATATTATGGAATGTGTCAGGTTGCAGTTATTTCTAAGAAAGCTGAAATTCAGACTTCCAATTTTCCACTGTTGTTATCGTTTTTTCTGCATTTATGGAGCAGAAGACCAGTATTTTGTCAGCTGACCTAGGCATTCCTATATAAACCTTAGATAACCAGGTCTTTGGTGGGGAGCTGTATTAGCAAGAGATGTTCTTCTGACACATTGTAGTTCCCAGAGTTATCTTCCCTTGTTATTCTGAGTTCTTCGTACACCTTGCGCTCTTCCCAAGATAAAATCCTGTGTCACAGATTTGTCTTGATCTGTACCTTGGTGATGTAACATATATTTGTCCAGCAGCCTGGTGATAACTTTAACATCTTTGAATCGCTTGAGTGTAAAGTAATTCTAAAGCATGTACTAATCAAATTAATGTGTTGCCATGAATTTACTTGCAAAAATAACCTTCTGTAAATCCATTCAACCCTTTTCAGCTTCTGAACTGTTATTTCCAACTGTAGCAGGCACAAATATAACAGCTCTCTTCAAGAGAGATCTAAAGACTAATGTAAGCACAACCCTGCTGGGAAAGAAGAGGCTTCTCATTGTAATTTGAAACGGGTATAGCAAAAAAGTCCTTAACCCTTCTCTTGCCAGATAGAGCTTTAAACCTCTCCCCTGTCTCTCCAATTTACAGTAATATACCTAACTTTGGCTATCAGCTGTTTTCTTCGTAACAGCTTGCACAATCAATTTTAACTTTAACAATTTTAGGATACATAGATGGCGTAATATGGAAGCTCTTGTGAGCCTCCTTATGTGTCTATGGTTTAGTAAACCTGCGTAGGAAACTCTCATAACAGACTAAAATAGCATCCCACTATTTCAAGAAAAGCTTATGTTTTAGGTAAATTTAGCAAACAAAAGTGACCTTTTTAATAAACTCTGTAGGAAATTTTGCCGACGAGGCTTGATTTACTCTTTTCTAAAAATGTTTGGAATGCAATCTGAATGAAAACAAATTTATACAGCAAGCAAGATTTCAAATTGTGCACAGCCAATGCTGTAATTATGGTTATAGTCACAACTTTCGTAAACTGGAATTTTCAATGATAATTTATTGAAAGTACATTTTTACCCATAAATTGCTATACTACCTTTCCTAGTAAATATGAAAAGCTAAGATTTAATCCCACAGCCTGTTATTAACTGAAGAAGGAAACATCTTAACTGAAGAAATAAGAATATTAAATAGATTTTAAAACTGCTACCCATGAAGTTAAGGTTCAGTGTAGAATTTTGACAGCCAGTAACTGGTGTTTTCCTCTCACTAAAACAAAATCACAGTGTTAAATTTCATACTACTCAGATTATTGGTGGTCATTTCTCTTGCTGCTAAAATTTGTCTTTAGCCTTGAGGAGACTTTCCTTTGATGAAGGGTAGAAAAAAGGGGCAAAAAAGGGGTTTTGTCAACATGAAATTAGGGAAAAAAACCAGGTATATAAAATCCATCCCTTTAGGTTTTCCTCAACATGACACCTACTCAGCAAATCACACAATCCTTGAGTAAACTGGGGAGAGTGACAGCAAGTATAGTCACACCCTAAGAGGCCAGGAACAATTTATCTAGTATATTAAGCACAAACAAGTTTTACAGTCTAGTGCAGCCATCACTAAAATACAGATGATTGTCTCTCATAAATCAGCACATGTCATGAACAATGCTTCTCCCAAGAAAGGATTTATCTCGTGCTAGACCTGCTGAATTGGCACTAAAATTAGGAAGATATTTAGTAAAAGTCTTGTTCTTCTTAGCAGAAGAGCAATCACAATTAGAATATATTTTCTTTTCTCACTGAAGTGTTCCCTCAAAATCTATTTGTTATAAGAAAATTATTTCCTGATTTTTCTTCTTTTCACTTGTTCTGCTCAGTCAGTTGCAATGATAAATGAGACTTTACCATACATATGGTTTTTTGAATTTAACTATCGCATATCCTGCAACAAGATTTCTTCCCCTTTTTCAGCAATATATTTCCTTTTTTCCCTAAGTATTCATAAAAGCCAGTGGATTGATTGCTCAGAGGATTTAAGTCCTCAGCCCATCAGTATGTCCAGCAGTAGAAATTTCCCACTAGAGTGTCTGAAGTTCCACATTAGTTATTCTTTTTAATCAAAAAATCCAAAAATGCCTTCAGATTTGAGGATGCTTTTATGTAGCAAACATCTTTCCATACAGAAACTAAGTAAGAACACATCTAAACTAGCAATCACATTTTTAATGAAAACTGCTCCTGTTATTTTTTGATGGAGCCACAGCCAAAAAAGTAACACAAATACAAAACATCCATTAACTTGCACTCCACTGAGGCACAAACGTCCCAGACTAGAATAAAAAAAAAAATTAAAAAGTTTTTATTAATATAAACACAATGTCCTTTTGCCTAAGCTTATATTCCATAAACACTCATTCTTAGCATGGGTGTTTCATATGCGGGGGAGAGACAGCTCTAAAACAGTCTTTGCTAATCAAGTGAAAGGTGTCTGTAAGAGTGGATAGACCCCATTTTGCATTTCCAATATGAAACAATGAACTTCTAAAGAAAAAATACCATGTACAATTTCATCATATCAAGGTATATACAGATAGTCTTCTTTCTTCCCCAGATGTTAAACCTGCTAGCAACATAAAAAATCATCTGAACAGCCCTTATCCAGCCCTTTAAAAATATAAGGAAGACTAAAATGACTCCAGAAGTGAGCTCCCCTTAGGGACAGATATCTGACAGAGGAGCACATAACCAGTGGTACACCTGGAGAGCAGGGACTCAGAGGCAGGAAAGCAGCAGAGCACCGTGCAGGCACCCCTGGCAGTACGAGATAGGAAGCAGCTGCATGAATTGCTTAAACAATGTGGCATGTATGCACATGATGAGTGAATTCAGAGCTCATTACATTTGTACTAATCTAAACAATGATAGAGAAAATATCATAAGGGAAGTAATGAAACCTGGGAATCCAGATCTTGCCAATCTTGGATTCCAGTGGATCACCGTTCACTATAATGGTGAAAAAACTTATAACTACCCAGCAGATCACTGTAATTATTGAAGGTGCAAGTGGTTTTGTGGGCAATGTCCACTACTCTATACAAAAATCAGTGGATGGCTACTCAGTGCAGAATCCTTCTGGTTCTCAGTATCACTTCAACAGAGGGTGATTTGCCACAGCAATGGTTCTCTGCAACTGTTTGACAAATTAGGCTAAAATGCAGATCCTCTTTGTGACATTTCCAGTCTAAATCTGAAACCTATGCATGTACACGGAATGATTCTGATGGCTCTTTCCCTCCTTAATGACCAGCTAAATTTGGCATTCAGATCAATATTATGCATAAACAGATGACCCAGTACTAAAAATGTTTAAGTCTGTTCTTGTTATCTCCCTGCAAGGCTATGGCTGCAGAAGGTACATGGAGAAAGGCTTCTGTAAAAAGGTTTCATGAGAGCTGGGGAATAATTAGTTGTTAAAGTTACAGATTCCCCCGCAAAAAGTCTGGGCTTCTCCTGGGGCAGAAACGTGACACTGACACCATAATTTGGCAAACCTGTTACACTACCTGTATCCAAGTCAGATTTACAGTGGTATGGACTTCACAAGATGAACATTTGAGACTTAGGATGTAAGTACGCATATGTCCATATGTTCCAAATGTCCAATCAAAAAAGCTTTCCCTCAGTCTTTTATTTTATTCAGTTGGATGTTGTATGTTAGGTGTATTCTTACCTTGCTAACATAAGAATGAAGCACAAATATATTTTTCTGCATTAGTGAAAGATATGTCTCCTAAGGTAAAGAAAATTCCATTTGTAATGGACATAGTGTGAAAATTGGTAGAATTAGCTGCAAAAATTGGCAGTTGAGACATAGATTAAGTGTGATGTTTGTAAACCCTTTTTATTCAGAGTATTATTTATTTATAGAGAGAGTACTTCCATTTTATACTACAGCAAGAGGAATGCATTGCAAAATAACACTTACTATGTGGAAGTGTTCAATACTTAGATTATAGTGTTATTTATTCAGTTACCAACCAGTTTCCTGTAAGAAAAGAGTTTTTCATCCAGGCTTTCAAAAGCTCAGGCAAAATCACAAATCAGTCTAGGAGGTAAGTCATCAACCATTTCATAGATGACATTTAATAGAACACTTTGTTTAAAAGTTATAGAAAGGGCTTCAGCTTTAAGTACAATAATTTGTGAAGTTTGTTCTATTCACAGTACATACACAATGTTGTAAAACTATCAGCACAGAATACTCTGCAGCACTAAAATTATAATTTTCTTTAACATTAAGAAAATTGAGAAAAATAGTTTTGCAATCTGCCTGAGCACTCTTTTTGAAACTTTTTGTACTCAAGCACTGGGAAATAAAAAACCTTGTTTCACACATACGCTTCAGAAACAAGAACCACAAAATATACAATTAATAATATGCTTCAACATCACAGTGCTGTCATTTGCATAATTAAAAAACCCAAAGAGCTCCCAGAAATCCCCTTTGGTTTACAATAAGCCTCTAATTATCTTAAAGGAAAAAAAAGAAGGAACTGCACTGAAGCAAATACAAAACACTTGGACAAGAGCAACAACATTTGTAAGTAGTAAAGCACTTTTAAAGAAGATTATTCTTGGCTCAGCTTGTAGAAGGGTTTTATTGTGCCCCAGCTGCAGACTGGTACCTGCTGGTCTCCTTGTTCTCTGGCTGCAGCACGGCCAGAAGTATCTTGTGCTGTTCCCAGGCTGGCTGCAGTGCTTTTCCAGGGAACCTCTTCTGCCTCTTGCTGGAGTTCTTTTTGTTTTCAGCTACAGATTCAGACAGAAATTTATTTCTAAGCGGATGCCTTCTATGTAACTGCACAGCACTATTGTTCATATTATGAAATACTCTACCTATCTAAATATAGGAATTATTTCTTTCCTTGAGTATTTTGCTACTCTATTCCAAAGCTGTGGCTTTAGCACCTCTACTGGCGATGGGATAGTGCAGCAGTCTCTTAATCGCTCTAAATCAGTTTTGGGGGTTTTATACCTTTCTCCTGTGCTTTGTTTTATACACACTCTCCCTCTCTTCCCAATAGTTTCTCCTATTACATCTCTCTGCATTTAGTCTGCCACTTGAATGTGCTGCCTCTGATCCCACATGGACTTTCTTTTCAGCTTTTTAAACTTTAAATCTTTCCCCTCATCTCCATTTTCACGTTTCTTCTTCCCTCCCCACATATTTGTAGACAGATGTTATTTTCTTCTTTTAAAATTACTTCCTTTGTTTAGCAAAGTTTCCCCTTTTGTAAGAGATCAGCTGGCCCCTCAGGCAGTAAAAAAGGAGCTGCTGCTCCAGTACTTTCAATTGAAAATGATCACTACCATGAATCACACAGTCTTTGAGAGACTAGTAATCTCCTGCTGTTGGAGGAGGATTGTGGAAAAAAAGCTGTGCATGGGACAACTGCTAGACTATATACACCCTAAAATCTTTGGTATGTGCTAATTGATTTTTCTACACAAAATCATAGAATAATTTAGGTTGGAAAAGACCTCTAAGATGATCAAGTCCAACCATGAACACAGCACTGCCAAGTCCACCACTAAACCATGTCCTGAAGTGCCACATCTACGTCTTTTAAATACCTCTGGGGATGGTGTCTCAGCCATTTCCCTGGGACAGCCTATTTCACTGATTGACAGTCCTTTCTGTGAAGAAATTTTTTACCTAAACTTCCCCTGCAACTTGAGGTCACTTCCCCTTGTCCTGTTGCTTGTTACTTGGGAGAAGAGATAGACTCCCACTTCACTAACCCCTCCTTTCAGGTGGTTGTAGAGAGCAATAAAGTCTCCCCTGAGACTCCTCCAGGCTAAACAACCCCAGATCGCTCAGATGCTCCTCATAAGACTTGTGCTCCAGGCCTTTCACCAGCTCCATTGCCCTTCTCTGGACTCACTCGAGTCTGGTCCAGACCTGGACACAGCACTCGAGGTGCAGCCTCACCAGTGCTCAGTACAGGGGGACAATCCCTGCCCTGGTCCTGCTGGCCCCGCTATTGCTGATGCAGGCCAGGATGCCACTGGCCTTCTTGGCCACCTGGGCACAGCCTGGCTCATGTTCAGCCACATGTAAACCAGCACCCCCAGGTTTTCCGCTGGGCAGATTTTCAGCCACTTTCCCTCCAGCCTGTGGTTCTGCATGGGGTTGTTGTGACCCAGGTGTAGGACTCAATACTCGACCTTGTTGAATCTCATACAATTGTCTTTGACTCATTGATCCAGCCTGTCCAAACCCCTTCTTACACTCCAGCATATCAACACACCTGCCCAGTTTGGTGTCATCCACAAACTGACTGAGGTGCACTTGATTCCCTCATCTGGATCATTGATAAAGATATTAAATAGGGCTGGTCCAAATATTGATCCCTGGGGAACCCCACTAGTGACTAGTTACCAGAAGTGGATGAGGCATCAGTCAGGACAACTCTCTGGGCTCAGCCATCCGGTTTTCAATCCTGCAAAAAATGCACCTGTTCGAGCTGTGGGTTGCCAGCTTCTTCAGGAGAATGTCGTGGGAGAAAGTAGCAAAGGCTTTTTGATGTCCAGGTAGACAACATTCACAGACTCTCCCTCATCCAATAGGTGGATTACCTGGTCATAAAAGGACATGAGGTTGATCAAGCAGGACCTGTCTTTCATGAACTTGTGCTGGCTGGGCCTGATCCCCTGGTTGCCCTGTAGATGCCATGTGTTTCTGTGAAGATGACCTTCTTCATGACCTTCCCTGGCACTGAAGTCAGGCTGACAGGCCTGTAGTTCCCCAGATACTCCTTCTGACCCTTCTTGAAGATGGACATCACATTTGCTAATCTCCAGTCAGCTGGGACCTCCCCGGTTAGCCAAGACTGTGGTAAATGATGGAAAGTGATTCTATGAGCACTTCTGCCAGTTCCTCCTTTCCCTTGGGTGGATCCCATCTGGCCCCATGGACTTTTGTGTGTCTAAGCTGTGTAGCAGATGCTAAACCCGTGCATTATGATGGTTTCATTCTACTCCCCATCGCTGTCTTCCAGGTCAGGAGGCTAGTACCCAGAAAACAACTTGTCTTGTTATTAAAACCTGAGGTAGAGATGGCATTAAGTACCTCAGCCTTTTTCTCATCCTTTGTCATCACTGTGTTTCCCCTCAGATCCAATCAAGCGTGGAGGTTCTTCTTAGCCTTCTGTGTTTTGCTAATGTATTTACAGGAACATTTTTATTGTCTTTTATAGCAATGTCCAGATTAAGTTATAATTGGGCTTTGTCCCTTCTAATTTTCTCCCTGCACGGCCTCATGACATCCTCGTAGTCTTCCTGAGTTGCCTGTCCCCTCTTTCAAAGGGGATAAACTCTCCTTTTTTTATTTTTTTCCCTGAGTTTCAGGCAAAGCTCTCTGTTCAGGCAGGCCAGTCTGCTTTCCCACCATCTCCTCTTTCTACGCATGGACAGCCTAATTCCTGCATCTTTGCAATTTCCTTTTTGACCTATACCCAGCCTTTCTGGCCTACTTTGCCCTTCAAGACTGCTTCTCAAAGGCCTCTGCAAGTCAGTCTGCTAAAGTCTGCCCTCTGGCAGTCCAAGGGAGCAGTTCTGCTGATCCCCATGACAGATTTTTTCAGGTATGGGGATCCATCAGGGAAGCAGGCCAGACCCAGCTGAGGAATTGGCAATAACCTAGCTACAAAATGTTGGAAGCTTTTCACCAAAATGGCATTTTTTGAAAAAGAGATAAGAGAACATCACAATCAGCTAAGTACACTACGATTAAAAAATTTTATTAATTGTTTAGTTATATTAGCAAGTGGTGTTCTGCCGGCACCATTTCCACATTAGCTCAGACAGAATGAATATTAACAGTGTGTTTGTGGTAAATTATCATCATAAGAACCCTAAAGACGGTGGTAACCAAGCAGCATTGAGACAGGCAGGTATGTAAATATGTCATGGAAACTACTTGAACTTTCCAGTGTGGGGTCTGTTTAATAAGCCAACATGCAGTAGCACTGTGTTGGCAATGGTCAAAACACAAATCAAGAAAAGTCTTTAAAATAAAATACTGTTTTCATGAATTTCTCTCATTCAACTATACTTTCTTCTAGCATGTAATGCCTTGATCTTGCAGAATTATTACAAATGGCCACAGCTGATTAAATTTATTTAATTAGCAGTGGGTAACCATGCTGTAATATTTACTACAGCAATCTGTTCAAACCAGAATTTGATAAGCTGGCAAACCAAAGGAATAAAGTGAAAAACCAGTTTATGCTGGTGGTCTAGAAAATCCATTTGTTTCTCTCAGACGCTTGTTATGGTGGTTGAGAAAAACTGAAATACTGGAGAAAGTATATACCTAAAATCTGCAGTAAATTTGCACTAAAATCTTTACATTGAAGTTGAAAGATTATTGCAGCATCTACTTTTCTTTATGTAGCCAGAGGTCTGAAAATGTGACCTGCATGATGTTTATAAATAGAGTAATCCAAATCTCTTGTAAAGCTACCTTAGGCAAGAGGAACATGGCTTACATTGCAACCCTTGCATCTGAAACTGCATTGTAATCTAAACATAGAAGAGACACGCGAGCAGTCCTTAGTTTCTGCTTTTTTAGCTGTACTACTTTCAGTGCTTGTTCCTTAACATTTAGACCTTTAAATTGGAAAAAATGGTATTTACTGAAGGAATTCTAGCTAAGCCATGCAAATTATAAAACAGCTACAGATGCTGACTGACTGCAGAACAGTCTTTTCCTTTGGGAAGTGGATTCACAGTGATATTTTCGTAGGTTTTACTATCTGTTGTTCAGTGCTATTCATCAAAAAATATATCTGCCTCTCTAGAAACAAGCATTGAATTATAAAAAACAAACCGAGTCCTGTTCATTAATAGCTTAGATTAGGATGATACACATGACAAACATACTTCTGCATAGCCCAAGCACACGGGTGTACCCTCTCATCACCATTTCCCAGAGCAGATGCCCAATATTTTCTGTGTTCACTTTTCTCCTCTTTGTCACCTTTTGGTGATGAAAAGTACACTGGGACAAATCAGTGAGAATTTTCTATGACTTTTAGGCATTTGAATATTTTTCTGTATGCTCCTGTGAGCACTGCTAGAAGAACCGGATGCAATGGGCTGCCAGGAAAGCTTCTACATTTGAGAGATTGTTGCCTCCTAGCTCTGACATCTTCGTTTGGCATTAGAAGGGTGCTAGAAAGAGAAGGTCAGTCTCATGGCAGAAGCATTTTGCAATGATTCATTCTGAGACCCAAGGTTAACTAAGTTCTCATTTCTTCATTGTAATTCAAAGCTAATCAGTCTTCATTATTTCTGTGAAGAATCGTGAAGTTTGTTTTCCTATGTTTATGGATGTTTAAAGAACTAAAATTCTCTGCTTTCAAGCAATGATGCTGTTAATGCAGATGAAAAATATAAAATATGTTTATACTACAGAATGGCCAGAGCCTCAAAGCCATAAAACTTCTGGCTTATTTAGTGCTCTCCTAAAAAGCATAAGATGACCAAACAGATTATTTGTATTTAAAAAAAAAAAGAAAACTTTTCAGTCTAAAAATTTCTTTTCCAAGTTCTATCTAAAATCATGGTTTATGGCTACATTATAAATTGCTTAAAAATGGGGTTTATAATGGAAATGGTGACAAACTTAACTATGGCAGCACTAGCAGGCGCCAGCATAATTACAGTCTTCTCAAGACATAACTTATTACAGGCTATACAGCAGAGCCAGCATTTTGTATTTTAATTAAGAAACCTGGATTTTGTTTGTAATAATTGACTGTTATGTTGCCCCTCTTGCCAGGACACTCTTTTACAAGAGACTCTTGCCTCTAGTAGTCTTTCTTTGTTAAATATTTCAAATACATTTTATGTCTTTGACTAGAAGATTGCATGCATTTTATAGGTCATTATTAACTGTCTTTTGATGACTTCAGTTATTCTATATTTTTTTTAATGGAGATTTTTGTTCCTCTCATCTGTGACCAGGAAATGTTTACAGTTTAGGTCTCTGAGAAGTATAATACTAGAATATCTGTGTTATCTGCCTCAATGTGTACCATGCAGCCTTCCATGAGAAAGCATGTTCTTTGGCGATGCTCTCCTAAAGCCCAAGGCAGGTACTACAGACCCTGTTACCCAGAGATACCAAAACACTTAAGAGTGTCTCTATGCTGTCCCTACAAGGGCATCGTGTCAGCTCCCACCAGGTGGCATCTCTGCTGAGATGCCACAGAGAAGTTCAGTTCCTGGCACTGAGCCGTATTTTCTACTTGTTACAAGCTCCTTGTACGTTGCTGAAATAAAAAAAAAGTGGAGCACAGTGGTCTGAGAAACATGGGCTGTTTGTCAGTGTTGGGGGAGAGCCGGCCGGGCAGTGGGGCAATGCTATATGGGTCTCTGCCACCTCTCAGCACCTCGGACCCTCAGTGGCCTCTGCTGGCCATGCTCCCCCACCCACCTTGCCCTCACCCTCGTCCTTTACCTCTGCAGGTGTTGCTGCTACAAACATACTCCCCCAGTTTTTCAGTTTTGCCTCTGTTTCCTGATTTCTTTCAGTTGTTCTTCATGTTGCAGGAGTGTGTGTCCTCCACAGCCAACACTGACAAATGGCAGCAGCTCTATACATGCCTGATCCACAAGCACTTGGTATCTAATTTTGACAGGAGGTAATTAGATGTTCAGAGAAGGACCTTAATATGCACAAAATTAAGTAGGTCACACCAGCATATGTGCAATTTAACATGCTGCAGTTTAACAGGCACATGTACAAACGAGATCTATAGAAGCATTTAGCATTTTTAACTGGAAACAACATATGAATTGAAGCAGTTTGGAACAAATAGAATATTTTTCTCAAATTAATTTTTTTTTTTTCCATGCCTGACTGGCACTGAGTACAGCAGATTCAGCTAAAAGCATTGTTCACAGGCCCTTTCTTTCTCTCTGTTTGGCCTCGGAACAATGCTGTTCTAACTAACATTATTCAGTCATTTTCCCCCAGGACTGTCTACCAACAAGAGAGATTATCAAAGTTAATTATGTCACTTCCTTTCTTTTCTCTAACACATTTGCAGACTAAGAAAAGAGACAAAGGAGTCAGCCTTACCAGCAGATCTCTCTCTGCTTCTTCCTACAGAAGTTTGCCTCCTGCCAAGAGGACCTTAAAAAGATTTTGCTGCTTTTGGATCTTCCAAGTGGAGCACAGGAAAAAGATCATAGGATATAATCTACCGCTATATGGTATGGGAGGGCAAAAAAATCTAGAAAATAGTGGCATTATCTTGTGATTTTCTTTTGGATCCTGAAGCAGTTATCAGTATTACATTACCAAAGACTTATAATTATGGCCAAATAGATAAATAAAAATGGAAAAAAGGTTTTATTTATATTTTGTGTCCTTGGAGAACAAATCCAAAGTGAAGAGTAAGTGAAGGAAGAAATAGACAGCAAGAAAATTCATAGAAAATACACAGAAATTATATCAAATTATATCTCAAATATCTATATTTGAGAAAACCAATATCTTAAATATCTCTTTTAATCTATTTATTAGGTGGCATTGATTTCAACTGTGTGAGTGAAAAAAGCTGAAAAATATGCTTCAGTGATAAGGCTCAGTCAGAAGAACGGATGAGCAAACAATAGTCTGTGGGATGACTGGAAAGGCTGGAGTCTGAGCCTAGAAAGCCCACGTCTAGCCCAGGTCCAGTGAGGTCCCTAGAAAAATGAAATTTGATGCTATTTGATGCACTGGTGGATCATGTTTGGATGCTGACATGCACCCTGCTTTTAGTCATGAGAAAGAGGGAAGGTTGTGAGACGTCAAGCAAGTTCCAGTCAGCTGATGTTATGCAAGGGAAGGAGCAACCTTGTCCAGACAAGTTGTCCAGCGAGAGAGGCACCCAGCATCTTCCAAGGAGTGTTATAGAGCAAGGAATTAGGGTGGGGTACGACCTCCAGACATTAGAAAAGCCAATAGATTTGAGGACTGCTACTGAAGTATTATTGCAGTAACTGCTAATGTGGGTTCAGTTCCATAATTTTTTCTCTGCTTGGTCATATGTTAAAACACCTTTTCGTCTAATTCTCCAAATACAGCTCGAGCAATATTTCATCATGCAGGAAATGAGAGGGACCAGCAAACAGACTGCATGTGACAAAAAGAAAAAACCCAGCCCCATCATCTGACTCCTTCATCCAAACTGACTAGACTGATTGCCTTGACATCATGTTTATCAATTCCACATGTTTTACGGGGAGACTTTTTCTAATTCGCAGAAAAGGGTGCCTACAAAGGTGAAAGCAGAAATGAGTAGAATCCATCTCCTAGGAGTATGTATTTGACTGCAGCACTTTGTTACTTTGTGCTATAGAAGGGAAGTTAATAAGCCTTTTAAAAGCAGCAAATAATTTTAAAAAAATGCATGTATTTTGGAAGCAAAACTTACAGACAAAGTTGTGTGTCAGCAAAAGCAAAGAGAGTATAATTGTCACTTCTGTGGTTAAGAGGAAGACAGCTAGACAGAACACCTTGAACACCAACTGCTTTTCCTCTTGAAGTATCTTGTAATGTGAACCTGAGTTATTGTCAAGTTTATGCTACTCAAGAAGAAAAGAGAGTTAATTAAAAATACTATCAGGAGTGATTGCTAAAAAACCAGAATTAGATATCAGTCTCCCAAGAATTATATACAAATAGGAAACGAATCAACCTAAATCTCTGCCACCAGATATCAAAAACATAAAAAATGTTATAAGTAGAATAAAAGACTAAGGGTTTTTATTGGAAGTATAATACTATTTTTATAGGATATGTCAAAACAGAGTTTCCTATTCAAAATGTACAAGAGCTAAGAGCAAAAGCTTCATTTTGTTTACTTGACAGGAAACCTATTCTATCTCATGCCATGTGTAAATAGAAGGGTCATTAAACCTGAGAGCTCAGCAGGAGCTGAGCAACAGGATTATGCATTATGATTAGCAGGTTCTGTTCAGGTTCTGCAGTCATCTTCCATTTGTTCTCTGAATGCAGTGTGGAGCATGACTCCTTCTCAGCTGGAATTGTTCTGGCGACTTCTGTCATAACATTGGAATGATAGGAAATGTTGGCCAAATCATGCAGGCTTTAGTCAGGCAGTGCATCTAATTAAGCCAGTGAGAGATTTTCCCTTCATTTGAACTGCAGAAATAGGCCTATTTTCTTTATTCACTCACAGATCATAATCCTTACCTTTTGTTTGTTTTTGTGCAGTACTGACAGATAATATGAACACTGTCTGGCTGTTTAATGCAATAACAATCCTGTCCTCAATGTAGCAACTCCATCCTTTGTAGGAGTGCAGTTGGATATAAAGGTGTATATTACAGCACATGCACAAACTCATTCTAATCAGCAGTAGAATGTTCTCTGGCTCCATTCCAGCAGAGCATTCAATCATATGCTTATCAGTTGAAAGCATAACTCAAATACTCCAAATTATGAACATGCTTTTATGCCTTGTTCCATCACACCCAGAATGTTTGCACCATTAGCTGGGATTAATATTAACCAGAGACTGAAAGAGATGAAATGGGAGAAAGAGGTTTAGAGCAAACTGACATTCCAAGCACTGCAACACACAACTGCGATGTTTTAATCCTACTAATACTTTTCAAATGGTTTTGTACAACCACCTGCTTAACAGATGAGGTCTCTGATTAGAAACTTAAGCCTGTGATCTTCAGGAGTGCTTATTTTTTTAAGAAATAATCTTGTTTTTAAGTCATCCCAAACAATTCCAGTTACATTTAAGTTGGTGTCATCAGTATTTCAGTTTCCTGGGCTGAATACTGAAAATGTCCTAAGGTCTTTGCTTTTCCTAAAATGATTTTTCTTACCTGCTGTAGATGACACAATATCTATAAAATCAGGACCTCTTGCAGGTAGCCCCAGATGTCTGTGGGTGATGCCTGAGTGAGGGTACCAATACTGGTACTGATCAGATGCCAGTCTGACACAGCTACTTTTCCACAGCCACATTTACGTTTCACTTTCTGAACCATGGGCATGCCCTACTTTTACCCATTGACTTATTTGTAATGAAATATACTCAGAGTCAGAGAAATATTTATATGATAAAGTAGTAAAGAAATGTATGCCTTGTATGGATGACATAAAATAATATTATTTATAATTATGGTGTTATTTGATAAAAGGTAATAATAGAAATGCATCAAACCAGAAAACTTCAGCCATTAAGACTTGAAAGACAGTGGTTACAAACAGTTACAGATGAACAAACACACATAAACAAGAGTTAATGACAACTACTTGGAAAATTACTTTGAATAAAGGAGAACCGAAAGTCTGTTAAAAGAAAAAGCAGGAGAGCAAAAAAAATGGGAGGGATTCCAAGGACACCTAAATGACATTATATTTTATAGAAATTTCTTTATTGTAGCTCAAGAAAATGCACAGAAATTGTTCGGTGTAAGTTTCTCAGGAAAAAGCAAAAATCAGTGTTGATGTTTTGGACCAAACCTTTGTGATTACCATCGTGCTGCAAATATGTCATCTTTAGGTTACAAACCAATATTTTTGTACACCTTTGAAAAAAAAAATTAGCAGGGCTCCACCATCACTTTTAATGGCAGTATGAGGCTGATACCAATGGGAGTGGTTCACTCTCATGCTCACTAGTTATATTTAACAAAAGAATCAAGAGGAAAAGCACAGATATCCACACACAACTCAATAAATGAGAAGTGAAAAAATAACAGTTTGCTTTTACATGACATTTATACTTCTGAGTGAAGTAACTATCATTTACACTTATTTCACCTCCAATCTACAGCAGTGTGAACTACCTGGCCTTTTATTTAGATTATTACTACCTGAATAAAACAATCTATAAATTGTCCACTATTTACATCTCCTCTTATTTCCCGTAAGGTGGTTTGAACAACTGGAAAACTGGTCTCTGTTATTTTTCGTCTTAGTTTCACTGTTCTAGTGTCCAATTTGGTTTGACAGAAACAACCTAGTTCCCTGTTGGTGACTATTAGGGAGCTTAGTAGGACAGACAGCCATTTGTCATTGGGCCACCGTCTCTCTGGAGGTGGCTGGGACTTACATCCATTCTGCCTAATGGCAAGCATAAGGCTAGAACTCTTCACAGTCAAAAGAGAGGAATGGGTCTAGTCAGGATACATTTCATTTCTTGGGCATCTTCATCCTTCTCAAGAAATTACAAGCCATTAGAATTCTGTAGTCTGTAATTCTCCTCAAAGGACAACACTGGTCCCCAAACACTTCATCTTTTCTGTGTAACCAGAACTAGGTGTTTGAATGATTCAGCAAAAATAGTTGTGTATGGACTTCTATAATGTGATTTTTCCATAAATACAGAGAAAAGAGAATTGATGAAATATACCATGTCAACAATCTGCAGTAGTAGAAAGCATCTATCTGACTTTATCCAATACATGTAGAGGTCATTTTCAACATACATGTGCCGTTTATTGTTCACTATGCAAGTACCAATGCATTGCTCCTAGCTAAAAAAAAATGTGATACAATTACAAACCCGATATGTCTGGAAGACAGAATAATACTGAAACTTAACAATGCCTCATAAAAGTCACTGACATTTTGATTAAGTTAATTGCGGAAACTATTTACTAAATATCTCAGTGAATTATTAAACCTAATACATCAAATATCTAAAATGTATAAATAATGAATTTTATATCTGTCAGAGCATGGGTTAAATATATTACATGATAAATATTATTCATCGCCACTAATAAATTTTCTTAAGCAATCTTAATCCTGCTTGCTGGTTTATTCTAAAGTAATATATGGCAAGCACTGGGGTTTCACTTAGAGCTTCATTTTTTATCATAAGAGAACTCGCGTTTTTGGAGAAACACAGATTTACAATCAAGGAGACAGCTATATGACAATCTTGATAGAGAAGCTGGTCATACTGTGGGCATATTTAATAAAGAAATAAATCAAACATTATAATAATTCTTTCAGGAAACTTACTTCATTTGAAGGGAGAAATAAAGGTTCGCCAGTAACCATAGTGAGTTCATATTATTGCCTTTGTTTTTATAAGTTGTTGCCATGACTTTTTTGACTTTTGGGCTAGATTGGACTTAAAACACAACAGATGGCTACAATTATGTGTCTGTAGCTCTTTTTTAGAATAACTAAACAGAGCACAATAAAATAAACAGGCTTATACTCCAAAGAGACTCACACAGTTTAGAGAGCTATACATGGTTATTAAAAAAAAATTCCAAAACATTCTAGACTCTGTATACAATAAGATTCAAGCATAAATGATAAGCTAGTTTCATAATGTGCTGTATTCCATAGGCACATGATTCATGTCTATAATCTAGTTCCTTTCCTACTATCAATTTCAGGAATAAAATGAAATCACATTATAATTTTGTGATTATTTGGGGTCCAAGTGTGCATTCCTTTCAACAGCATAGCTTCCATTCAATTTTGTCGCAACAAGAAGTGCTGTCTTGGGCTTTTTGTAGGGTAGCTTTTAAGTAAGTACAGCTTAATTTTAATATTTTTATCTAGAATGAGTCTTTAAGCAGCCTTTTGATCAATTGCTCCCTAAAGAGGAATTGATTTAATTATCTCATGGTACTTCAATTTGTGTACCAGCAGACTTAGTAAAGGGTGAAAAGAGACTTTAGTAAGGGAACTTAAAAAGTCATGGAAATTTTTTGTGACTAAACAGCACCCCCTGAATCAAAAACACAACATCGTTGTGCCTTTAAGGTTGTGTTGTGTAACATAGATTAACACAAGCTGTTTTGGAGAGCGTAAACGGCCTCAGTTGTTGCAAAAATCAGGATGTATTTTAATGGAATATCAGTTTAACCTTTGAACTTTCTAGCATTGTTCTTTGCTATTTTATTTTTTAAATGAGGCTGTTAATTTATTTCTTCTCTATAACTGTTCAAATTATTAAGGCATTTATAATCTTACATTTTAGACACATGTCTAGGTTACTCAAGGCTTGGGCTATTACCAGCAGTGTTCTGGTCATGCTCTGCCTGGGTTAGCCAGCACAGAAACACTCATGACCTGGGAATGAGCATTTCTGCTCCTGTCACACCCCAGGCTGCTAAGTCCAACCCATACAGCACATTCCCACAGTTCTGTTTTCCATCTATGATTGAAGCACAACCTCGGGTTTTTTCAGAAATCACTGGTATGTCCAGTGACTACATGACCACACCTGCAAGACTTATGTCAAGCTGAAGTTTTGCAAGTTAAAGTCAACAGCTTTTCCCTCATCAACATAGTCTACCTGAACTTCAGGACCGGTGGATCTTGTAGACAAATGCAGCAATGGTGACTTGAGTAGGTCAGTCTCAAGCACCCATTCATGTAATCTTCCATTTCTCCTATGAAAAATAACCATAACTTGCCCAAGAAGAATACTATGGGGCTCTGGATCCATTAGTGGTGCAACGTCTTCATTTCTATATGTTTCTGTTACTCTAACCTCATCTGTGAATACATATTTTCAAAGCCATGGAAAAAGCTTTGAACGGACCACACTGGAGAGTTTTTGCCCTGATGGTGGCAACACACTGAAGGATCAAGAGTTTGTAGTAAAATACCACCTTATCTCAGAAGATAGGAAAGCAGTTTCTTGATTTCAGTCCTGTTGACTCAACAGTTCTCATTGATCTTCTCATCTTTAGTTTCTCATCCCTGCTCTACACAGCTTCGATGGGGCACCTTTTGCTTTGAAAAGTGACATTTTTCACTACTTATCAGGAGGAAAGTGAATTTTTAAATTAAGAAATTATCTAAGCTATGAAAGAAAAGGTGACAAGCATGACAAATTTAGACAGGATAATAAAAGCATGATAAATCATAAGATACAACCAAGACGTTCAGTTCAGCAAAGCCCTCCAGCATATGCTAACCTTTAAACACATGCAAAAATTCACCGAGGCCAATTCCTCTTAAGCACTTTATTGGATCCAGGATAAGTTGTAGAACACAGTAAGTAACAAAAACCAGCAACAGATATGTCATATGTTTCAATATTTATTAATACATATTTATTAAAATTCTGTATATAAAACAAGGTAATTTTGCCCTCATGGTGTCCACAATTAATTATTATGATGATACCACTACAGCATTTGCTGTAGTGCCCTAATTTTAGTCAGAGCAAAATATCTGGTAAATCTAAACACAGACAATTTATTCAGTCTGGCTTTATATATAATCAAAAATGCCAAGGAATATGGGAAAAACAAATCTGCTGTACCACTGACACTTGATTCAGAAGTGTCATGGAAAAATGGAAAACTGCAAAAGGTGAGAGGCAATAGTACTGTCTAAGGTGGGGTGGAGCAAGACTGACTAAGTGTAACCACCACTTTTTAAATTTATACACATTTTAAATTTATAATTTTACTGTCACGTTGTTAGTATGGTTCATAGACAATGATTTGCTGATGGATATCGCATGCACTGCATGTACAGAGTAATTTTCTGTACTTGCTATTTCTTGAATTATGAAGAAGTATAGCTTTTCCTTAGTTTGGTTGATTTTTCAGTTTAATACTGATTTCTAATGTATCAAACATGTTTTGTTCCTTACTTCAACAGTTCCTTTAAAGTAATTTCTTCATTTTAACTTTGGCTAGTGAAATGTTTCCTAAGAATCTTTATAAGCGGTTGAGGTCTAAATGAAAAAACACCGAGGATGCCACATGAATAGGAAAACTCTACTGCAGTTCCTTCAAACCAAATTCCACCAGCTTCTGTTGAAATCATGAACTCACCACTTTCTTTATGAAAGCTGACACTTGTGAACCCAAACACTCCCCAGAAGCTTCATTTTATAAGATCTGATGAAGGATGAAGCAGCAAGGCTTCTAGATTTGTTTAATAGGTGAAGAGATAGGACCACACCAAAGTGTAAATGGGAATTGCCAGGTTGCTGCAAAGAGTTTTTCAGCCTTGCAGCACTATTTATATGAGACTTCTTTCTCCTACAAGAAAACTGATGGGGGAGTTTTCTACAACTTGCTCAAACACTTCATGGAAAGGAGATTAGTTTGGCTTTAATTTAACCAACTAAATTGAGTGTTATTACTGGAAACAGCTCTAAGCTTTTCAATTCCCCTAATGAGGTCCAAACTTCTATGGATGCTATCACCTGAGACTACTGTAATATTTTATTTGGATTTAAATCTTTAACTTGGCAGCACTGCTGTGTCTCCGTGGACACCTCTCATTTTAGTTTTATATTCTCCCAGGTGGTTGATTACTTATCCCCGTAACAGGATTCCTTTTCATATTGAGGAAGCTCTGACCTCCATTCCAGCACTGTACTGAAATTTTAGCAGACATGGGACATTGTTTTTGTTTGTTTTGTTTTGCTATCAAGACCAAACAACCCATTATATTGGATTTATTTGACAGATATTTCAAGGCACCTCAATTTGCTGAGTTTCTTTGGTTCTTAATGTTGTTTGGAACTAATCTCTTCTGCTAACATGAAAGCAAACTAAGAGCCAAGATTTTTATGGGAGACAGGAAACGTATATTTAAAGTAGTGCTGTGTTATCTTTTACAGCGACAACAAAGGGAATATAGACCCAAATATACCCCCAAGTGATACAGTTGGGTTTTTTAACTGGTTTTTAGTGTAAGTATTCCTGGAATATTTACATGGTATCAGCAAGAGCATTAAAATCTGCTTAAAACCACAACCCCAAATTAGCATTACTGTCTGCTAACCTGTCCAGAACTGTAATGGATACCTGATCAGTTGGAAATGTTATTTCACAGAAGGAATTTCCCTTTGTTGAACACTTGCCCTCTGTTTTATGTTTACTAATAGAAAACTAGAAAAAAACCCCAAAATACCTAGGCAATCTTTTCAACAAAATTATTTATATATACACTAAAACGGCTTCTCATATACAAGAAAGGCTATTTCCAGATGTGGATGCCATTCTCTGTGACAGGCCTCACTGAAAAAGTTTCCTAAAGCAATGTAGAGAGAAATAGCATTATACTCACCAGAGATCTTCTTTCAATCTAGGGGAAAAAAAAGTTTATTTAGCCTAATTGGTCTCTATGAGGTGTTGAGGTCAAGCTGATTTCTAAAGTGCTGTTACCATATTTATACAATTATTATTTCCTGAGATGCATGATTTGTGAAATGGTAGATCTGAAAATGGTAGCAGAGAAAGCAAGGCTGAGCTCACTTAAGAAATACAGTTGACAGTACAATGTTTCTACAAGAGACATGAGTTAAGGGAAAAAAGTTTGACAATGTCTGTTTTCCGCCTGATAAAAGGATTAAGAAACAACAGCATAAAACCAAAATCCAAAATGAAGGGCAATTTCCAACAAGTTACAAAATAATTTGCTTGTATCAGCATATCATTTCAGTAGTTAAAAGTAATATAATGGACATCCTCAAATTACACAATAGGGGGAAGGGCATCCTTCGAAAAATCATTTGTGTTTTGCCATTTCATATGCAATGCAAGAATTTGGAGATTTCAGGGTAGTGTGTGGGTACTGACATCATTCTGCATGAGAGTTCTTGTAAGAACACAGGCTCCTTCTAAGGCTCAAAATAAGCTAGAGAGAAAACAGCATAGTTAAATTCCAGCAGCATATCACTGTCTTGTCTTTTGGCAACTGTTTCTTTTCATTTAAATGAATCTTTAAACCTTTATTTTAATAGAGTAAGAGATCTTCCATTCTTAAAGATATGTGATCGTTTACAAGTTCTTAAGGAACAATGGACCAGCTTACTCCAAGCAGACTGTCCTTTACAGAAACCAGAGGTTTCAGAAAAAGATTGTCACTAAAATGCAGGAGCTACTCTGGGGGCTCTGCCTGATGCCAATAGCACTGAGGTGCCTTCAGGTACTGTCAGGATGTCTCCTTTGTCAAGCAAAACATTTTACCTGAAACCAATTTATGGTGAGAACATGCATTCTTTTATGCTCAGTAAGCCCAATTTTCCTTCTGCAGAACTGCATATCCAGTTCTCTCACTGGAGTCATCAGATCAGATTCATCCAGATTAGAAATACACGCATCTGAGCTGGGTTACCCCACCCACTGGCAGCAGACTTTAAAGACAGAACATATATCGTGCCTGAGAAAGCCTATGCAGGGAGCAGCACTCAGTGACTGACATAGATGCATGAAACGGGGTGTGAGGAATCCAGCCTGATCCTTGCCTGTCTCTGGCCACAGTCCCATGGATGGAGGGCAGCATGCTCACTCATGCTGCGGGGGTGCTGTGTGCCCTCCCTGGCAGACCTGGGATGTGTAAATACGTTTCCTAGAAACATTTGCCCAGAAAAACAATGGCGATTATACAACTTATGAGCAAGAAAGATTTTGAGAAGGCCTGTAACAGATGTTCCCATGAGTAGCAAAGGTCACATTCTGACTCTAAACTGCCTTTCCTTACCAATTCCTCCTCACTCTAATTTCAAATCCCTTACTCCAGAGCATCAGACAGCAAGACTCATTCAAAGAAAAGATCCCAGATTTTCTTTTTAAAAAAACATGGAACAAATCATTTTCCATAGACTTCATTAGAAATGAGTGAAACTTCTCAGCCAAAAATTTTCTAAAATTTTGGCCTGAGGGGCAGCCAGGATATAAAATAGTACCCTGAAAAACTGTTTGAGTTCAGAAAATCATAAGGGGATGAAAAATGGAGGTTAGAACTGGCAATGTTAAAGTATTCAACTAGTCTCAATAATAAATAATTTGCAAAATATCTAGGATATTTTTTAAGTCACAAGGACAAGTTAACTAACTATCAGCTAATTAAAGCAAACTGAGGTCCAAGTATTTTTCTGTTTGGAAACTTTCTACTGACACTCAGCAGTTCATCTGTTCCATGGATATAAAACAATAAAATAAGTTTAGCTGGAGCTAAGGTCTTTGACACTCTCTTGCTTTCCACTGACCTTTTCAGAATACATTCTATCACCTTCAGTCTGAGAGGAAGCTGGATTTTTCAGTGTTTCCAGCCTGCAGACAATATTGAAGCCAAACTTGTACGAACAACATTCACCGAAAACAATTGCATTCAACTGTGGAGTTTGCCTAATGCTCAGAGAAACACTTAGGGAAAAATAAGTCAAAGCACAGATCCATATTTACATAAATGCATGTATGCAAGAGAGAGGGAGATTTCTATATCTATGTATATGTGCAGTGCACATTTACTGAATTATCCAAGGAAGATTTCAGCTGCTGGAACTGCAAATGCCCTAGGAAGAGCTGGCAAAACAAGAATTACTGTCTTTTCACAGTGCTGTACCTAAGCCACGTTAAACTGAATATCCATGCAAATGTTAGTAAAAACTATAACAAGATAAAAAGTTTATCAACTCAATATGCTACCCAATACAAAACACTTAAAATACAAATATTATATTACATATATAGTACATGTAATATGTACTCACAACATGGTACATATTATAATGGAAACGGTAACTATAGTATTTGCATCAGTTTCATTGCACTTTCGCAGCTTCTTTTAGATAGATTTTTCTATATAGAAATTTCTATAAGCATTTCTGATTTCAATCACACATAAGTAACATGAGATTTTTGCAATCAAACCTTTGCAATTTAAATTTACTTATTTACTTACTAATTACTTACTTTATTTGTAGAGAGGGAGTGGGGCTGTATACTCAAAGGAACCTGGATAATGTATGACCAGATAAACTTTTAATAAATAAAATCTCTGTACTTGTGGGAAACATAGTATATAAGTCCAGTAATTCTGTATGTTGTTCAAATATTGCTAAATATTCCGGTCCAAAGTATCTTCTGCCATCTAGTGGGAAAAGCACCTCACAGGCTGCCCTCAGGCGCGTTGCTTCCCTGCCGCTCGGAAAAGCCACAGATAAATACTTGCACTGACTGGAAAAGCAAGTGTAACTGCTTCAGCAGAAAAACAGGCTCACTTCAGAAATCTTCTTTGAGATGAGTATCTACCCAAACAATTCGTCATTAATACTGGATTCTAGAAATGAAAAATTTAAACATGGGATATGTTTATTACCATAGCTTTATCTCTTAAAGTACTTCAGAGCATAATTAAAGTTAAGCATATCAAGTATGTACCAAGGACCAGAGCATCAAAATATCAGGCAATCTGAAGGAGGAATCCAAAATAATAGCTTCAGTTTCCACTAAAATCCTGAGATGGTTTGTTGTCAAAATGCAAAGTATTAAAATTCAGTGTACCTATATACTGGTTAGAACTTCTTCCAAATAATGGTACAGTGCTTTCAAAAATCCTCCCAGTTTTTTGTAGATGATCACATACTACTATATGTATATTCAAACTGGAGTATATTCAAACGAAAAAAATAATTACTCCAGTATATAATGAAATGAGAGTTTTGCAACATTTAGTTCAAACAAAGCCAGAAGACATCATAATTGTAGTATAGCTAAGAGTTAGTTTTCCTCTTAGCTAGTCTTGACAGAATCATAGAATCAATTAGGTTGGAAAAGACCTCTGAGATCATCCAGTCCAACCTATGACTGAATACCATCGTGTCAACTAGATCATGGCACAAAGTGCCATGTCGAGTCTTTTCTTAAACATTTCCAAGGACAGCGGTTCCAACAACCTCTCTGGGCAGCCCATTCCAATGTATAATCACGCTATCCATGAAGAAATTCTTCCTAATGTCCAACTTAAACCTCCTCTGGCACAGCTGAAGACTGTGTCCTCTGGTCCAATCACTGGTTCCCTCAGAGAAAAGGCCAACTCATACTTGGCTACAACCTCCTTTCAGGTCATTGTAGATCCCTTCCAAGGGATTTAATATCTCAGATACACAAATCAGAACTGTCAGTCCTAACATGCAATATATTCTCGTATTTACACTCACAGTCACAATCCTGACCTTGAAGTGTAGCCTGAAAAGCTGTGCTGGGGACTTTTTGTTGGAGAAAAGTGACAGGAACCCAACAGTCCTTCTGCAATATTCCTCCACAGTTCCACAGTCAAGCAATAAAGGAAATTACAGCTTAAGTCCATAAAGACTGTCCACAGAGAAGGGCCAGTGCTGGATTCAGGAGCCCTGAATTCAGTATGAAAGGGTTGTTCTGATTCACATCCGACTATGAAGAATCATAGTTTAGGCCTATCCAAACCGGAGATTTTATCCTCATTGTGCCACTGACTAGAGGGGTGTTATTTCTCTGAACACTGAGAGGTGTTATTTCTTACTGACACCAGAACTAGGCCAAATTCTGTCCACAAGGCCACACCTGCAGGTCGAAGGTGTAAGAGACCCTGGTGTCACAGCAGCAGCCATTAGGAAAGAGCTTGTAAGGAGGGTTGGCCCCAGCCCCCACACACACTTGCATGCTTATTCCCCCGAGCCAGTGGGACCAGGGGCAGAATAGGACAAACTGGAGTGAGAAAGCCCAGGGACTGAGATGAAGACAAGGAGATGAATTACCAAGCACTGTCCTGGGCAAAACAGATTCAACCTGAGGAATTTAATTTAATGTCGATTAAAATAAACATTTAATAACTGATCCAGAAAAGGCAAGAATAAAAAAAGGGGAAAAACCACCCCTCATCCTCTCCCAGGCTCAGCTTCTCTTCAGGCACCTCTCCTCCCCACGGTTGGTCCCCATGTCAGTTCTTCCCTCCTGTCCTTTTCCTTTCTCCTCTCTCCTTACTCTTGCCACAGGTCCATTCGTCCCTTTAGTAGCGGTGATGGGTGGTACAGGGGATGCAGGTAAGTTCACAGTCTCACGGTGGTTCCTCTGCCAATCCTTCCTTCTCTCAGTTTGCCCGTGCTCTTGCATGTCTCCTCAATGGGCTGGAGTCCCTCTAGGGCATGCCTATTCTGCCGTAGTGTACCTCCTGCTCCAGAGGACTGTGTGTTCCCTCTGTTGTCCTTTCCTCAGTTCCATCCTCCTCCTCTCTCCCCACATCCCTATCCCCCTGGATGTTCCACAGTGTTTTTTCCCCTCCCTGAATACATTTCCCCGCAGTGCACCCACCCCGGCCTGGGCTCAGTTGTGCCCTGTGCTGGGTGCTTGGATCTGGCTGGAACCGGCTGTGTCCGGCTGGAACTGGCTGTCTCCGGCTGGGACAGCCCTGGCCTCCCCTCACGGAGCCCCCACAGCCCCCGCTGTGACTCTTGGGGTCTAGAGGAGCTGATTAATATCAGTCTAGATTGTAATTAGCTATCTTTTGTAATAGTGAAAGTAACAGTAAAGGAAATTCTACATCTTACATGGGAAGATTTTTACAGTAAAAATAAAATTAATCCTAGTGTAAGGCTAACCATACATGTGTAGGTTGCACTATTTGTTTTTCCTCCATGGGGTCCCTAGTAACTAAAAGCATCAGGGAAATAATTGTTTACTGTTCCTGTCTGGTGCAAATCCACGTTTTTTTAAGCGACACAATGGTCTAAGCAATTATTCTAAATCTTGAAAACAAATGTGAAAACAACAAAAAAAAATCAAATACATTGGCTGAATTGTTTTCTCCTGGGTGATAAAACATCTCTGCCTTGGGTATGACAGCAGAATCCAGCCCTCGTCTCTGTGGCCATCTTGTCAATTCTCTAATTCTGGAACACGAACAACACCTGAAGATTCCTTTTCTGAACTGAAGTCTTTAAGTCCGTATGTACTCCACACTTCCACAGCTCCACAGGAACAATTCTGTTTCAAGTGGCCATGTAGGAATGGGGGCAAGCAGATTCAGTGGAGGCACGCCAGAACACGACTTGAATTAGCACCAAACATTCAGACGAGGATTACCCAACTGCCCTGTATGCCAAGGGGAAAGGAGAGATGAAACAAACTGTTCTATACTGACATGTGAACGTCATGTTACATATTTCTTCTAACAGAAAACGATCCAGAGAAAAAGGAAGTGGCAGTCAAAGTTGCGTTAGCTTATGTCTCAAAGCTGCCGTCCTCTCAAGTCATGCAGAGAAGTACACCTTCCACTAAGGAGCTTCTCAAGTGATTTACAATTACTGTCATTTACAGATGTAACATTATAGAAAACACCCAATTTGTTAGTGGACCTTAAACCTATGGACTTGTTCAGAGCATACTAAGAGCCAAAGGTCAGCACAGAAATATTTGGGAGATTCATCTGGTGTGTGAATACCTGCTACAGATGGTACAGCTCATGCCTGATTTAGAGCAGAGACTCAACTGCCCATCTCCCACATCCACAGTGAGCACTTATTACTATTTGCTATTTTTCACAGGCAAAAAACCTAGATATAAGCTACCTATGCAGCTGGTCTGAATTAGGATTTTAAGTCCAGAAGATGGAATATAGGTGAGGAGAGATCTAGACTGGGCACTAGCACTAGATTAGGAACAGCACTATAATATTAAAGTTACTTAAAGATACAGATCAAGATGAATTTACAGCTAAAGCTCCTAGCAAAACACAAAAGGGAATCCAATTTCAGCAGAGAGCCTGTAGGAAAAATACTATTATTTTAAATACTTTCAGATCCATTCAGACTTTTATTTGGTTAAACATCCAAACGAACTGAACTAGCTTGCCATTCAAGGCTAATTAAAAATCTTTGACAGAGAAGTACAAATACTATTCTCAAATAACATAATGACAGGTGGAGACTAAAAACATTTTTTCCCCTGAAAACTATGTAGAAACAATAATAACCAAACAAAACAAACAAAAAATAAAAGACCTGAAAATAATAGAAAAAACATATTTATTCCATGACCTGGAAGCTTTTTCAGTCTATGTAACGTTTATACATGAACAGGTCACTTCAATTTCTATTCCCCTGGGAGTATTGTTAAATGTAAGTGTTGCAACTGTGTCAGATACATTGCAAAGCTTAAGATATGACTTTTTAAATGTATTAAAATTGACCAAGAAGAAAAGTGTGGAAACAGAAATCAAGACTTCAAGGCTTCCAACCTTAGCTTCTGCCCCAGATGAAAAGGCAGTCAAGTGAGAAAACAAAATGCATCAGTTTATGTCTTGATTAACTTGGTATGATTGCATGGATATACTGGAAAAAAAAGAGATTGCCGTCTCATTTATAAATTATAATGTGATCATAGAATTAGAGAAAATGTTGTAAATCATTCTGATGAAGCAGAAATAAAGGTCTATACTTGATCTTAAAACTGATTTTTTTTTCTTGATTCCTTTGCCTGATCAAACAGCTTTAATTTTTCTTATTTGCATTTATAATTAAACAACTCTAATTTGTACTAAGTTTTCCTCTTTATTTTTCCTGACTTACCAGCAATCAGGTTCAAAGCATAGTTTAATAGGGATAAGATAAAGATATCATAGTGAGATGAGTATCTAGGGAGACTTCCTTCTTACATCAGAAAGTGCAAATGTTTGCTGTCTTCCCACACTTGTGTAACCATATCTTTATATTCTCATATAGACCTGGGACTAGTTTCCCTTGAAGTATTAATTAGCTCAAAAGAGAACATAGAAAAATCAAGGCAACTCTAGCTTTCTGCAGCATGTGCCAAAACATTTCTCTGCGTTGAAAATTGCCATCTTTGTAAGGGTCAGATTTATACCATGAGTTCCAACGTGACTGCAGCAAACAATTTCAGGATAAATAATAGGCAGAATTTTAAAATGCAATCCACTAGAAGTTTACTTTAGACAATTATTTTTTCTAAAGGGATTGCAATAACTATTTTGTAGTGTTTTGTATTTATGCGGTGCTTACTCTAGCATACACATAATAAATAGCAATAACCACTAAAAGCAAGAGCATAAACTGACCTCTAAGGTCCACAAGAGTCATACTGAATGAGAGCTGGTCATAACCATATTTTTAATTACATTCACTTTTTAATTACCATTTAATCAAACAAATGTCTTTTACAATACTGCCCACATCCTCTTAAGCAATCAGCGAATTTTTTTTAATATACAACCTTACCAAAAAGGTCACAACGAAAGTAAGCCATTAAGTTATCACAGATAAGTCTGGAAGTAATTATGTAAAGCCAAACAAATCCTGACAGATGAATTAAACAAATCAAAGTTCATTGTTAGAAGAACTAGAGCCTGACCCAGTAACCTCATGTGTTTGTTCCTCAGATTCCATGAGAAGAGAAAAAGAGGTCCTCAGAAACCCAAGATAAGAAAGATTAGTACTAAACATGTTTATTAGCATGGCAGTCTTTCAAGACCAAGGAGAGCTGGACCCCATTGTACTGGACAGACATTGTAGAGGCACAGAGCAGCGTGCCATTGCTAGAAAGTCACTCAGCTAGTTTACCTTAAATTTATCCAAATTAAAAATCAATTGCTAAGAAAAAAGGCAACTTTTGAAAACTTCATTAGAATAATTTTTAAAATTCTTTACATGGAAATTCAGAATCAATCCTAAAATTATCCTTGCAGGTCCCTTCCAACTCAGAATATTCTGTGATTCTGCGACTACTCCATTTCTCATCAGACTGGATGCAATTGGGGGTTGGATGGTTGTGAGGGTTTTTTGCTTGCTTTTAAGAGACTTTAGAATTTTATTTACACTTCAGAAAAATGTATGTATTTAAGAAAGCTATCTTTTTTTTTTTTGATTGCTAATATTTTTAATAGGAAAATCATTTTATGATGCCTACCATGTGACAAACATAATATTTGAGGAGCCAATTTTACTAGCTTTCATAATACCATGATCACCCTTGGTCAATGCTTATGGAAGATCTGAAGACATACACTAAAAAGCTAATACTTTGAACAAACTCAAAGTTGCTTATTGTGAGACCAAATGAAAGTACCGACTCAAAATCTGCCGTTTAATCAAACTAGAAATTAGGAATCAAACCTTTGCTTAATTTAAACCAGTGAAACATCACCTAAAGTCTATGTGGAATGAAGGTCTGCTTTTTGTATTTTTATCCCTTTGCACAAGCAGTAAGGATGCTTTACCACAGTGCAGTGCCTGTCTTACTAATATAAGCACAATTTTTGTAGGATTATATTTGATTTCCTCTTTTAGCTTAGAGATAAAACAAGATAGATATTTCAGCCACACAGGGAACCAAAGCCCCTACATGTAAGTAGTCTCCGTAGCAATTTAAATGTTTTATTTCCATAGTGTGAATTCAAAAATGTTCAGAAAACCTTTACAAAACAATTGCATTGGAAAGTACAATAGATTTTAGTTCACTGAGGTCAATAGGTTGATTTCAGAAAGTTAGAATCAAGTGATGGAAGATTTTCTGCCCAAGGACATTCAATTTTAAATAGCAAAATTGATAAGGAAATTCAAAATTTTGTACACCAGATGGCAATGTATTCTTAAAAATGGCCAAATGAACTGTTTCACGGAGATCATTAGATCATTCCTGCTTATTACTGAGTGCTTAACCTGGAAATAAGACCAGCTCAGAAGATATTGATCCAGCTGCTCTGATGCACAGATTACACCTGACTCTCTGCCTGAAACTCTCAGCAAAGACCTTATTTCTAAAGGGTGGAATTTCCACTTCCTATTTTAAAGGGCAATTTTTAGTATTATATACTCCAATTACTTCAAGTTGAGATTTCAGGTTTATATGAACCCTCGTATTGTAGGCACTTTTTTGTTGAGAGTTTCTAAAATGAAAATGTCTATTGAAAAAGCATGCTCAGAACAAAATGCTGTAGTAAAAGTGTTAGTGTTCAGCAGCAAGTCAACAAGTCTACAGGGGTTCATCTGACAATGTTCAGCCTTGTACTAAACCTTGTCATCTCTAAAAAGTTGTCAAAGAATAGTGCCTAGCACTATTCAATAGAAGAAGAGGTCAAGACGTATGTGAAAACCTAAAAATCTCCTATGTGAAAAATTTTTTAAAATCTAGAATGTATTTCTTAGTTTTTTCTTCCCCGAGTAATACAGCTAACAGCTAAACCACACTGGAATAGGCTTTGCATGGTGATTGTGTGTTTTACAACCCTGGAAAGAGAGGTTTAATCCTAAAAATCAGATTAAGTATTTAGTAGACTTCCATAATAATTAAAACTGTTTCTCACAGAAATTCCTTTCTTCATCTCCATGCAGTGACTTGTTTTTAGCATTGTTCTTCTTGTGGAGAAGGAAACTGAAATAAATCTTCAAACATAGGGATGAGAACTACACCATTCCCCACGAAGAGAAATCCAGACAAACGTTGGTTCCAGCAACTGAAGTTTCACCATCTCCAGACACAAACATTTCCTTTAGAGTTCATGTGATCTTTGTCTCTCAGTAGCAGGGACTTCTGTGTCATCAGGCAGTCAGTGTGGATCCAAGCTTTTTTCTCCAGATTATTCATCAGATCCTAGTTTCCTACAGTTATGGCTGGGAAACACCCTGATGGTCTCTTTTAAGGGCCCCAGCTATCTCAGGCAGCTGGAACTCTTAATTAGCAGTATTAATCCTGCTTATCTCAACAGCCCTGTTTCATTGAAATTACAGGTTCCTATCTTTCACTTTTTACCAGCTTCACCCAGCTAGATTATAACCCTGCTTGCCACAGATATGTCTGCCCCATATCAGTCTTGTTCCAGGAAAAAGCAGAATTCCTGCTTTTTCTTAGGGGACCACTGCTCAAAGCATCTTGTGTCTCAGGTGGTATCCTGATTCACAGCACATTCCAGACTTTCACTGAAGAAGTGTAGGTCTCATTTTCTTCCTAATTTATACCACAAATATGGGCTTTACTGATACTTCAGCTTTCTAAGGTACACATTGCTTTATAGCTATTTCAGGTCTACCTAAAATTACACCTTTTCTGCAAAAAAAGCCTTTTAACGGTAATATGTCCAAAAATTCTTCATCCACGTAAGAATACAATGGAAAAATGTGGGCCACATTTGTTTGTCTTAACTTTTGAAACCAAAATCATGGGTGTGTGCATGAAAATAGGAGCAAAACATCTCTTTGGGTTCTGTGGAACAAGACAAGAAAGACCTTCTGAGGCACTCAAAAATAATAGGTGACATTAAATTCCTTCTAAAACTGTTTTACTAGTAATCAGTATCTGCATACCTAAGAGTATATATTTACCTCTTTTCCAAAGTCCCTGAGGAATAGGTATAACCTGAAGGTAAATAGTCATGACTATAGAGACAAAAAGATCTGGTAGCTAAATCCATTCCAGAGAATTGTTAACCTTTCACTCACTTACCAGATCATACAATGAACAAACATCCCCCCTAGCAAACATATTTAAAAAATAAAAAAAAATTGAAATCTTACCAGCAACGAAGTGCTCAGCTATTTGGAGTTGGTCTGAAAGTGTTTAAATATATGAAATACAAGTTGCATGTGTCACTTAAGGTTTTGATTCAGTGGCAGAAGCAGTTGATTCCAGGAGTAATATACCAGGAACTATTGTTAATGTCATGAGGTACTTCTCTCAAGTTGTGATACATTGTAGAAGGAACAGCTTAGGGAAAAAACCAACCAACCAACCAACCAACCAACCAAACACACACATACCTTTAATATTAAAAGTTATGCACAAAGATATCTGCCATTTAAAATTTTAAAAGCCCCAAAAAACAAACAAAAAAAACCTCCCCACAAACACCCAAACCCTAACACCCAAGCAAAATCTTACATATTCAAAAGCAGGTTTGTTTTCCTCCATTTTCACCATATATTAACAAACATAGTATTTTTGTCTTACTGTTTCTTTCTCAAAATATCACTCAGTTATTAAAAATTTGGGCTCAGAAACTGAGTCGCATGGGATGCAATCTAAGTTTTGCTAATACAAGTGCTGATTCCTCTTGCTTACTTGGTCAATAAAGAAATAACCAGGATTCACTGATATGAAGAATTATATCTTACAATTATTGGCATAAAAATGCATTTACAAAATAAATTTTATGTGCCTGGACAGTTGAAACTACATACTGGTTTCAGCTAATGTATACATATGTTGACCATATGACTACAAGTTTTAAGCCCGTCCTGAACACTCACAAGCATTTTCCAATAAATCTTCTGTGTTATTTCATCCTCTCTGCTCTTCCTAATACAAGGATTTCTTGATTTTATTTAAAAGCTAGATATTTGTAAAGTGTCCGTTATAAATATTTGAAGACTATACTGTAACCCACTGTGAATTGTAGTTCATCTATCCTGATTCCTCTGACCACTGTATTTTAAGGATGATTTGTAAGCACAGTTCTAGAGCCCCTGATGCAAGCCAGGCTGTAAATAACTGTCTTATTGCTGAATATTTTGCCAAGAAGAAAATTGCTAGTTTTCTTTGAAGGAAAAAAAGAAAACCTTTCACTGGGAATGTATATGAAATGTAAGTTAAATGGTACTGACTGAAGCTATTGCACTCTGACCTCCTAAGTTTGCATGAATCATGGCAGTAGGTTCAAATGCTTGAAAAATATCTAGAAGAAAGTGAAAATCTTCATTAACTTTATCCCACAGTCCATTTGAATGCTGTAATTTCCCTCTATTTAATTTCTACACTATTCTGTGTTCCTTCAGCCCCTGCAAAAGAGTTCACAACACCTGCCTGAAGTGAGATCTGCAAGGAGGAAATTCACATCACCAACTTCAAGCTAATAGGGAGAAACATGCCCCTCAAAAGGGCAATTCTGAATAGGAGCAATGGATAGCCTCCTATAGTACTGTCTCTTTTTGGCATAGCAGTTGAATTTAAGTGTTTCTCTTTGAGGATCTTCTTTTCTTTTAGGATTTTCTATATATGGGAAGACAGAGAGACTACTATCTATCTTAGCGAGATGCCTACAATTTGACAACAGAGAATATGCAATGTATCTTCCCCTCAAAATACACTTTATAGATTATATTGCATTTTCATGGCTTCAGCTGAAGAGACTTTGGTTAGCAATATTATGACAGTGTTTGTCATCTGAGCATAAAGCAATAGCTCATTTTCCTTTGCAAGTAGAGTGTTTCTTTAGCCACCTTTTGTTTCTATTGTTTATTTATTAGGTGTTCCATTTAATGAAAAAGACAAGAACACATTATAGTGCAACCAGGTATCTTCTCATAAAAATTTAATTTCTAGTCTTCAAAACCCATGTGAAAAGAGTAATTGTCATCTACAGTAATATTAGTTTTTGAATCTTCCTCTTAAAAATGTGAGATTGCACTACAAATGCAAGTTTAAACAGTAAACATCTTAATATAATCTAAAATTAACTCACAGAAGATTTATTTTTGTCCTAATCTTTTGGGACATTGCTGACATGAATAAGAGGATCTGGCTGCATAAAATTTTTCCTACCTTTCAGGCACTGGTTTCTTTAGTAATATTGGGTTAGAATGCCCTATACCCTTATGTTGCTGCATAAGTAAAAAGCCTAAGTTCTAAACAATTGGTAACTTCATTTAAATTTACTATCTGGGAAAACATTTACTAACAAATAAAACTTTGTTAGAAATAAATGCATTGATCCTGCTGCTCAGGGTTTTGGTTGGACAATGGCATCCCTCAATGCAGTTGCTAGTTCTGAGCTTTTGGCCAGAAAAAAAATGACCCTGACACCGCAAGTATATCCTGTGGGTTAGACAACTACATTATCTGTGTTGCAAACTCAAGTGTTTAGTGCTTAATATATTAACTGTATGTTGTTAAACAGAGCAATGGAAACTTGCATCTAACCATGTATGGTAAACTGGAGTTTATATTTCACTTCATTTGCAAAGTACAGGAAGAGGAAGAGCCTACAATAAACACTTGTCCACTTTGTTAAACATCATCAATAAATGACCCAGCAGTGCAATTCCTGTTTAAGGGCATAATGTTCTTAGGTACAGTCTCACAACAGAACAATGTCAAATAAACCAGGGGCCTCTACACAATTCTCTTGTCTCCTGTCACTCTCCTCACTGATGTCCACATACAACCACATTGGCCTACTGCTGGGAACACCTATTGTCCAGGGTGTGATTGCTTCCAAGTGCAGTAAAGGAAACAGCGTTATCACTCAGCAGAGAATGCACTCTGCCCATAACAAGTATTTAAGAATCAACAAGAGGAAGTACTTTTTCACACAACACATAATTACATTTTGGAACTCACTGCCACAGGATGTTGTTAAGGCCAAAGCATAAATAGAGTTAAAGAAAAGATTAGACAAATTCATGGAGAAATGGTCCACTGGTGGCTATTAAAATATGATGATCCAGATGCTGCCTCTAATTCAGGAAATCCCTAAGCCATTGATTACCAAAAGCTGAGGAGAGAGTAAGGGACATATAACAGCAAGGGAATGCTCAGTAGTGGTGTGTTATTCTTGTATGAATACTCAATAATAAACATAAAAAACAAAATAAGAAATATACCATACTATCAATTCTACCCTGCCTACAAACTTCTGATCTCAAGGTAACCAAAATTTAAGAAAATTTGACAAAGAGCTCATGCAGCTGGTGGAAATAGGCAGATCAACAGAAGAGATATTTTTTTAATGCCTCAAAGCTGCAGCATAGCTCAGCTTTTATTAAATATCTACCCAAGATAAATATGTAAGAGGTCCAAAAGCATTGAAACTCTGTTCAGAGAGATATGTGCTATTATAATATAGAAATACTGCATAGCCTATCAAAATAATTGCAACTGAATGAAAGCTGTAGTGAACTATAATGTATAAATGAACACTCAACACAGACTTAAGGCCACATAAAAAACCCCAAGTAATTCAGAATCCAGAGTCAACCCAGCTGCTGAAATGCAATCAATACATGCCATGAAATAAAACAAGGAGAAAAACCAACCCCAGAAACAATATGAAACAAATTTGTTTACATTTGATAATAAACGTACATTTTACATTGCCATTCATTTGCAGTCACATACCATAAAGTCACATCTGCACCAAATGTTCTACTCCCTCCCTTTGAACTCCTTTGAAATATTTCCTTGGTCTTTTTAAAGGAGTGTAAAAAAGGCTTCCGACAACTAATTCAAGATCTGTTTTGTTTCTTATCAAGATTTCCTTCCAGATTATTAAAAGGGCCTCAAAATTTAGCTAAACAAAATAATCATGTTGGAAAAAATTAATGATTCATTTGAAAAAAAAAATGCTTCTTGGCAAAAATGAAAGGAAATTAAAAGAAGACAAAGGCAATAACTGAAGTACTTCCTTATAGAAACAAGCTTGCATGAATGTCAACACTGATTCCTTATAGTCAGCACACATGATATGAATTGCATTAACTCTTTGTGTGTTATACAGTATATGTGGCAGAACACTTCAGACTAAACCATTCCACACAGTCAATGCTGGTTCATGGCTTAACCTTTTATCCAGCAAAACATCTTCCTGGCATTCCTGAGAGAGCTACAGAGTCTGTAAAAGACAGAAATGAAAATCTGTCTCGTTAGAAGTTATTGTCCTTTGGGGAAACCCTAAATCTGAATGCAAAGCATCAGTATAGGAAGACTACAATGCTTGGCCAGGAAACAGGCATGCCTGTGGGATTGCTTTTTGGATTGACTCTGACTTCAGTATATTTATTTCTGAATCTCAGAATTTTGAGCCAATAATAGTACAAAATCACAATTTCATCTTTTAATATTGCATCAGAAGTGTTTTATATACTGCCCAACTTACAGTACCTTGTACATGGAAATAAAGCAATGACAGTGCCCTGAAGACCAAACTTATTGCAAATGGATCAGTCCTAAAGCCTTTGTTTGTAGTCTTACTTAGTTCACTAAGGCAGTTGAGTATGTTTAAGTGTGAAGGCTCAGAACACTCTGGGGAAAATGAAGAGTGGATAATTGTTTCTAACATAACATTTAAATTCGTGTGCTGTTCCCAATTGTCCACAGAGAAGTCACTAATTCATGCCTTCTCCTTACAGAGAGGTAAGGAGCCTGGATAATAACATGACATTCAGGGAATACAGAATGCTAAAACTTGCTTGAGACAGTAAATTTTAAAATTTTTTTACAAAGTAATGAAAATTACATCTGCAATTGTCTATGTCAGACAATTAATTTGTCAATAGAAAGGAAACTCCTTTAGTGGAAATTGAATACTGGAACTATTTCAGGGAAATAACCGTTCCAGTGCCTCTAGGGCTCAGTGAGTGCCTCACTGCCTGTGCCTGAGGCTGCAGATGGCTGCGGTGTTGTGCCAGCATGAGTGCCCTTGCAGTTACAAGCTGCAAAGCTTCCATCCTGCCCAGATAGTGAGAAGGAAATAATTGATTAAACCTCAAGTCCATTCACTCCTTAATATTCAGCAATGGCAGTACTTAGGAGAAACCAAGAATATGTCACTAAGATGAATATCTCTTAAGATACTCCCATATCATTTTACATTGATTTAGAAAGAATTTCTAGCTAAAGTAAAAGCCTATCAATTTCCAGTTCTCCAGCAGTCATATAATTGTGTGATGTAAGTCCATCAGTCTACTGGAGCCTTTCCAACTGCTTTAATATGTCTGGGGATGAAATATATCAGCTGAACCGACTAGGTAGTAACACTGGAGCAGATTGCCTAGGACTCCAGATGAGCTTCCTGTCAGTTCCCACAGCTCTTCCCCCAAACAGCTCTGATTAGGAAACAGCAATAGCCGTACTCCGCTGACTTTGGATAAGGCAGTAAGGCTGTGACTACTGTGTATACATTGTGCATTGGAGGCTTCGTTCTGATATGGGTTTGAAGGATAGAAGCTAATTATTTTGCAGGAGCTTAGGTTAAGAGTATAGATGAAGCCATAGGAATAAAATATTTAAGTCAAAAAGTAAACATGATTTACATGATCCTCTCAAATAAGACATCTTTCTAAAATAAAGGAAAACATTTTCATTCTTTTTCACTAATATGAATGATTCAATTCACTTGTCCTCATACAGGCATCCAATGCCATTTGGGATATGTAGAAGTCATTGTGTGGTCTTGGAAGCAGAGGAGTATTCTTCCTTTTCAAATAAATAATGCATTTAAGATAATCTATTTCTGAACTACAAAGACCAAATGTCAGAGTAAAGTTTAACTAACGCTATCATAAATAGGTAATCTTATCACAAGTAACATTAATTTAATAGAGACACTCCTAAGATATATGCTGGAGAAATACTGGATCTTTACTTTCTAGAATAATAATGCTGAACCCGAAAGAGAATTTCAGCAGATGTGATTTCTCTCATTGCTTGGCTTACCTGGCCAAGTATTAAATTTTACCCAAGTAGTCTCTGTGTTCATATAAAACAGCAGATCAGGTAATGCCTTCAACATTTACAATACATTTTAATTGCACCCTCAATAAATCTTCAGTTAATTACTGAGGGCTCAGTTGAGGCAAAGTCATCTAATGTACAGATCAGGTGTGAATATGTGAATAACAAGTAAAGTCTTCTGGAAAAAATGCAAATTATTAATTTTTTCAGCCTGATAAGCTTCATACGAAAATGCAAACCTGTATGTACCCTCATCTGCCTCTGTAAACCTCTTTCAAAATTTGTCCCAATAAGATTAAACGCTATTGAATTTTGGGCTACAAAAAGCTTAAGTCCATTTTGTATGGAAGTGGTTACTTCAAAATATTTTAATAATTCCTGTTAACTGTGCTTGCATTCATTTTTTTCAGTTGATATCTCAAAGATTGTCTTTAAATAAATATCATAGAATATGATTGAAAGCATTTATTAATTACAATCCCAAAGCTTTGAAATTCAATTATATAAGACATTAAGTTATTAGGGAGTGTTCAAAAGAGGGCCATGGGGATTGTGAATGGCCTTGAGGGGAAGCCGCATGAGAAGCAGCTGAGGTCACTTGGTCTGTTCAGCCTGGAGGAGACTGACAGGAGACCTCATTGCAGTTACAACTTCCTCATGAGGGGAAGAGGAGGGGCAGACACTGATCTCTGCTCTGTGGTGACCAGTGACAGGACTTGAGGAAACGACATGGAGCTGAGTCAAGGGAGGTTTAGGCTGGATATTAGAAAAAGGTTCTTCACCCAGAGGGTGGTTGGGCACTGGAACAGACACCCTGGGGAAGTGGTCACAGCACCAGCCTGACAGAGTTCAAGAAGCGTTTGGACAATGCTGTCAGGCAAACGGTGTGACTCTTGGGGTGTCCTGTGCAGAGCCAGGAGTTGGACTCCATGACCTTGATGGATCCCTTCCAACTCAGCATATTCTATGATTCTATGATATTTTCAAAAAAACAGACCTGTCATCCTCTCAGCTTAAATTGAAGCAGCTGTTAGGATCACAAGCTGCAATAAATCTTGCAAAAGTCACTGATCAATATTAATTTTGCAAAATTACTAAATAAATATGCAGTCTACATTTGAGAAGATGGGGTTTTTTTGTGGGCAGTTTACAGAGCAAAAAGAGATATAAAGTTCACATTTAAAAGGTTCTTGAGAAATTACCATTGTTTTAAGTCTGTTTGTGAATTAAACTATGTGAAGTCAAAAAGCCCTGATCTTGCAAACTGACTTAATATGGCAGACAAAAATTAATTTTACCTCTGTCTGTATTACTGCCTTCATGATCCTTTATGTGTCCTCTGGACCAGCTGATCTCTTTCTACCACACTAGCAGCACCCTCTAGAGTGTACTGGCCCCAGCCACACCAGTTGTGCCTGTTTATATCCAAGCCTCCCTACCTCACACTAGACACAACATGGACTTTTGCACAGACCATATTTTAGACTTCTGGGGTTTGTTTGTTATTCTAGGAACTGTTTCCAGGCTGAGCTGAAAACTTCCAGTGAGGTCATCCAGTAACATATGCATAGGTGACAATATTGTGGGCTTCTGCAACTGCATCCCCTCCCTCAGAAGTAGGACTTGAGTCAAATTGCCTTTTGCTGGTCTATGCGACCTCTCTGTGAGTGAGAAACATTTTAACTTGCAAGAAGTGAACCATTCCAAATGCTGTGTGTGAGAGAAAATGTTCGAAACATTCAGATGTTTTCTAGCATATAAGCTATGTTATTTTTAGGTAAGAGTGCAATACATGTGTTTGCCCCTATAACCCCAAAACAGTTTAAGATCACAGTATGATCCTATAGAACATTATCTCAGTTTGCCAGAAAATTATTATAATGCAACGGATCCTTGACCCTTGTTAATTTTACAGTGTAGGATTGTAGAAAATTACTCATCTCACTTTTTCCTTTATGGAAAGAATCAACTAGTACATTTAGTTAAAATAAGCTTTTTTCCTTTTATTCTTCTTCCATATGTATTCATCAGCTTCAAATTCCAGTTACATAGGTCCATTCATATAGGATATAAAACTAGAAATAAAACTCATACAAATCCACTGAATTTTGACTGAATGAAAGTAAGTTTTATATAAATATTTTCCCAAACTAGAAGTTATTTTAAGTTTTGAACCAAGTCCAGTTTCCAGAATGCTTAAAGCTTGGCCCCAACTTGCTGGAATATGACCATGAATCACCAAAAGATTGGCAAAACCTAGGGAACCTGGCCTGAGAATATAACAAGATCCAAAGTCCAAGGAGGTTCATGTTGACAAAGTGTCAGTGCATTTTAATGTCACCGAGACAGTGACTGCTCCCGCCTTGCCCCCTGTACTGGCTTTCTTTTACAGATTATAGCTGGTATACACCTCAAAAACATTAATGGGAAAAGACTGCCGAATACTATAATAAAATATAATATTTAATCAAAACAGGGTAAAAGCATTTGTTTGACAAAAATAGGGTTTATTGCAGTTATGACTATTTTGGTTGCAAACAAAAGTGCCATGTTTGGAAATACAAGGAAACACAGCACATCTGGGATCTCAGTTACTTCTCTGTACACGGCACTTTTAATACAAGTTCTGGTTCCATCGGTCCCCACAACTCCTGCACACAGCTCTGACGGTCAGCACTGCTGCCCTGCTCCGAACCAGGTGAACTGCATGTCTTTGCTGCATGACACAAAGCAGCTGGACATAGAAATCTCATTTTCTGTAGGTGTGAATTCTGTCAATGGATTAAGTACTTGCATTACTAACCTATTAATATCCTAAAAGGTCATGAAAACATAGCGTAGCTTTAGTAGTGACTGGATCAGACATTGTCTAGACTATCCAGTAACTAAACATCACTTTTTAATTATTAGATTAGGAAAAAAACATTGATAAGTATACTGATTTGGGGCTAAAAAGAGGAAAGGAAAGGTGACAGAGTAGTTCCAGACTGTAAATTTAACCAGAATCTCTGAAGTCATGCACTAGTCATGAAAATTGTCTTTTTAGGGATAGATTGAGAAAAGTATGCATATAAGCAGAGACTCACTTTAAAACAGCCCAGTAGTAAGATAGACTGGCTGGCCAAAAGTCCTCCTAATTTGGAAAAGGAATGGAGTTACAGTCATTTTACTGTGAATTGTTGTCATAGACAGCATCATCACCTTCACTGTTCCATCGTTATGTATCCTTGCACATCTTTGAAAAAAGATATGGAGTCATTTTAATGAAAGAAGAGGTGACATAGTCTCTCAGTTTGGACAGAGATAGCAAAAGAGAGACATGATGGAGGTCTACAAAACCATGAAATATGTGGAGAAACTGAATAGAGAAGCACTAGTCACTGTTTTTCTTAGTATAATAATCAGGGAGTACCCAATTTATTTACCAGGCAGAAAGTTTCAAACAAACATAGGAAGTCATTTTTCACACATAATTAGATCTCATTCAAAATTTAACTGTGGAACTCATTATCACAGGATGTTGGGGAGGTCAAAAGTCCAAAAGGCTCCAAAAGGCATGAAAAAATTCTCATGGAGAATAGATCCATCAGAGGCTACATAGCAGGATAGTCCAGATGAGACCCACAGTTCAGGAAATGTTTACAACCACCAATTGTCATAAATGAGGAACCCACTCCAGGGAAGTGAGCAGGTGTAGCATACTCTATCTATATTAAATTGATATTAAATGCCTGCTACTGGTCATTGCAAAGTACAAAATAACAGTCATGATGGACAGATGATCTAAATCAATATGGCATTGCTTCTTTTTTGTAAATTTGCTATTTATATAAACAAAAAGTAAATATGGAGTGATTGCCATTTTGACATTGTAAAAATCTTAAATCAAATTGATTAAAAGAAAATGCAAAATGCACAGTAATTATCAGGTGTTCCCTGGAGTAGCCTGACTAGAAGAGTGCAGAGCTCCAGTTTTCTTCTCGGTTAAGAATTCAAGAGCAAAAACTGTATTCTTTTCATGCTCTTCAAAAGAAGCATATTTTGAAAGAACTGTATATTTTTCTGCCTAATTCCACATAATCAGCTTCCAAAAGTATTGTATGTCTTTTTCACTCTGGTAGTAAGGAATTGACAAGTTTCCTATATCCTTACTGGTTTCATCATCCAAATAATTTTCTTTAAAAGCATGTTTTCTTCAAAGATCCAGATGACATTTATGAAACACTGATGCACTTTGGAAAGGAAAAAAAAAAATTGAAGAAACAGACATTGCTGCGTATTGCTATTAGTTCAGAGAGTGTTTCAACTTCAAAGCAGTGTATATATAATTGCATGTTTAAAAAAGACAATATACTAGAACTTAGAGCACATCATGTTAAAATAGAGGTCCAGGTTATAATAATGTGTCTTAGTAAGTAAATGTCCAGTTCTCCTTACTATGTTCACAGAAAGAAGTGCTATGTTTCAACATCAGGCAGCAAAGCAAGTTTCCATAGGCAATAACCTACAACAAGAAACAAGATGCATTTTGGTAGCCAACACATGTGGTAGTTCTATTAGCTTGGAGATTTCAAGCAAGAATCCCCCAAATCCAGCTGCACACAGGAGCTGCTTAATTTTGTGTCAGCTACATGGACTTTTTTCCAACTCAACAAACTGTGCAAATAATTTGGCTAAGGATTAGATTGTTCCTGGCAATTTTAAGTGCTCCAAAGAACATATGTTAAGTAACTTTCTAGTTTGTTTTGCCCTCAGTGCATTTGAACAATTAAGGAAAAAGAAGAAAAAAAAAGAGATGAAAAATAGATAATAACCAATACTGATGAGTAATGTTGTTTACTAGTTCTGAGGACTTGGATGACTGTAACTGTGTTCTGAGATCACCTTTTGATTTTGATAGGCTTATGACATTGTTTTGTTCCTTCATGGTTAATTTGGAATGTTCTATGATGGAACTACACTACGATGTAAATTCTTGAAAATTAGGTAGGATTCACTTTGGTTAATAATTAGAGATATTAAAAGAAAACCAAAGCTTTTTGCTGCCATGTCTCTATTAGGATTCTAGCTATCGCTCTGGACAACAGTATCTATTACTTTCAAAAGTAGATCTGAGCATCCACTATATTTTCATTTGATATCCTGACCTGGTAACAGCAAAGCTAAAGCAGAAGGGAACTAGTTGTTACAGAACTAAGTGTAACCAAAAGCATAATTTTTTCAAGGAGCATCAAACATGACAATGCATTAATTGAGTTTGTACAAGAGCACAAAATACATCTGTTTATAGCAGATCACATATCCCAAATTGGTTTTGAAGCATATTTTGTACAGGAATGTGTGGTGTGTATGGAACCCTTCCAGGATAAGTATTACTTGCCCATTGCTAGGTTCACACTAGCCCTTCTTATTTTCCCCTTCTTGCCCCTCCCTCAAGAATACCACAGCTAGAAAATTATATTTGTAATGGAACTGTGGTCTCCAGTGATGCAAAAGGTCAATCAAAGGATGCTTTCCCAATCTACTGTCTCTGTTACCTTTGCCTTGATTGGTGCACTGATGATAAATGGGTTTATAACATTAACTCAATTTTTTTGTTCCTGTCCTTATCTGTTGCTTCTAAGCATCTTTTCTGCTTTGGTTTCTGGTCCATTCTACATCATGTCTTTAACATACCCGGTATTGTAGCCTCTTCATCAAACGACAGGAATCTCTAGAATATCTGTAAAAATAAGCTTTTCGGGCACAGAAGAATAGTATGAAATAAAAGTCTCTGCCATCACATGAAATGTGAGCATTGTCCATAATTAAAGAGCCCTAAAAATGTTGATCTTGTGGATCAGCAACTTGATCTAACTTCAAGGTTGGCTTTAATTTCTAAGGTGGACTTTCTTTGAGCAGAGACAGCAGGTTACTTCCAGCAGTCCTTTCTAATCCAAATTATTCAATATTTCTCTGTCCTGCAAGTTTATCCAGGCTACTAACATCTACTTGGCTTCCTAAACGACATATCTATTATAATAACTACTTATTTGTATCCATTTTTGTAATCACTTGTAGGAACGTACTCTAGGCTTCAATAAGCATTTATATTTCTGTAATCACCTAAAGAAAACCATGGGGAAAAAAAGGAAAGTGAAGAGGTAGTGCAAAGATGTTTCTGTCAGAGTTACAGAACAGGAAAATGAAGATCATAATAATAAGCAAGGACAAAAATGATGGGCCTTCAGTGGAGGACAGCCCCTTCATAATGGGCCTTCATTGGAGGCATCTCCTTGGCAGATCTTCTACTGTTTCTGTAAAAGCTGTGTTCAAACTGGGATGCCAATAAACATAAGGATCTACTCGAACAGACTGTTTAAAGAATGGGTCTTACATCCACTGAAAGTCAGGAAGTCAAAATAAAAAAGTCCATCATAAAAAGTGCTGTTAGTAGGTCCTCTCAAGAACAGCAGGAGAGCTTGACAAAGAAGTGGGCTGACTGAAATATAAGAAATATGTATTTGCCTGAAGCAGAAGAAGATCTGGAAGTGTGAAAGCTCTAGGTTATCTAGGGAATCTGAAGTAACTCTGGCAGGAGAGAAGGAATGTGGCTGCTCCGCAGGCAGGAAATGCTGCTTGTTTAGCCTCAGCAGCCAAGGCCAATAACTGATTGCTATATTGGTGACCTGCAAGGAATCTACCATACTGATTTGAAAAATATGCCCTAAGGCCTCTGCTTCTTCTTTATAATGGTGCTTATACATTTCAAAGAGTAGTGCTTCTGGGACTCAGTGCCGAGGAAGCTGAAAGAATGATCTGCTGACTAATGAAGTATCAGAAAGTGCCACTGCACAGGGCCTGACGACCACTTAGAGAAAAGCTGCCAGGGCTCATCTGAATCACAGACTACTCCACCACATTGCTAACCCACATAAGGATTGATGGTTCCTCTGGGACTAAAAGTGAGATCAGAAATCACAAGAGCCAGAGACACATTATATTCTCCTCAACTCTCCAGTGTATGAAAAGGCTAGACAATGACTGACCTCTTTTGGATAATATGAGATATACACATGCTTTCAGGGATAGAAGGGCAAAATAAAAGCAGTTACTAGAAGGAAAATACACCTTGTTTATGTGCATACCTATTCTGGTAGCACTTTGGCTTCCTTCTTTATGCTAGAAAGAGACTGCTCTACCATGCAAAAAGAAAGGAAAGAAACTTTTTTGATACAGTCATCTGAAACTCTTGAAGAAATTTCAGTCATTGAGGATAATTGATTAAAGTGGCATTAAACTTAGAAAAAAAAAGAAAGGTAATTTGTCAGGTTGCTGAACATCTTACATCCTAAACCTCATCCAAAAATAAAGAGCCCTAGCAAAATCTGGAAGCCTTCATATCTTCAAAATGATTAACTGATTAGAATAACAGAGATTTCTTGGATATAGCATTAACAAAGATTTAACTTGTTCAGAAATAAAATACAGTAGGAAGATGATTTAGGTGTTACCTGGAAATATATGCATGTCAGATTTGGGGTAGAGGGAAATAACAACCACATTCCTGATAAGGACAACAGTGATGGTCCATAGATACTTGAAACATTAACAAGTGGACAAGAGTTTTGGGAGGGGAACCAGGGTAAACATCCAAAGTACAAGAGCTGGTATCAGTGGGAGCTCTGAAATAGGAAGGGGACACTAATACTCCCGTGCTAGTTAGCTAATGATTAATAACTTTCCCAGGCAGATGAGTTAGTAACTTCCCCAGACAACAAAGTCAGCTGGTATGGAGTTGGCAAAGTCTAGTCTGATGAACTGCCTTGGTGTCTAAAACGTGGTGTTTATATGTGCCTACACACTTATGTCTTAGTGAGAAGGTCTCTGAAATGTTTTCACTTCTGAACTGAACCTGGCAATTATTTGGGAGAACATCAGTCATCATGTCAGGGAGTTTTCCAGCTATTCACTGACACAAAAACATTCATTGGCAGTATTTCACTTTCTAGTACAGATTCAGCCAGAGAGAAGGATGTATCTTGCCTGTTTTTAGTATAAATTCCGCGTAGCTGCTACTCCCAAAATAGTAACCCTTAGTACTCAGTAAATGAGAAGTGGCACTTTTAGAAAGGATTTCATCTACATTTGGACATTTACATTAAAATGAGAAAACTTCACACTCTGTTTCTCTCTCCTAACTATGGATTATGAGTTCAGATACAAATGTCTGCAATGTTTATCTCTACACATGGTCAGATGTATTTCACACAGAGGAGAAATGACCAAAGTGCCATTCTTGAATACAAAACAGAATGGCTGTTACATTATCTTCCCAAAACAGGCAGAAGTGACTCAAGCATTAGAAGCTAGAAAGCAATTCTTGTTAGGGTGACCATGAAATTACCAAGTCATCACTCATTGTATTGATTTCATGCTATTCCTGCAATTTAGCAATGCCATTTCAAATTGCAATCATATTTTCATTAAACTTGCCAGTTGCCTTCTGAAAACATCTTGTTTTCCTACAGTGCCAAGTACATGCCACACATGAAAATTTACACAGCCACTAGCCCCAGGGGAAGCTGATTTCATGACACAAATATGCCACCTTAAGAGCCAGCTACCAGAAAGACTTTTTTGACTGAAGGTCTGCACGGAGTTTTGTAGCCACCTCACATACTGCTTAATTTCTTCTTGACAGTCCTATGTGGGGCAAACCAAAAGCCTACATAAGTTGTATCATAAATGATGTTTCCCTTTGTGCACTGTACTACTTGCTCTATCGAGGAACTATATTAAATTTGTCTTATATTTATTATTATATGTACTGATGAGGAATGATTTGCATTTTTATCAATTTGCTACTTCCTTAGCTAATAGGCCCCACTTAAAACTACTTTTCCTACTATGTAAAATGCAATTTCTTTGCCTTTTACCAGTTTTCAAAGATTCCTTGGCCCTCCATGAGTTCCCCAAGAAGAGCACAATGAATCAAAAATTGCTTCATCTTCTTCCTAAAGTAAACTCTATAGTCTCGTACCATAATATGTTATCTAAACATTCACTAAATTACCTTTCTCCTTTTGTGTCCCATATTCTTAATAATACTAATCATAGTAAATATTTTAATAAAACATTTCATTTTAGCCAAACTTTCTATTAACCTGTTTTAATTTTTTCTCTCTTACACCTACGTACATATGCCTCACACTTTTCCCCACTTTTAGAGCACAGAAATATGCCTTTTACTCCTTTCAGTGGAATTTCTTCAATTTTCTAGTAATTGAAAAATACTTTCTATTTCTTCTTTCTTGCTATAGTTCCCCTCTCCCTCTACATCAATATATTATCACACATATTCTCAAAACACAGAAAATAGCCCTTATATTTAGATTTAAAATTATCCTGACTTAAGTATATAATTTAAGGTATTTTATGCTGCACAATGAAATACAGAAGAAATATGAAGAGTTTATTGTTTAAGGAAGTTATCTGAGAGACTTATAGTGCATTTGAGTTGAGTGATAACATTAACATTTTATAGTATGTACAGACTGTGTAACACAGAAGTCTCAAAACACTCTACGGAGCAAATCTTGTTTACTATTTTCATGCTTTCAACAGGTCTTTATTAGAAAGTATGGTTTGGGGAGGAAATAGAAAAAAAAATATGAAATTTCAAGCAAAACAAGAAATGGCTATGTGACTGCCAACATCCAGGAAAAAAATCCATGAAAAGTAGCTAGGGAGTTTCCTGAGTAATTAATAGGACAAAAAAAAAAAAATACAGCCATAGAAATAACAAGCAAAGTGTATTCATATTCAGTACCCTCTGAGAAAGGAAAAATTCCTCTTCACTCCCTCCAGATCTCCTTCTCCTTCAACTTGATTGAGAACAGTTGAACAGTATCCATTAAAAAATAAAATAAATGGCTAAAAAGGTTTTTAGGCATGATGGAGAAGTTAGGATATTAGCAAAAAAAGGGGAAAAATAAGTACAGATAAATAGCAGAAAAGAAGAAAATGAAAATATTTCAATTAAGAAAACAGTTTAAATAACTAGATCAACATTTAACTAGAGGAGGAAAGATAACTAAAGAAAGAACACAAAAATAATAAAATGTAGCTAGGGATGATCACTGGAATGGACTATACCTGATTTTTCAAAGCTTCTCAGCAAGACCCCTTGCTAAGCTAAAAGAAACTATCATGCACTAAGAGTAAAAAAGTCTTCCAGGAGATTAGTCCTTGGTTAAAAGACAGAAAGCTAGGCAAAAAGAAATGGACTGAGAGGGCAAGAATGTGCTCTCAGATCTTTTTTGCTGCTCCACATTTTCAGAGGTATATGAAATATAAAAAAAATAATGAGTTCACAACTGTTGCCAAGTTCACAGATGGCAGAGATGCACACGGGATCATCAAATGTGAGCCTGGCTGAATAGAACAATAAACAGCTTTCACTAGAAAGAGTTACCAAACAATTAAATAGCCTGAAGATGAAAACCATTATCCAGTAAGCAAAAGCCTACGGATGTAGGGGAAAAAGAATTCCTAAGCACAGATACAGAAAGGTATGTCTGAATTTCTTACAACATTTCAAAGGCCTCAGAGTTGCTTTGAGTACAATTGTGAAAACATTAATTTAAAACTCAGCCACAATTAAAAGTGAAATGTTATTTGGAATTACTATAGTAAAGGAAGAAAACACATCAAAAAACCAGTAAAAACAATGCAGAAAACAAACAAAAAAACCCCCCACTGCATCATGCCATGGCATCATGCTTTTCAGGATATTATACAACTAGAAAAAACTCAGAAAAAGAGACAATAAAGATGATATGGAAAGACTCCTATACAAAAGTAGATTACGAACTGAAAAAAGGTATTTGAGGAAGAATGTGGTGGTGATCTAAAAAATCCTTAGGAGTATGAAAAAACTGAGCAGTTTAACTCACAGATTTTACAAAACTTAGGTTCAGTGAGGAATCCATATCCAATCTGGAGAAAATTTGGAAGATGAATGAGGAAATTAAGCATTTGAGTGAGAAATTAAACAGAAGTAAAATAGTCTTTGCTTTTTCTTTTTTAAAAAATGATGTGTTTCATTGTCCTACATCTCTTGCTTTGCCAAAAAAAAAAAAAAAAAAAGAGGAAAAAAAAAGGTGGTAAAGAAAATAGCAATCCCCTCCAACTACTAAACCTGACTGGTTTCCATTTCATGTAGATTCAGTCTCACAATAAAATAATAAGTAATTATGTGTTTATGTATGGAATTTCTCAGCTAGTTTTTTATGCTATGGTCTTTAAGAAAAGTTTGGGTTCAAGCAGACAATGAGGCTTTGAGCCTCTTGACTGCCTTTTTTAATATCTCTTATTTGTATATACATACACATCTTATTTGTTTGATTGTAATGGGTTTATTTGCCTTGTGGGCTTCTTCCCCCGACCCTCTTATTCCCCTTCTTTTGTGTCTTTTTACTCCAAAAGCTTTGTTTGATTTTCTAGGAATGAAAAAAACATACAAAGTCATGAAACAAAGGAAACATAACAATTTAATATTCTTTCAGGATGGAATTGCATGAGGAATTTTATAGGAGGGCAATTATAAACCTCAGTATGGTGCTTTCTGTCTTTTATGTGTGTAGTAATTTTGGGAGCTCATTTGGGCCCAGGACCAGGTCTGGAACTTGCCCAACCCACAAAACAACTAATTGAAAGTTTCAGTCAAAAGCTGTGATCCTAAAATCCACCTTAGTGTGCCACTGCTGGATGCAGAGAGCAGCCCAGCCTCAGTGCTGCCACACCTTCTCCTTTGAAATTCCCCAAGTACTTACACAGCAGTGAAACTGCTTCTAGAAAACAGATGCTAAGCTGATCTGGTGCCTGAATTCAAGCCCTATCTCCACCATCCATGTGAAAACAAGAAGGTTTTGGCACAGAACAGCTTTTCTGTGACAGGGTCTGTGCCTGGCCCAGCTACCTCTAACTATCTCAGGTGTCCCTTGGGGGTACCATGCTCTCCGAGGTTCCCACCCTACCCCAGAAGAGGGGCAGAAACTCCCCCCCCTCCACTGCATGTGCCGTCAGTTCAAATTCTGGTTCTGTCATAGGGGGTATGAAGGCAGCAGTTTCAGCCCAAAGGATGCAGCAGAGGACATGTCAGGAGCCCTCTGACACCAGTAAACTGGAGAAACTTGGCACACGGTTTATTTTTCCTTCAGAATGTCTGGTCTGGGTTGTTCCCTGCAGGAATCCTGCCACGACCCCTGTTCCAGGTTCTCAGCCGCAGCCAGGTCTGCCAGGTACAACCTCCTTCAAAGCCAGCAGCCCATCCGCGAGTGGCCACACCCAGGCACCAGGGAAACACCCAGCAATCAGGGAGGAGTTTTAGCCCTCCTGGCTTGAGACACTCAAAACACTAATTTAAAGATTACCCAGGAGTGCTCTCACTCCTTCTTTAACTCATGCTGCTCTGTAAACTTTTCCACTAGGGTGGGAGAACAACACAGTGCTCTGACTTTAAAGACACTTAACTGCAAGTAGTGCAGTTGATTCTCTTCAAAACCCGTTTCTGTAGGCAGTGGACATTCAGACATGTGTGAACTTCTCTGGGGGCAGCAGTAGCCTTTCCACTTTCTCACACAATTTCTGGGCAGGTGCTCCACAGCTGCCCCACAGTTCTCTCCCTCCTGCTCCTTTCAGCCAAACCGAACCCTTCAGTCTCAAGCAGGAATCAAATGTTCTCACCTCTATTTTGGATGAGTGTTTTCAAATACAGCCCCCTTTATGGGAAAGGGAAATTACAATCATATTGGTATGTATCAGGAGAAAATTTCACATGCCTTAATTCAGATGTGGCTAATGGGATGGATGCTTTGTTACCCTCCCCAGCACTGAGGGAAGTGCTTCCAGTGCAGAATCTAAGGCTGATCCTTCCCTAAGTCTTTCCCTCTTAGCTCACTCTCAGCAGCTCTTTACTAGTTTGGGAAATCCAGGAACTTCACTCAGGGCTCTAAGGCCAGCTCTAGAGACCACTGGCTGTACTGGATCTGACTCAATCCCCTTCCAGGCCTTAAAACCCTTCATGTCAGCTCCCTGAGCAATTATGCACACTCTTAGAGTGGTGTGGTGAGTGAACCCAGAGAATTTTCACTGTTTTCCTGAGCGCTCAGTGTCACAACGAGGGGAATTTCAAGCCTTGTCTTCAGTCCATCTGGAAGAAATATCTCTTTCACATTAAGGTCAACCCTTGCTTTCTTAGGGCATCTGATTAATTTGTGATGGACTGAGGTTTATACAGTTACTCATACTATAAAAATATTAATTCTTATTTCAAAGAATTAGGAAATATCTGGCTATTGATTTACATCCTCCCCTAATTTGAAGAAAAAATCAGTTAGAAAAACAGCATAATAACTTTCTCTAGAAAGGTAAGTATCCCTTGACCTGGAATTTACTCTTTCTTGACTGGACAGACATTTGTTCCAATGAGGAATAGAGGATACTACATCTGTAGTATTCCTTTAGCTGTAACTCTGCAAACAGCAGAAGCTCTGCTTTTTCTGAATAGTTTTTAGCATATTCTTTTCCATTCCAAATTCTGGGTTATTTTTGAATATGAAAGAATACACTCGGTTTGAAGCAACCTGGAATGGTAAGTTGCTACTGCCTTTCAGCCAACATGTCTCCACACGTATTGATTTGGATGTCATCTTGTGTGAAATGAATTTTCAAATGAGAAAGATATTGCAGAGAGAACTTGATCATGCATATTAGCACTGAAGATATACTTTTTAGAACTGAATGAGCATTGCTGAACTGCTCAGAAATGTTTGTACTTTACATTAATGAGCTGTATCTGGTTTCTCTGAAATGCACACTTAGATAAAGAATAAACACAAGACTCTTTGACTTGTGCGCAGGACTGAACTTCAATCATTTTAAACAGCTTGAGAAGTGAATTTGATGGCAAAGTACATAATTCACTGAATATTCACAGAAAGGTGAACTTTATAGAGTTGAAGCTGAACTGCTAATTTGCTACACTTGAGCACAATAAAGGGGAGACAGCCAGGAGGACCACTGCATCAAATAGCATGTTACAAGCACCTCTCATGGCACCAAAGTCACTTGAATTATAACGATATTTTGTCTGAACATATTTTTGGACAGAATATAATGTTTTACACCATGAAGAAATTTTCCCCCAGTTAGGCTGTGAACACTGCTGGGAGAAGGGGAAAGAACTCACATGGAAAATTGCTCTCTAGAAAGTTGTTCTCAGCTTTATCCAGGAATCAGTATCAAAGAACTTTCCATCTTCTTCAGATATCTAAGTCACTACTGACACTCTTGTTTATCTTCACTGTATTTTTTTTACTATGACCTGCAGCATTAAGCCTGAGGCAAAGTGAAAAAGAAAAAGAGATGGCATTAAAATATACTGCTGATAGCTGCACTGGAATTTTTCCTTTGTTTTAAAAATGTTGTAGTAAAGCAAATTCCCTCCTTTCATTTCAAGAAACCTGTCCAAGTCAGATGTCAGCAATTTATCAACAAAATTCTTCAAAAAACACCCAAACCAGTGCTTCCAGGCAGACAATATACAACCCGGTGTTTCTAACCTAACTGATGCTTAGTTCTATCATACAGGGTGTAAATTTTCTGTAAAAATCAGTACACAAATATAGTAAGAAGCAAGAGCTGGTTAAAGGTGGAGTCATTCCTAAAATTAATTGTTTCTTTTGTATTCTTCAGTTTCAATACTTGTTTCAGAAACCTTGTCTGGAGCCCACCAAAGTCTGGTGAATGTGTGGTTCTGTTCTTTATCACTGAAATCCTGTTATTGAGCATCCTGTGGTTTGGTTCATTAGGAGTACGACAGTAACTGCTCATTCCTCAGAAAAGTGTGAATAACTTTGTCCTAGTTTTCTTTCAAAGCAAAATTTAAAAAAAAAAAAAAGACAGAAATTATTTAACATACATGTATATGAAAGCAGCTCCTAATGCTCTAGGTCACAATTATTATTTCTGTAAAAGCGGAAAGCATTTGGAAATGTTTCTTTGAGTACCAGAATTATTTATTTTTCTGTTACTGATCTGGTAATCTCTACAGTGACCAGGCATTTAGCTTTGTTTTTTTCATTTGGGGGGGAAGTTGCAGGGGTTCGTATTTGTGTTATTGGGTTGGAGGCTTTTTTACATTGGAAAAAGACCTGTGCCTTAGCTGCATAGTCTAAATTGATATTTGAAGGAAAAATTATCTTTTCAGGTAAAATTTGATGCCTCAGCTATACCTGTAATTAAACATTTTTACATTATAAAAGGCCTATTCATGAGTAGAACATAATTTGTTAGTGAAGACCATATGGTAGTTTTATCCCAGCACAGAAGTGTTGGGATAAAGTAAGTTTAACAAAGCTGTTATTAAACACTGCTTCATATGTACAGCTTTTGGAAATATTTATGCCACTATTTAGAAGGCCACAAACAAGTAAAGCACTTACACATGTCTAGCTTGAAGCCTGCAAGTACTTCCAGGTCTAATAGCCCTAAGGAGTTCACTCATCTACTTGCATGTACACATGTGGTTCACCAATTCAGTGATCCGATGGATGAGCAATAACAAAAGTAAGGAAAGGAAGTAATTTCTGAAGGCTCACATATCTGATAGCTTAGTGGCAGCCTCTCACACAAGCTGCACACAGGGACCCAGAAGCCAACCATACACTACACACATACAAACATTGTTTGCAGGTGAATTGAGCCTCGGGTGGGCAGACTATAAGGATTTCTGAATCTAAATGGATGTGAAAGACCTCCTGGATGCCAAGCTGGGGCACTCCACAAACACAAGAATTGCAAAACAGAAGCTAAGACTGACAGAGAAAAGATCAAGCGACCCCACTCGTAATGCATGTGAAAGTACAGAAATCCCTGTCACTTAACCTGGAATTTCTCCTGCAGTCTTAAGGCAAGTGAATCCAGAAAGACACTGAAGAACTCTGGAAGGAAGTATCCAGAGTTAGGAGAATCTACATCTACCTGTTAAAGGAACATTGATATAACTTTTAATAGCTGTTTTGCCAGTTGGTATTTTGTGGGTACCACCAGCAGCTGCTTCTCTATGAGCTCAGTAGTATGTATACCTGTCAGCATGTGGCAGGCACCTCCAACAAACACTACCGGGTACAAAAGATTTGATTCATAATTAGCAGTGATCTGGTTACAGTGAATACTGAACAGTAAATGAGTTCCTAACTCTCTGTTAGCCTGGGTAATAACAAACTGCACTAGAGAAAGCTGATGGCTGCTGGATTCCTGGGTGTAACAGACACTCTGGTGCAAAGGAAAAAAATAAAGTGTAGTATTATGAATGCCAGTTCAGCCCCTTCCTCAGGAAGACAAACTAACCCAGTTCCCAAGTGCAGACAGCTTTGGATATTCAGTATGAGATTTATGTGACCACAACACACAAAGCCAAATTCTTTTCCCTCACTTCTAGGTTTGGGGTTTTTTTCCTAACAAGCATTGTAAAAGGACTATGTGTGTATAAAAGATATCTTTAAACATTCACAACACAAACACTGTTAAGTGCTAGCATTTGCATGCCAATTTACAGAGCAAGAGTTAGATACTTATCAGGGTGAGACAGTTATTATGATCCCTTGAATTCTCACCCAGAACTTTGGTCCCAGCTGTCAGAGATTCCTGGTGCTCATCACTGACACATTCATCATAAGCTTTCCCTTTGGGAGGTCTGTCACTTCATACCCAGAGGGGTGTTACACCCACAGTGTACTTTGCCATAATTTTTTTTTCAGAAGGACAAGGAGAAGCATAATTCATTCAATACATATTATATTAGAGTGAAGGAATAAAGTGGATAACCTTTTCCTTCTCCTCCACTTGTTACCCAGACTTCTGTACTGCTTAAGCCTTTTTTTTTCTTCAGGATCCATCTTGGCTACATTAAAGGTAGCATTCATTCCCACATCAGTAAGAACCTTGCACACCTTGAAGAATCATGTTCCAGTTAGAAGAGAGCTTTTTTTTCCTCCATCTCTCAGGTAGCATTATATTTTTTAACAGTTCAATAATGTTATTTATTGAAATAGTTTCTAGGCATTATAGCTTTTTTTTGAATTATATTCAATATGTAATTTCAATGTGTCCCAGAGATACCTTGATTTTTTTTTTCCATGTTTTAAAAAAGGAAAATCAGAAAACAACAAATTAAATACTCTTTGGAGCTACAAGCTTCCAACATGAGAAAGACATTTTGGAAGCATTATGGACATATGATGTTGTAACAGTCAAATGGCTAAACCTTCTGATGAATTCTCACCTACCTTTTCTGTAAGTGGAAGAATACTACATACTTTTACAAGCATAAAATTGGGGAAAAGTGTCAGAAAATCAATACAGAGCACTTTAGTTCTTTAAGCCTATGGCAGACAACCAAGGAGCTTTAACCTGCCAATATACCTTCAGGAGAGCTAGCTGAGTGGCCAGATATGACTTCTGGAAAAACATCTAGCGCTTGCATTGTGTGCCAAGAAAGAAAACCATAACACAGAATAATACAATATACTGGAATGTCACCAGAATATTATATGATATATATATATATATGATATATATAATAATTTATATATATATATATGATAAAGCACTTTTATACAAATACTGGGAAAGATGCTTGTAAAAAGAAAAAATAAGGAATCATATAGTAATGATTTCCCCATTGTAAAAATGGACCTAGATTCTCCAAGATACATAGATTATGTCCTCTATGAAAAAATCCTGCTTATGAACACAAGAGAATAACCCACAAATTTTTTTATATTAATTCAAGTTTTAAACATTTCAATAGCACCACAGAAGGCAATAGCTCTTAAAAGAGTTTATGGTCTCTGCTGACTATGGATTAACAGGTATTTGATTTGCCATCTATGTGTTTCCCCTACAGGAAAAACTTACGGTATCTTTTCACAGAGGTTTGATTCAATCCACGTGACCTACAGTGACAAATCCTGTCAGTGCTCATTATCAGGACAGTCAGATGTGCTGAAAAGGAATTTCATTTTGATGCACCTTGAGTTTTCTGAGAAATGAGGTTCTCTAGTTCTGAAAGACGCATAGCTAGCAATTCTCAGCTCCTCCTCTGAAAAGCCAACCAACCTTGAAATATTCTGGTTACTCCTGATGCTGGCAATGACACCTTGGCTCTGAAGGAGTAAAGGACTGTGATAGTTCAGTTCTTACAAGACTAGATTTCCAGACTAGACTGCACAGTCTAGGACAGGATGCCATCCACAGGGACATGGACAAGCTCAAGAAGTGGCCCATGGGAATCTCATGAGGCTTAATGAGACGAAGTGCGAGGTGCTGCACCTAGGTCAGGGTAACCTCTGGTATCAGTCCAGGCTGGCGGAATGAGCAGATCCAGAGCAGCCCTGATGGGAAGGACTTGGGGGTGCTGATGGATGGGAGGCTGGCCTGGCAATGCCAACTTGCAGCCCATAAAGCCAGTCCTATGCTGGGCTGCATCCAAAGCAGCAAGGCCAGCAGGGCAAGGGAGGGGATTCTGCCCCTCTGCTCTGCTCTGGTGAGACTCCATCTGCCGTGCTGCATCCAGTTCTGGGGTCCTCAGCACAGGAAAGACATGGACCTGTTGGAGTGAGTCCAGAGGAGGGATACCAAGATGATCAGAGGGATGGAGCACCTCTGCTATGAGGAAAGATTAAGAGAATTGGGATTGTTAAGTAGAACTACCATCAGGATGGTGAGGCAGTGGAACAGGTTGCCCAGAGAAGTTGTGGATGTTCCATTCCTGACAGTGTTCAAGGACAGATTGGATGGTCTAGTGGAAGATGTCCCTGCCCATGTCAGGAGGTGGGAACTACTTGATCTTTAAGGTGCCCACCAACCCAAGCCACTCTATGATTTTATGATTTTATCCTTTTACTTTTTTATTTTTATTTGTAAGACTATGACATCTATCAGTTAAACAAATGAAGAACTGAGAATGATACATACACACACATATATATATACACACACAATATGTATGTATTCACCAAACAAATCTACACGTGTGGAAAGCATCTGTGTCATCTGGTCTTTTACTAAATCATATATATTTATATATAGACACATCACTCCATATGTATTTACACCAAACTTCTCTAAGATCATGATTCTCAGAGGTGAAAATTGCTGAGCTCCATCTATACAGCACTAGGCTTTCATTAAGAAATCCAGTTCCCACAGTAATACTTCTCCATTCTGCATCTTTATGTCCAAGTACATGCCTCAGGATCTGAGACAATAGCAATCAATGAGCATAGTAAAATGGTATATATTAAATCTATTTTATGCACATATCATAAGTTGAAGTCATATTAAAAATGTAGTGTAGTGAATCAGTTTCTCTACTGACACCAACAGGCACTAGACCAACCAGGGAGGACATTTCTTAACTCAAGGTTAGACAGCAAGATGCTACTAAAAAAACATCCAGAAATTCTTTTTGCATCTTGCCCTCTGCTTAAAACCAAGATCCAGTTTTAAAGACTATCATCAGGAGAGTAAGTAAGTAAATGTCAGTTAACAGAGTTTCTTGTAACTATTTCCAGAGAATATCTGGTAGTTAGATGGTAACATGTTGCATTGTGTTTTTTTTTTTAATTCACAGCTTCCTATTGAAGATCAACATCTGCAAGAACCTCATGTAGTTTGCATCAATAGTAAATAAAAGGCTCTCTCCTGTGGATCATTAATCTGATAATATTCAAGTTTATACCATTTGTTTAACCTCTTACTGTAGAATCAGATGAAGATCTGGAAACATATTCAAATTCTCAGTTAAAGGGATCCAGCCAAGATACAATCTTGGACACACCTCCACTGCTGTATAATCCCACTATATCAAATGAAGTCAGAAAATTACATGATTGTGAAGTCTGCTAAATTCTGGCTTGATAAAATCTTTTAAGGAGCAATAGTTGAAATCACAGGTTCCTAGGCTATAACATACATATTTCAATGGGATACAAGACACTTCCTATGCAGCTCCTGGGCATTTAATAATGTATAACTAGATTTTCAACGTGTTTGTCTTAATTTATTTTAGCTACGTTGTTACTACTAACTTTCTAAAAGGCACCTGCACAGACTAGATGGCTAACATGTCCTCTGGAAAATTCCAGCTTGTCAAAACCAAATCCTTTTTGTACAAATGTGGTAGTTGCACAGACTCAAATTCAGAGCAAAATACCAAAGCAACAGCAGCACTAAAGCTCAAAGCATCCAACCAGCTCAGCAGTTTAGGCAATCAAATAGATTCAAGCTTCAAATCTCCTTTTGCAGATCAAGGGTTTGAAGTTGGTTTTACATTCAGTGAAGCCTCTTAATTATTTAGTTTATTAAGTCAGTCTTTCTTACCATCTTACTATACAAAATGAAATAGGTGCAACATGAGATTTTGCTTTAAAGCTGTAACTAGCTTAGATTATCCTCTTTGAGCAGCATTGTACAGAAACACTCATGCTAGACCAGACTGAGCTACTTTAGATACCAGCAGGACCAGAGGAAAAGGAACTATCTCTTTTATTTGTATGGACACAAAAAAAAACCAACTAAAAAACCAAAAAACAACAAACAAACAACAACAAAAAAAAGACAAACGTTCTTTAGCTGCCTGACAAGATGCAAGACAACAATCACAAGACCAATCACCTCAAGCGTGTGCACATGAATGCATACAGCCTGCAGAGAAAACAGGAGGAATTGGAGCACACCGAAGGTTAGTACTAGAACACACGTTTTAAATTTTAGAATAGAAAATTTCAGCTCTCTCAGAGCTAAATTGGGAAGGATTTCATGGGAAGCTTCCAGGAAGGATAAAAGAGCTAGCATGTGCCAGGAGTTTTTCTAAACCTCTCTTCCTGGAAGCATAAAACCAGTTCATCCCCGTTAAAGGCAGAGAAGTAGGCAGAACAAGAGACCACCTTGACTTAACTGTGAGCTTCTGAATTTACTCAAAAGAGAAGTGTACCAGAGTAGGAAAAGCAGACAAACACCTGTCAAGAACTACAAGGGCACTGCTACGGTGCACAGAAACGCAGACAGAAAAGCAAAAGCTGGGCTCAAGTAGAAATTGGCCAGACACATCAAAAACTACAAGAAAGGGCCCATTAATAGATGCAGACCAGAAATTACTCATAGATGCTCAGTCAGTCATTCAGAAACAACCCTCCAACAGGACTAATGGAGTGACAAAACCACCACTATTTTAAAATTGAAGTTTGATATATGTGTTAATTTGACCAAATGAAATCATAAACAAATTTACCAATCAGACTAGCTGAAAATCAAGAGCATTTTTCTCCAAGTAAGGAATTCTGGTCTTCTGTTTGTATTCACTGCAGTCAGAGGTCCTTCCGACTTGCTCTTGTTTGGTTCGTTTTGGTTTTGCTTCTTCTCAGACTCATCATTCACACCACCACACATTTTATTGGAAAATGTGTCTTTTATTTTACCTTGAATGTCAAGCATATTAACAGTCTCTGATAGTAGGACAGAAAAACAACACATTAGAAAAAGTGACTTATGAAGCATTGGTTAACTTCATTACAGGACTCTGCCTTAATTTAAGAAATGGATTTTAAATTCTCATGGGAACTGTGCCTTTGCTCTTTATGTAAAAGCAAGCAATACACTTCATTAGCAAAGCATACAATGAAAATTACACACAGCTGGCATAAAATGAAAAACTAAACAGCATAACAAACATTGCAGCTGGTCAGCCACCAGTTAGAGCTTTCTCCTTGTAAACCTGCTTCTTCGATTTGGCAACGCAGTCCTTGAGGAAAAACAGCAAAGGGTATGTAACTTGATACTTCATTACACAGAACTGTTACAGCGGGGTTGTGCAGACATTTTTAAATCTTTAATTTTGCCAAAACATAGCTATCAGCCAGCAATGACAGTTTTTTGCTCTTTTTTTTTTTTTCTTTCTTTCTTTTTTTTTTTAATGCTCTTTTCATATGAGTTGAATCACCCACATGGAAACTTTTGACCTTTAGTAGTTGACAGTACCATCTTCAATAAAACCTTGGCCCTTGAACCTGTAGTTCTACCCTTGCATTTCACCTCAGTTTTAAGCAGAGCTGTATGGCAAAATAGGTGACATTTCTTTTGTGATGAGTCCAAGTATCTGTCTTAACTTAGAAAAATCTGATGCATGCTTTCACTCACGGAACACCTGGAGCTATGACATATGCAATGCACACAAGACAATGAAATTTGCTCACATATGAAGTCAAAGACAGCCATATTCTTTCAAAACCAATACTGTGTATGTTGGCTGCATGTGAAAAATTTCACAGTTATTTATACCTGACCAATGCCATTTAAGACCTAATTCTGCTCCCAGTGGTGTTTCCAGCAATTTTGCAAAGGACTTTCTTTGGTAAAAAGAGGTAAAAAGAGAATGGTAGGACACTTAAATACTAAATATCAAATATCATAGTTAATTTTGTTTTTATTAAAACTGATAATCTCTTTAAAAACACTTGAGATTTAACCAGTGCAAGGTATTAAAAAAGTGATTGGAGTTTTGGAGTTTCCTTTCTAAAGGAATGTATAACCTTTGAGATGATTATTTATAATGCTTCTAATGTCAGAGGTACTTTTGTTCCTTCTTATGGGATTATTGCTGGTCACCTTCCTGAGATTTGAAAGACCATTAAAGATAAGCACCGTAACTATTCCTCTAAATTATCGTATCACAAATTAATAATTTGGTCCTTTTCTAAATGGATCTCTCCCCACAATTACACTAAAACACAGTGATGGGTCACAAATTCCAGGGGGTCCAACTGGTCCTGGCATTCCTGGAGTGCCACGATCTCCATCTTTACCAGGCTGCCCACGCTCTCCAGGAAGTCCTTCCTTACTCATCCCTGGAGGACCTTCAGGACCTTAATAACACACATGCAATAAATAAATATATTACTATTAAAATGAAAAGGAGCAAGTATGGACCCACAATGCACCCGCTCTTTGGTGAAGTATGCAGATAAAGAAAACTTCATTTCCTGCAAAAGACACTTCTTGTCACAAACTGCTTATATATTTACATAAGCAACATGATATCTTATAAAGATTTTTTTTAAACACGTGGAAAACACTTTAAATAAAAATGACTTTTAAGGAAAATATGAAAATCTGCTTTAGTACACTATTCTATTTTATCATATGATCTGGAACTACTATGGCAAGAATTAGTCCCCCTATTTCTGTTTGTTTCTCTGGCTTTGGATCAGGCCCTAATATATTTCCCAAACACCCAACTTTACATTTTGTATGCATACACTTAAGAAGAATATTTTCCCTCACTAAGCAATGCTTCCAAGTCACATGATCATATCAGGGCTCAGTTTTCAGACAACACTTGACTTCAGGATCCATCTATCAAGAAACAGCAGTCTCAGACACCAATCTCTACAGGACCTGTCTTAATATTAAATAATGTATTATATGGCAATTTATAGGGTATGTAAGAGACAGGCATTACCCTAAAACATATATGGTAATTAACATATGTACAAATTATGTACGTTTTTCCAAATTACATCAAGATTTTTTTCTAAACCACATTTTAAAAAAAATTATCATCATGCACTGAATCGGCACACCTGAACCGTCTCTCACCTGGAGGTCCTGGGGGGCCTTGGATCCCAGGAACTCCAACTCCTTGATTGCCTTTTGCACCATTTTTCCCCGGCAGTCCTGTGAATTAGCAAGTACATGCTTATCTTTGCACATCATTTTCATCCAATGAAGTCAGAAATCAGCATTTGGTAATATTTATTGAATTAAATATGGAATATTTCAAAAGCAAATAATGGGATGTAAAACAAGCATTTTCTTGTAACCTGCACAGTGTGACTGGGTTCTAAATTATCCTGATTTATACTGAATTTAGAGTTGTTGTAGCAACAGTTAAGCAGACAGCCTCTATCAGGTGTGGGAATAGATGATAGGTAATTAAGAAATTTGCTATCATTGCCTTCTTATCAGCAAAGTTTTTGTGTGTATGATTAAGTGTATATGGTCATATGGTGACTAAGTCATATGGTGTATTACTAAGTTTTTCATCATAATCCCTGTGGAATATAGAATATATAGAAAATGTTCCACAACACACAGAGCAGAATTAAATCTCCACCAAATAAATACTGTGAGGGTCAAAACATGTGCTCTCTTACACTAGTATAACCCAGTAAATTCAGTTTCTTCATAGAAACAGAAATCTATTTTTCCAACTCTTATGGAATAACCAGAACTGCTAGTGTCAGATCCAGAGGAAAATTGCATATTCTCCCAGTGGAAATTAAATTATAAAAGCACTACAGGCAAATCATCATTGCATTCAAAATGAATTTTGTGTGCTAGGTCACAGTTAAGAAGTCACAAAGAAAGTAAATATTTACCATTTGTCTGCTTACCATCGGTACATTACTAGCTAGCTATACTTCATACAGCTTTCCTGATTATTTTGATGCTACCAGTTACCAAATCATGGACTCCACCCAGTCTCTTGCTCTAGTTCCAGACTAGACTATATGTGTACTTAACATAAAGTCTGCAAATACATCACAGGAATCAGCTGGAATGCTTGGACAGCTGTGTTACCTGAAAGCATAAACCTTAGCCTGTCTAAAAAGAATCCAGAATGTTTAAGAAAATCATAAAGAAAGGAGGAAAAATCCTTTTGAGATAAGGAGAACAAAAGGACAAAAAGTCAGGAAATCAAAGGGAGTACAGAAGTTGTCGGATGTCAAAAATCAGCACAGATAGTAGGTAGCCCGTGAATAAATACTGTTCCTTAAGATAGCAGAAAAAAACAAGTTTGGAAGAAAAGAAACCAGAAAACATGGAAATACTTTGAAATCTAGGTCTAGGCATATTGGATCTAAAAAAATAATCTAAAGGCAGGTCGAAACATTTGCATGAGACTAAGAACTCTCCAAAAAGATCAGAACAGAGTTTGACTATAGTAGAATTGAACAGTAACTATCTTGCTGCGTTCTGGTGTTCTCTCCTGTCACACTCCCTGAAAGCAGGGAGACATCCACGCAGCTCCACGTTCACAGTCCCACTCAGCCATACAAGCCCAGCTATTCTCTTCCTCCACCCGGCATTAATCCCATTCAAAACCAGAAGCAGAAAACCAAAGCATAAAGGGCTTTAGCACCAAGACACGTGCACACTATACCTCTTGTCCCACGAGCCCCAGGGCGGCCTGGGATGCCCATCAGCCCCGGAATGCCATCATTCCCTGGTAAACCAGGAAACCCTCTTGGGCCTTCAGGGCCTCTTGGACCTGGTGGTCCTGGAAGTCCTGGGGGAGCACTTTGGGACTGACAATGATTACAATTTTGTAGTCTTCCACTCTGGAGAATGGCAGGCAACTGGGCTGGGAGAAATCAAACAAAAAGTTGCTTAAAGTGTTGTAACAATAAAAGTATTGCTCCCAACCATTAACATAAAATCAGTTCCCTCTCTTAAGAGAATATAATACCTTTAGGAAACAAGATGGTAAAGTATGGAACCTGTGATGTGGAAATATAGTTCCACACGCACAGGAAAACAAGTGATAAATCGGAAACATGGAACTTGTTTTCAAGAAAGCATTTCTATAATTATCAGGAAACTTCTTTAGCACTTCAAACAAGGAAACAACAGTAAAGAAGCCTTCAAACTTACCTCTCAGTACATCTGAACACACCTGTCGAATAAATTCTTCTGAAAATCCTCGTGCCTGAATTGAACAGAGAACAGTTGAAATAACAGTGCACGCATTTCCCTGCAGTTTTTAAGGTACCCAAAATGAAAAGTCTGAAGTCCTATACATACAGGTTTTCCATCTGATCCAGGTGGTCCCGGGGGTCCTCTATCTCCTGGCTGACCTCTGAGACCAGGAGGTCCAATCAAACCCTGGACACCAGATTCTCCTTTTTGTCCAGTGATGCCTTGAATGCCTGGATCTCCTTTCTCACCCTTCTGGAATGAAAAATTAATGAAAAGCCAATTGTATCTTCATAGATCATTTGGAAGCTAGACAGCACCAAACAAACATATTCTGAGAAAACCTTTATTGAAGATCTTCATGAAATTAATATGGCATCAATGAAAATTAAGTTGATATTGATGAGATCTATTTTGCTAAAATGCATTCAAGTTTTCAGATTCCTTAGTAACTGAATCAGATAAAATTACTGCAGAGAACTAGAAATAAATTACCTTTTGTTAACTTTCAAGACCCATTTTACTTACAAATTAATATTTAAAAAATAATATTCACTATTAACACGTGGAAGGAAGGGTTTTATTAACTTTTTCCTGAGAATTAGAAAATTTTTTATAGTATGTTAAAATCCTTAGAACGCCGGAAAAATTGGATGTGACATTCTGGCATCACTGAAGTTCTTGGAAACTTACTATAATAATCAAGCCTTTTACCTTATATCTGCAGTGTATAAGACAAAGGAAAAAATAATTTTATTTCAATTAGGGATTTTTTTGTTTCCTTTTTTCCCCATCTGATTGATAGTAACTGTAGTCTATTTGCTTCACTGGAAAAGGTAAAAAAAATGCTGGAAAATATTTTGATATATCTTCACCAAAGCAATGGTTCTATGTATGGAATTACCCACTGCAATAGTTCATGTGGAACTCTTTCCCTGCTCTGGAGCCAACAAAACATTAGTATGTGCCCAAGATTAAAGTCAGTACACTACATTTGCTCCCTTATGAGTTTTTTCCTTCCATTTTTGCACAGCTTCTGCATAAAGTTATCAGTTGCTGCAAAATTTTCTCTCTCCATTTCCAACTATTTTAGATGGAATTGTGAGAACATGACTATTATATATGACAAACTTATTGAAGCAAATAATAGAAGTTTGAGAACTACTCATGCATACAGTCTCCACAGACTTACACTGAATTTTAAATTATGGGATTTATATTACTTTGTAACATTTCCTATATTACTTACCAAAATTTTTCACATCAGAAAAATTCAAAGCTTCCTGGCTTGGTCTATATTAATAACAATGTCCAGAGTTCTCTATATGAATTACTACAGGGTAGCAAGCTTTAAATTCAGTGTCTGATTAATCCGTTTTATGAGCTAGCCTGTAAAATCAGACAGGTAGTTCATGCTCTTAAACAAACAGAGAAATGAGATAAAATGTGACAGATGTCAGTCAAGTGTCTTAGAATACTGCTGGAAAGATGGTCAGTTCAGGTCCATGACCTGAACAGCAGACCATACCTTCAAAAGCCATATATTAATTCAGATACAACTTCTTCCAAAGTTGTAGCTGTAATTTATTTTCTTGATATTGGCATCTTGAATGCTGTAGTCACAGAGAATTGATCCTCTTAATTACCTCATGTAGATTTGTACTTGCTCATTTCTATTACATAGTTGCAAAGGCGGGTTTTTTTCATTTAAACAGTCAGCAAGGCTCAGAGGTAAACACATGGTGCTTATGTAGCTACCTATGTCTATACTAGAAACTGTATGTGCTGAGATCTGAAATCATGCTGGTTGTATAGCTAGGAGGGGTTTGGTATTGTTTTGTTTCAATTTTAATTCCTTTACTGCTATGGACTATATTTACATAAAAGACTTGCAAGTTGAGCTATCTGAACTAACTGTTAAAGGGACTAGAAAGCATTAGGAACCAGAGAATACTGGGGAAATGGCATCTACTGTAGAAAAACATTAGAGGCAAGAAGCCAGTATAAAAACACCAGCAGAAAACGTTGGAAGAATCAGCAGAACTGCCTGAAGAACTTGCCAAGAAGCAAATGAAATTGTAGGGGGAAAATTTTCTGCAGTATATCTTGGTCTTTTAATGCTCAACCATATCCCATGTGTGGCCTTGGTTGCTGACCCTCGTTATTGGGAAAGAAAAGTTAAGAAAGGAAAAGAGCTCAGCAAGTGCTGAGACTTACAGGCTGAAGAAACTTTTTAGAAGCAAGAGTCTAATAAAAACCATATTTTATAGAAATAGAAAATAAACTAATTTTACAGGTTTGATAAGTAAACACAAAGGCATCATTATATAATACATAATAAGAAATTATTTAAATAGATTTCCAGTAAGAAATATATTATTGCCACAATTTACAATACTTAAGGAGACTAATTCAATAGCATACAAGGAATCTTTTACCAGTTTTGGCAATAATTTAGCAAAACACCTATAAGCCAAACTCAACTGAAGTATTCCATAGAACCACAGAAGCATATGAAACAACTTATGTGTTAAAATGCATAAAATAATTTCATTCTCAGAATGGAATTCCCAATTAATGTATGCAGCTATTGATATGCAGCAATGCTTTAATGAAAAAGGTTGAACAAAAATATCTAAATAAATTTGAAGGAGAAGTAGATTAATGGGACAGTGTATACTCTTATTTCACAAAATATTGAACCAAATAAATAATAACCAACAAAATTAATGATTTCAATAACAATGTTTAAATAACATGCAACACAAAGTTTCTTTTTTCTTTAGTCATTTCCTCTGTTCAACCAGTCCTTTCTCTCTGCTTTTGTTGGTTGGTTTCTTGGCTTTTAAATTCTCTTAAAAGTATATGCTTGGCTTTAATAATTTTTAATGAAATGCATATTTCACTCTATCTCTTTTTAACTAGTACTTCTTTCTCTGATATTTTTCACTTTCTCTTCTGTTGCTTATAGACATTTGAGTACAGAAGCAAGACTAAACACACATTTTACAGATCACATAATTTGCAGAAACAAATGGAATAATTTTGTAATACTATATTTATCATTGCAAAAATACTTACCTCTCCTCGTTCTCCACTCAATCCTTCTACTCCCTTTAAAAAATAATATGAAATAGAAATTGAAAATGCAGGCTGAGCTAAATTACTTGGAATCAAAATTTTTTCTTTTTGTCCTTTGTTTTCAGGAATCAGGCATAAATTTTATTGATTTTATGATTGCTATAGCACAAAAAATAAAACTGCATATAATGATGAAAATTTTATATCAGGGTAAATGAACACTTCAGTATTACCTTTAACATCATGTATGTACTAAGAGGATAAGTTGGGAATATATCATACATAGTATAAACATATAAACATAATGTAGATTTAAGAGACAAAACCTTATTCACTTTACCAAAGAAATAACATCTTGTGTCCCAGCAGAAGTAAACTCCCAGTTCAAACTGTTCAATACCGTCTTACTAGGCAGAAACTAATTTCAGAGCCTTTGAAATACAGACTCAGTGGTAAGGCAGATTTTACACGCTAACAAATGACTTCGGTGTCATTTCTGCCAAGTGGTTCAATGGTGTTACTCACCATTACATCCCATGGCAAGATGGCAGTTCACTTTTCTGATTCACTCTTACAGACAAGGAGATCTGTATTGTGTCTTGGAGTCTTGAGACACCTTGGAAAGACCTTGTGTTGTCTACTAAATGACTGATTTTTTTGGTTGCTGACCAAACCAGATAAGCATGGGAAACAATTTTAGACTCAGTCTGTATTATTTTTTCAGCTTTCTCCAAAAGAATAAAACAAGCAACAGCAATTCAGCTGCATCATTCTATCTGAAAAAAAAAATGTTTTCTTTCACTATCACTTGGTTTTCCCTTATGATTAAAATAATAAAGATATGAAAAAATTGTCCATTATTTGCAAAAAGAAAAACCAGAAAGTTTAAATTGTAAAATGTTAGTCTAGGAGATTACATTTGGTTAAGTCAGCGACCTGTCTTTTAGTTTAAATGGTTTCTTTTTGTAAAAATCTGATCAGGTTTAATAATGAACTATTTTCAACCTACATTTCTGTGAGAGTGTTAACTAACACACAGTCTAGATTTCCTGCCCAGAATCTCTGGGAATCAGGTCCTTCTGGCTAGACAGGCAGCTGTATCAATGTCGTAATTCCGAAAAAAGTAACTGTGGCTTCCTTCCAAGTCTAGTTTTAGATATGTACCTCTAAAAAATACTTCTCTGTTTAGACACGACATAGATTATGCAGTTAACAAGTATTTATAAATACTAATAGCTATTTTCTGTGGAATAACAAGACAGCCAACTATGACACAACCAGAATGCACTGGCCTAGAGTTAAAAAACAACTGGACCTCACTGATTTACAGCTGGAACAGGAAACATCTGTAATTTATGAGCACAGAAGATGTCAATAATGACTCCCAGTATAGTGTAGGAGGTAATGAACTATATGAAAGTGTAGCATGGAACATGCAAAATCTTAACATCTCAAGTATCACTCTTCAACCTTTACACAAAAGCCACTTTGTGCTGTTATCTGCATTTTATATTACTTATAACGGTTTTATAAAAATATTCTATAATTAAGGATTTACTACAATAATAAAATAAATGCACTTATGGTCTGTTTCTCAAGATATAACATCCCAGAACACAGAAACATGTAGGCTGGAAGTGACCTCCTTAGATTCACCTTCCTTTGCAGAACAGATGCAGTTTCATCAACTCAACATGCTGCCCAGACAGATTTTGCCACAGTATCTAAAAGCAGCCTGCTCCTGTGTTTGACCACCCTCAAAGCAAAATGTTTTTCCTGTATATCAGGTTCCTGTGTTCCAAGTCATGTGCATTTCCTCTCATCCTTCAGATGTACACAGCTGAGAGGAGTGTTGCTACATCTTCTCTCTCTGTGTTATATTTGTTATTTTAAAAATACTAAGAGTGTTTAAGAGGTAATTTATATAACAATGTTATCATGTTGTACATAAATATATTTCACCTGATGCAAAGACCTATACATGTTGATCGAAGAAGTGTTAAGAAACAAAGATGAATCGTGGCCTCAAACGAGGATCACTACAGCTCTCTTGAAGTAGTAGGACCACTATTTTAACAGTACCTGTAAGCCTGGATTTCCTTGTCTTCCTTTTTCTCCTTTCAGTCCCTTCAGAAAAGAAGCACATTTTATAAAATATACATTTATCTGGTACATGTAATTAAACTATCAAAAAAATAACATAAGGAGCTAAATACTAAAACCTCATTCTAAACCAGGACAAATCAATCTGAAAAGTTACTCTTCAAAGAGATCAGAGCAGAAACTGCAGAAGAATAAATTTTCTACCCTGAACACAGAGGAACCAAGTCAGGATCTGAGTAGTGACAGGATACTCTTCTTTTTCTTGTAGGTATTTCCATGATTTTAGATAGCAAGGAGGAAAATCCCACATGTTAATAGCAAAGTAGGTAGAGGCCAGGTGGAGTTACTTTGTTTGTGTGATCCTACAGCACCCTGTAGGCAGGGACAGAGCTCATCCTGGGACAGTCCTGGGTGATGTCCCAGGCCCTGGGGCAGCAGCACAATCTGCAGCCCAGCACCTGTACCCATTGCTAGGACCACGCAGCTCTGCACCACATGCCAATAGTCTGCTCTGGCCCCCAGAAATGCAGCTGAAAACTCATGCTGGCCATACACGGCAGATTTCCTTGAAGGAGAGTTACTGCTGCTGTTCAAGTTAACCTTCTGTGGAGCTTAATCTTAAAATAACCTGAATTAATACCTAAGACTTGTATAAATAGCAATGCCAGATGATTCCATTAGAAACAAAGTTGATATACCTGGATACCAGTGTCACCTTGGTTTCCTTTGTCCCCCTGTAAAATATTAGAAGAAAGGTCTCAATTTTAACATAAGTCACGTCTAAGACATGTAGTCTGTGCTGTAATTTGACACAGTAATTACAAGAGAAACATCTAGTTTTTTCTTATACTGAAAGAAAACAAATCACTTTATCCCCATGTACACAAACACTGAAAAAAGTCCAGAAAGCTATACTAAGAAAGAAATTTGTCATCAAAAGAACTATCAAAAAAGAAAGGGGATACTCACATACTAAGTAAAAAATTAAAAAATACAACAAAATGAGGTGGCATATCCAGCAGGATTTTATCCACTCAGTACACGGGAGTGGAGAGGATGTGGGCAGGAAGGGAGGTAATGTCTCTCATGGGTTAAATTTCAGCTGAATGCACCACTGCATGCAGAAGTTATACAAAACAAACCAAAGAAAAAGTATTTTTTTCATCATGAACCCTTTCATATTTAAATGAAATCAAAATATTTAAGGACTAAGCTCCATTTCCACCCACTTGTTTTGACTCGAAATGTTTAAAGTATATAATAGTGGGGGATTGGCAATCTGATGCTGTAAACAGTGCTTAAAAGTCAGGTATGTAGTTTTATCAACTTGTCTGAACACCATCTAAGTGACATTAGAGAGAAACAGGCAGTGCATGAAAACTATTCATTCCAATTAACAACAGAGGTATACAATATATACTCCAAAAATGTGCCTATCTCTCTTCATTAACTGAAAAGGAAACTTAAAAGTTATGGGAGATGGCTCTAACTCTGACACCTTATGTTTAAATAGACATAAATCAAAATGCTGGGCCATGAACATAGCAGCTCATGAAATAAAAGAGATCTCTAGGGGGTGTGTAAAACTGCATTTAATAAAGAAAATAATTAGAATGGAGTTTTTTGGGTCTGTTTTGTCAGATTTCTTACAAAAGCCAAAACTTCCTGTGTTTGGTTGAGTTTGGGGTTTTTTTGAGGGGGGGGGGGCAGATGAATAAAAGAATGTTTAGTTAAATGCTAAATAGTAATGAAGAGGAAATTTTTGCCATGGCAAATATTTTCCTGATTGAAAATCCCAGAAGACATTTATGCCAGCTGTATTTGGTTGTATTGTACTTGAATGTAAAATATTTGGTTGTTTTAAGTTTTAAAATTATCTATAGCTGAAAGGCTTCCCTTTTACTGTCAGATGCCCAAACTACACTTTTCTTCCTGAATAATTCAAGTTTGTCATAGTTATGACTTGTAACTCCAGCTAACCTGCATTTTCATATAAAAGGAATGACCTTTCCAAAGGCTTCTTCAGTTTAACATTTAGAAAAGTTTCATAAATTTTAACAAAATCATCTTTCATAAGATATTATTGTCTTGGTACATGTGCCTTACATAACCCCTAGATATTGAACTGAATATATAGTGATAATGAAACTAATTAAACTCTTACTATGACACTGACTCCATGCACCAGTCCATGTAAGGCATGTCCATATATGTGTCTACTGACATGTGAAGTACTCTAGTATATGTAAGATATCTATATGAGGCTGGCATATATGATACCGGCCATAAAGGAAACCTGGGCCTTCTGGAGCAGAAGATGAACTCTATTGGAATACTTTTGCATGGAATTTTTATAAAACTTTAATTATTGCACCACCCTTCTATCTTACTGTCTCTTTACCCTTCAGCCTTTCTCTTCTTATGAAAGTGAAATGCCTGATTTAATTCTATTTCTGTAATGCCCTATTGAGTCTGGCTGAGTAAGAGTTCATTTGCTCCACAGCAGCCCTCATAGTGCTGTGCTTTGCAATGGCAGCTAGAAAGGTGTTGATAACACACCAGTGTTTTGGGTAGGGCTGAGCAGAGCTCCCACGACATCAAGGCTGTCTCTCCAAATCCCCCCCCTTCACCTGTAAGCTAAGGACAGGCAAGATCTTGGGTGGAGACAAATTCAGGTGAGGTGGAGAAGGGATTGAGAGCAGCCCTGCAGAGAAGGACTTGTGCGTGTTGATGGATGAGAAACTTAACATGACCTGGCAATGTGCACCAACTGCATCCTGGGCTGCATCAAAAGCAGTGTGGCCAGCAGGGTGAGAGATGGGATTCTCCTCCTCCACTCCACTCTCATGAGACTCCACCGGCGTCCAGCTCCAGGGCCCCCAACATAAGAAGGATGTTGATCTGCTGGATCAACTCCAGCAGAGGGCCATGAAGATGATTAGCTGGAGCATTTCTCCCATGAAGACACACTGAGAGAGCTGGGGTTGTTCAGCCCAGAGAAGACAAGGCTGTGGGGAGGTCTTGGAGCAGCCTTCCAGTACCTAAAGGGGGCTTAGAAGCAAGCTGGAGAGGTACTTTTCACAAGGGTCTGTAATGATAGGACAAGAGGGAATGGCTTCAAACTGAAACTAGGTTTGGATCACCTATTAGGAAGAAATTCCTTATTTTGAGGGTGGTGAGGCACTGAGAGCGGTTGCTCAGAGAAGTTGTGCATACCTCCTCCCTGTAAGTGTACAAGGCCAGGTTGGATGGGGCTTTGAGCCACCTCATCTGGTGGAAGGAGGTCTCCCTGCCCATGACATGGGGGTCAGAACTAGATGATCCTTAAGGTCCCTTTCCACACAACCATTCTATGGTTCTATGACATAGCCAGGACAGAGGACCCAAACTGAAAGTGATATTCCATACCATAAGATGTCTGCTGAGCAATAAAAGCTAAAGGAAAGGAGAGGGGGAGGAGGCTTTATTATTGCAACATTTGTTTTCCAAACCTCTATGTGTACTGAAGCCCTGCTTCCCGGGAATTGGCTGGACGACACATGCTGACAGGAAGTAGAGAATACATATTTTGTTTTACTCTGCTTCCACACGTGGCCTTTCCTTTTGCTTTATTAAACTGCCTTTATCTTGACCCATGAGCTTTTTCCCATCTCATTTTCTCCGTTTTTCCCTGTGCTGCTAAAGAGGGGAGTGATAGAGCAGCTTGGTGGGCACCTGGCATACATCCAAGGTCAAGCCACCACAAATGCCATCACATCAAGGGCTTTATCCTTCAGAAGAAAATTTTCAGGATTGGCATATTATTGCTTTAAATGCATCCAACTGTTATCTAATAATAATGATTACTTAAAGATTAATAATAATGAGTATTGAAAGAAAGGATTTTGTTTAATAATGATCACTTATAAGAAAAGCACTTCCAAAAAAAGATGCAATTAATGTAAAACTGGAAAAAATACTTACCTTTAATCCCTCGGTACCAGGAATGCCTGGGTAGCCCGGTTCACCTGGAGCCCCTGGCACTCCTAGATCTCCCTGAGTAATACAATAGCTCTGTGTCAGTGATGTGCTGTGTGTAAAAACACATATAGCATGTTTCTCAAGGCCACATGACAGGCTTTGGCTATGATATTTTGAAATTTTATAACTGAAGATGATTGAAACGTCTGGAGGATTTTTGAAGGATTTTTTGAATATAGAGAAGCCACAAAAGGGATTCTAATTCTTAACCACAGTTTTCCAGTATCTATTTTTATTGTGTTTTAATACAGTTGATGTTTCAAAATTACACAAAAAATACTATCTCAATTAATTGCAATGTTTGCAGGTTTGAACTTAATGAGCATCTGCTTTACATTACCTAAAATCTAGTATAAAATTAGTAAGAATAAGTCATCAAATGGATTCTGATGCAATGTGATGTTAACTAGTGTTCTACTGTGAAACAAACTGCCTTATAACTAACCAGGGGAAATAATGGAAAATCAGTAAATCATGGAAAAGTAAACAAATCCCTTCTTTAACTAGAATACTTCCAGAATCATATATTTACCTTGGCTCCTGATGATCCTGGTTTCCCCTGTATTCCTGGTTCGCCTTTATCACCCTATATAACAATGTAGGAGTGTGGCTGGTACATCATTATGTTTTGTCACATGTGGTATGACTAGCAAACATACACAGACACTGTTGAGAAACTGACTGTTAAAAACAGGCACAGGTGGTGACTGAAAGGCTAAAGTTCTTCTCCATTACAGGTAGTTTGAACGTTTAACTTTCTGTCAGGAAAGATGAGATACTGATGACAAAACATGATCTGCCAGCTTCTGCTCACCTGTCCCGTCTCCACCTGCCTCATTTGCCTCACACAGTCACACCACGTTTGTGTGCACTGACTTCACTTTTCCATCATCTTATTTAATAAAACTCTTAGAATCCTAGGATACGTCCAAGTCAAAATATTTATGGTTTATTTATTTATTTATTATTTTTTATTGCGGCCTATGGCATTAGACATATATTCAGCATGAGGATTTCCATTAAATCTAAGAATTACTGCCTACTTCATGATAGACTTCTGTAAGAATGAGCTTATTAAGAATGATTCTCTAAGAATCAACTTATATTCTAAGTGAGGCAAATATACAAAACAAAAGCATTTTTCACAGACAAAAATAAAGCATAAAGTTATATCATAGGTATTCAGTGTTCTTGACCATAGAAAACATTGACACTAAAAAAAAAAGCTACTGTCAGTATACAATATTAAATAAATGCATACGCACTTTTGGATGTAAAATAATGTATGGGGGGAAATGGATTTAAATGTAAATACAAAGTTTAGGAAATTGATTCTATATTCCTAAATATTCCCTAGGACATACAATTCAATGCTTTCTTACAATTTAATCCAAAAGTCATTTTGGATTAAATGAAAAGGTTACACTAACCAATCCGAATTTATGGTATTTATTTTAGCTTTTGAGAACATTGGTGAAATTAGTTCTTGCTGTAGCTGAAGTGCAATCAATAAAGTTACATCTGAAATAAGTTTGGCTCCTCGGGTGGAAGAAACAGCACATAACATTATTGAACACAATTAAAATATAAATAAATGTAACATGGGAAAGAAGTTCAGATGTATACTGAGAATTATCTGGTTTCCAGCATTGCAAAACATTTTCCAGGACTGCAAAGCTGAAACAAAGTCTCATGACCATTTCTGCAATTGTTAAAAACCTCATGGGATGACAGGCGCCATTTACTGAGTTATGTTAACCTCTCTTATGACTCAACTATTGTAGAAGGTCACAAAGGGAAAGTCATACAGCTACCCACCAATATTCAATACACCAAAAAATGAGCTGCAAAATCCTGGCATTGTCCAGTTCAAATTTGCATACAAAGCAGTCATTTATCAAAGTCACAAGCAAATTGACTCAAACACTTACCTTAGGCCCTGGAGCTCCAGGTAGACCAAGTGAGCCTTCTGGTCCCATCAAACCCTATTTATTTATGAAAAAGACAGAGACATTACTGTACCAAAATGGAGCAATAATGACCTCAGTATAGTATTAGTAGCATCACTATTCTATTCCTTGAGTGACATAAACAGTAAATACAATGTCTTTGATCATATTACTTCACAGGCTATAGTTTTGATACAGTACAGTGGATTATTTAGACCTTTTATGGTCTAATTAAGGGCTACTGTGCAATGGAAAAAAAACATACAGGAGAAAAGAACAGTCCTGTCATGGAACACTCCTGAGAGAAAAAATTCTGCAACTCAAGACCCAGTCTGTAACACGTCCTTGGTTATAACTGAAAGCGACACAAAAGTTTTTTGGTTTCTGTTTAGGATTTCCAAAACCATCAGGTGGTTTCTTTCTTGTTTCTGACTGTGTGTCCCCCAAAAGTCGTCATGACTTGACTCCCTATGCAAATTTTGTGGAAACTTATCAGGAGCAGTTAACTTTGGGGGCCACACCTCTGCATCTTCTGTAAAATCTTCAAATTTGAACTGCTCATTCAAGAACCCAATAGCTTCTGCCATTTCAGATCATGACACTTCAGCACATGTACAAAGCCAAATCAATCCTTGGACTTCTCAAATGGAATCATGTTCATAAAGGCATGTTTAGCTATATATTCCCTACATAAAATAAGAGCTAAAGAGTATTAAATGATCAAAGGGCTGACCTCCTTAATTTCTGTTTAGAGCTAGTCTCAAGTATGCACTAAAAAAACCCTTTCTTTGAAACCATACTTTGCAGGAAGGAATTCCCATTAATCATATTTTCCACATCTGTTGTTAACATTTGTCTTTTTCACCACTTCACCTCACTTCACTTTTACTCTAGAACTGCATGCCTCAATAGAAACAATATAGCATTAGTGTTTTGCTTGGACTTGCATAAATACTGTGAAATACAATCTGCTATAAGAGTGTGCTTAAGACATAGCATAAAATAAAAGCATAATGATACAGAAAGTCAAACAATTAAATAAGGCCTGGAAATCTAACTTGTCAGATATTAGATTTTATTAATTATTCCAACTGATAATATTTTCAAAATTCTCTGTTATTGTTGTTATTCAAGTTTTGCTCTCATGTAAATAAAAACAACCACCTTCCATTCAGTACTAAATGTTAGGAACAATTCACTCCCATGACATTATCTCAAACTTCATTCAAAAGTTACATGTAATCAAAAACAGATACAATTTTCTACACAGATTACAACTCAGCTTTACCAAAAAAAAAAAATTACACTTGATTTTCTAAAACTAAAAGGGTGTCTTTGTTTCTTCAATAGAAGAGAAAATTCAGAATATCTAAACTAAGAACTAATTCTCTGCAGCCATGGTTTTTGAAATTTCGTCAGTGTTCTGGTATTTCACCTGTGCTTTACCATTAACCAAAGATTAATACAAATTAATCACATATTAATTCAGGTTTCTTTCCTGCTTTATGATAAGAAAATGCTGGTTACCAAAACTTTCCATCAATAAATATAGTAACCTATTCTTCAGGCCTGTGAATACAAACAAACTGTATCAAACACAAGACTAAAACTTGACTACCTTTGTTGCCAGTATTCCTCAGGTTAAGACTTCTCCTGCTCAGTCAATTGCACATGCAAAATCTATTAAACTTTAATTTCTCTAAATCAACTAATATATTATACTGAATAATTCCCAGCACTTTCCTAAACTTTGAAGATTAGATATGCTTGTTCTTACTTACATAGAAAATCAGTCTTCTCATCAAAGATGATACGGTTAGCCTAGTGTAATATATTATTTGGTAATAGTATGGTTTACTGTACCCCAACCCATTTCTTTCATAATTTTGGAATAGAATTACCAATTCCTCTCCAGCTGGCTTGAAGTTTCTGAGGACTGCTTACGCTCATACCCTAAGAGAATGTGTATTTCCATTAACCATTTGCTTATGGACTGTTTCAAGCACCAGCTTTGTTACAAGACTCAGAAAATAATATTTTGGTTTTGGACCCTAATCTTGATTATATTAATGCTGTCTTAATTCACTTGCACATCAGGCCTGCTTCTTCCCTTTTTCTCTTTTTAATTTATATAGCAAAGTAAGGTTTTTTTAGTTTTCATTTTGCTGTAAGGTTTAATTCAGTTTAGCTGTTTGAAACCAAATTTAATGTTATCTATTGACCTCCTCACTTCTGAAATACAGCTCTCTTAATTTCGTTATCTTTTTTGCATTCCTTGAAGACTACCTTCCTTCTCCAAAAAAAATTGTGCAATTACTCTTTTCTTCTCCTTGGATTTCTCTTCTCACTGCGAACACATTAATCAATAGAGAAAAGTGAGCGTAAGTTTGGGGAGGTGTTGTGGGAAGGGACAAGAAATGTGTCTGGGGGATTTCTGTCTCCTTTCACATTGTACCTCAGTGTAGTGGCAATGTGAAAGGTAGTTTCAAATTACGTAACACACTGACAGCCTACACCCTACCACCTCACTAGATCATTTCTAGGAAACCCACACCAGTCCTTGGATTACAGAAGTGGCATATGCTCATCAAAAATGTTCCTCATTCATTTTATTTTATAAAAAATAGGAATGGTATATGTACAGAATAGCTTCTTCTTTTTTTAATTAAATCAGCTATGTGTATATATCCACATTGACCTGAAAACACATACCAGAGAAGGCAAATCAGAAAGTACATTTAGTATGATTAAAGGTCAAGCATACATCTGCAGGAAAAGGAGAAATAAAACCCATTTTTCCTCGTTTCCTTTCTTGCACTTTCATTACTAGGCCACATTTAATTTATTTTGTTTAAAAAATTACACGAAGACAACTAAATGAAATCAGTACACTGCAAGCAGGAAACTTTCAGATCCCATATAAGAAAATCTTGAGAACATAATCTGAAAACTATACAAAATTAGAAAAGAGAATGTCCTGAGCAAAAATGTAGAACAATTATAGGACATAAAATGTAGCGCTACTCTCCTATTTTCCAGAGCTGCCATTATATGGCAGGTAAATTAATCAATTGCTGATGTTGGCAATGCAATAGGGATAGTCATTACCAAAGAAGAACTTCTTACTGAAAAATTTTCCCAAGCTATTAATAGACCATCCACAAGCTTTCCATCTGTTGTTTCTGGAACAAACATATTCAGTGTGACTAATACAAGGAAAATCCCACTATCTTTTCTGGTTTAAATTCCCTAATGCCATATAACATATTCAAATATTCCATGCGTCAATCTCCTATTTAATTTATCAGGTGACAAAAAATACATTAAATGAGTTGACAGGAAAAAAGAATAAATTATTTTCAAGTGTATCATGAACCAGATGTTATCTATCTAAATAAAATTTGAAGAAAACATGGTAAGTGAGTTAAATAAATATGCATACTTTGGAATCTCACAAGGTTTTATTATAGTTGATTATATAGTTTTCCCTCTGGCATTTTGTTCAACTTTGCTCAGAAAGAAATGGAGAAAAAAATTCCAGCTACAGGCAATAAAAATAGTTAGGAGGCACAGGTGAGAGAACAAATATTCATGTTACCTAGGAGTACGGACATTTGAACTTCAGTTCAGGCAGTGTTTCATCCAAATTTGTTGTGGACAACTGCAATAACTGGTTGTCACGGAAATCTATTCTCTCCGCAGAAGATCTTTAGGTGACTGAAAAAGTCCTCTAAGCTCATGAAAAGGAAATTAACAAGTGTACTCTCTTGATACAAAAAAAGGATTTCTGACTGTTGTAATGTAGTGCTTGTGCCTGTGGTAGTCAGGAAAGGAAGAGCTGCTGTATGGACAGGGGATAAGTGCATACTGCGCAGGAAATTCTGAATGTACTGGACCACAGAGTAGCACAGAATTTTTAAAATCCCAAACGAATTTCAATTTTTGTCTCCAACAAAAACTATGTCAGTTTTAATTGATTACATATTTTATTAAGGAACTGTAAAAAGAAATTAGTTGAGAGGAGCCATACCATGAGGAACACTCCAGCACCAGTATATAATGATGCTTAGGTTAGTAGTTACTTTCATACTCAAATGGCTAATTTGGCATGCAGTAACATGTAGTTATGCAAGACTGCACATACCAAGATAGTCAAACATACACGTTGCTAACTTCCATTCAAACAAGGATTCTCTTCAGAAAAGGGAATACTGCATTGGGATGTAAGCCCAAGTAATTTTGGTATCAGATCTCCCCTTACACACTCTAGGAGATGGTAACCTTCGCTAGGATGTTTAAGAGATTTATCAAGAAAGAGGATTAAATGGTCTACACTGAGATCCTTGGCACCTCTTCCTTCAAGGTTCCTGTCATTCAACCAAATGAGGCACAAGCCACCACAACACCCCTGCAGTCACTGAAAGTGGGAAAGAACGGTCCTTGAAAAGATTATTCCTGTCATGCAAGGAAAGGTAGATACTGAGATGGTCTTAACAGTGAGACAGTACTGACAACTGAGAAATTAATATCAAGGCACTTTTAGAGAACCACTGAGTATTCTGTATTTCTCCTTGAAGATATAAATGTGTACTACTACTTTTAACACTACAATATTTCTGACATCAGAAACCCCTTTGTCTATCAAAATGGATGAAATCCAGCCTGCTGTCAAGGGGAAGTTCACTGATGAAGATTTTCATAGGGAAAGACCTCAAAAAAAAGATGGGAGAGATAAATCATGAGAAAGACAAGTTATTAAACTGAACAATACAATCTCTTACCAAAATCCAAGAACGTATAAAAATACACCCTTATCTCTTGTCAAAATATACAGAGGCTTAAAGTAATGGCAAGGGTAACAGAGAAAACAGTTCACAGCTTTCAGCCAGAATTTCCACACTGCAAATACGTCACTGAGCTAAAAACTTACGTTTGCCAGAGCCTTGTCTTTTCAACCTGAAAATGCTAGTTTGCTTCTGTATTTGTCATTGTATGTTTGTTTATGACAAACAGAGAATGACAACACAACAATTATTTGTTCATAATAACACAGTTTTGAAACTTACGGTATCTCCTGGTGACCCTTTCGCCCCTGGTTGACCTGGTGGTCCAATTTCACCCTGTATTTTTTACATGAAGAGAAAAATTCTGTGACTAATGCATGCGTACTTAACAATTTTTTATATATTCTTTAACTATGTAGATTTAGTTAGTTAATATTGTTTCTCAGTGTATTATGAAATTAGCATAGTTCCTTTTAAACTATTCATTCCTTCTGGAATAGTTGAAATAAAACCGAATGAGAGATTTTTAAACATGCCATGAATTGTCTCCATTCTTTTGCAGCATGATTTGATGTCATAAATCTGCACTATGAAAACTATTCTCTAAGCCTGAACCCTTAGTTTGGAATGGGTATATATAGTACCAGTTTTAACTGTGTTTTGAACAACTAATAGTACCTTTTGTCCTTTTGCTCCTTGATTTCCAGGAATTCCAGGAATTCCCTGAGAAGGAAAAAGAAAACTTCTAAAATATATGGAATAATTTCACCAGAAAATTTTTAGCCTTTGCCTAAATGATTTGGGTTCAAATATGGGCAGGGACAAGAAAAAAAAACAACAGAAAAAACCAAAAATATCCCAAAAAACCCAAGAATAACAAAATCCCTCAAAGCATCAAAATCACAAAGGAGAAAGAACTTCAGCTGGAAACATGCAAACTAATCTGGGATACAGTGAAACACTAATGTTGAGTTGTTCCCCATTGCTTTTGTTCCAAGAGTCCATGTCTGCTGCTGGGCAGGCTCACATGCTCTTGCTTGCCCTAAAACCCTGACTGACACAGGGAAAGAAATCATTTTACATTATCCATAAGATTACCCACGTAAGTTAAAGCAAAAGCCCTGGCCAACGGGACCATCAGCATGACAGACCATATTTTCTTGTCTAAAATACAGTGACTTTGAAAAGACAGATATAGTTTTATTTGATGTACACTAGCTTCCACCTCCATAAATACTTGAAGATATCTGCTATTTCCTCAGCATCATTGCTCATTCAGCTCTACAGTATATCTCACATCTTTCTTACAGTGATCATTTAACTGAACATGATTCAGGTTAAAACAAAACTCTGTAAATGCTTAAAGCTGAAGTTTACATTCAGTTGATCTATTTTTTCTCTCAAGTAAAAAACTATTCAAATTTGTTAGACAGACTACGTTCTTACTTGTACCATAAGTAATCTGCAGCAAGAATGCTGCTTACAGACTTTACGTTTTAATCTAATATTGAAAATAATATGTTGCAGTGAATACAAGAGGATTGCTCTAGACACCACCGAAACAAATGCATTCTATGGGAAAGAATAATATGAATGCAACAACCATAACCCAATAGTTTTCATATGGATTACATCTGTACAGAAGATAGTTCCATTGTTTTGCAGTTAACATCCACTTTTAGTAAATAATGACCCCACTAAGCAGAAACACTTCATTGCTAAATGGCACATGAGTTTTTTGAGCATTTTACAGACCATCAAAATTCCAGTGTATCTATTATTAAAGGAAGAGATCAAATTACGTGATAAAAAGAACTTGAAAATATTGCCTCATACTGAGACTTCCACTCACATTGTTTCATAACTCTTCTTTCGTCCAAAACCTTCCCAGATCTTTTCCACAAATCAAGACATAGGAAATAGGGCATATTTGTCACCACATTTAGGGACTTCCAGACCCATCTATGAGTTCTCAGTATACTTATTTAATATAAATTTAATATAATTATATATAATTTAATAATGTAGTTATTTATTTCTGTAGCTGTAAAATATAAAACCAAATTATGAGTGTCTGTACCTGCAATATAAATTACAATTTCTTATATGCTGAAAAAACATCCTACTAGGCAGCAACCTTCTTGTCCTGAATGTACCAAAGCTTTCCATAGTTATATTTCTATGCAATTTGGAAGGTTCAGAGAAGACAGTTCCACACACTTAACCAACACAACAAATGATTTGCCATGATATAAGCATGCCTAGAAGAAGAAACACAGTGTCCTGCTGAGCTGTGCTGATCTTCCTTGGTCAAAATAAATTGCTGGTACAAGACATTTAATTTTATATCAGTGACAAAGAAACACAATTGTAAAACTAAGTCATATTTCCTTCTCCCCTCCCTTTTTTTTTCCCTTTCTGACTGATTCTGCACTACTGAGGCATGTGGAACTTAAGCCCTTAAGTCAGTGAGAGCTGGTCCAGACCCTTAGAATTCTCTTATGGTTCACTGACATTCACTCAGCTAAGAATGAATCTATCACTTACGCTGATGTAAGTGATTTCCAGAGTACATGGGGTGGAAATTTTCAGTTACTCTCCACATGTCAGCTGGCATAAAAGGAGGAGAATGAAGTGGCTAATTTGGTCACAAGGAATGAGTATTTCCCACAAGTTATTTTTCTCTGTAGCTTCCATAGTTCAGTAATTACAAAGACTAATTTCTGTAGGTTCAGCTCCAGAATACCTAAAAAATTAAAATTGGTTTCCTTCTCATTATCTATCCCAATCTATTGCTTCCGTTTACATGGATAATCTCCAGTTATGTCAATTAGAATTATCTGCACTTTCTCAGAAGACAAGGTTAAAAGGTAGTTTAGATATCAAGAGTTTCTTACCTAACTTCTAAGTCAAAAGCCAAATCGAGCTGTGGAAATTTGTTTTGTTCCCACACAGAGATTTCATGCATAATACAAATCCTCAAAATCTGAGCATCTTTTTTTTTTCAGTCCCATGAATAATAACACATTTTTAATAGGAAGTTATGTTTAATAAGATGACATAGCACTAACTAAACTGTCAAAGAAATCTTTAATTATCAAAAAATGCATTCTTACTTTAAAGTATGAGGCAAAGCAATTAGTTTTACTCCATTTGCAAGACAAAAATTTAATTTTTTGAAGAATATATTGCAACTAAAATGATCACAAATGCCTGTGTTTAATCAAAACTTAATATGAAACACATTCATCATGCAATTTGCTGCCACTAAGGGAAAAACAATGTTTGGAACTGCTACAAATGGGAAAACTGCTACCCACTGGGAGTAATAGAATCAATGCGGTGGAATAATTCATGATTCACCGGCCTATAGAAAAAAACCTGCCTTTGGGGATGTCCTTTGCAAAGCTATCAAGCACATTTTGTTCATATAAAATATGAAAAGGAATTGTAATTCTAAGGTTTCTTTTTCCTTGTCTTTCCAGAAAATGCATGTTAAATGGTTTGTATGTATCATAAATGCAGCTATAATACCAATAGAAAGTAACATTACATTTCTAGCCAGAATAGCTGAAAATCAAACCATCTACTGTGCTTTACTGATTTCTGTCCTTGAATGAGTTGGAGCATTTCTGGACTTCTGAATAAGTTAATTTGCTCTCCTTTTTCTTTTACATCAAACTTCACATAAGGTTTATTCAGTGTTTCTTCATATTTAAAAATTAAGTTAATCGCAAGCACTGCCTCAGTTCTTTCAGCATAATCAATCCAACTTTGTCAATTACCTTCATTCCAACGCCTTCCTCCTTTATTTGAAATTTTCCCTTAAATGGGAAGTCTTCCCTTACCCCATAAAAGCCTGGAATGTTATTCATTATTTTAGCCTTAATCAAGTGCTATAATCACATGAAATCTAAAGCCAGCAAGATAGTCCAGCAAATCTAATTCCTTGGTTTAAAATCATTTTTGCTCTAAAAATTCTCAACTGCAGTTTTATCACACACTGCTGAGTTTGTGCCTAAAAACTAATGTCACCGTGTACCTGTCTGGCAGCTAATCAAGATTCTTGGTGGCCATGCCCAGGCAGCCAAATCCCACACACCTTGATGTCCACATTTGTCTCAATTTCATTGCAAAATGAAGCTCATCTTGGTATGCAACTAAATCCCAGGATGTAGTCCTCCTCAGCTGCAGCCTGCACAGCTGGGACTTCAGAACACCCAAAAGCATTAATTTGTTTCTATGATGATGATGAACCTCAAGTATGACAGTTATAAAATTCTGTATAAATATTCTATTTTGTTCCAGTTTCAGCAATTGAAATAAATCTTCCATTCTTTGATAATATCTGGCAGATACAATGGATTTAACTGTAAGAGGAAAATGTTTTCACAACCCCTGGAAAAATCTTCTTGTAGCTTTCATTAATCATGAGGTGTCTATTTTTGTTTTGGATTATATTAAACAGATGGATTTTCTTCCATGCAGCCCCACAAAAAAATCCATTAAGGAAATTGCCTAGGGCCTTATACACAGTTTAACTAGGTATAAACATTTTTACTTAAGACACAAGCTACATTTCTCAAAATATTTCCCACTTTTTCTAGCTAGTACCAGGATTATTTGCATCCCCCTCATGTTCAACTTTGTGCTTGCAGACAGGAGAAGAAACCATGCAGAAGACCTTTTTCCAGAACAAAACTTATTTTCATCTTAAAATGAGTATATATTAGCTTATTTCTATTCTTTATTTTCTGCTACTGTCTTTAATATTCCCCATTTCTTCAGTGCCTGGTAGGACAGGATGCCCTATTATGGAAAACAGGGATTTCTAGGCTACAAGTAACATATCCATAATCACAAAATTTTATCTCTTCTCTGGATGATGTGAAATTATAGAGTATTTCCAAAAGCTCTTCTGTTATGAGCAATTGCTTTGCAGTCAATTGCCCAGGTAGATGCTGAGAACGTGAGTATAATTGTCTTTATTATCTTATTTTCTTCTGATAAAAAGATGGCTTTTCTAGCACATATGAGTTCTCTAATTTATGTTTCAATCAAATAGCCCCTTCCACTCTGAAAAATCTGCAATTCTGATTCTGGGAAGACCCTAAAGGACATCACATGAATTATAGCAATAAAACATGTTACACAAAAGATATCTATCTATCCACATGTTCCCACGATCCCTTTAAACACCTGAAAAATACAACTCTTTATGTATTACTGATTCTTACTTGTTATGTATTACTGATTCTTACTTGATAAAGCCCACTTGATGATACATGAGAGATCTACTGGAGGCATGCAAAAAAGTACAAGTCAAGCCATAATTTGGATGAAAGTACAACAGTAAAACACTTTTTAAAAGATTACAGCAAATCCTTGATAATCCTAACAGAATGAAAGACACAAACCAAATTTGGATAATGTATAAAACTGAAAAAGAAATTCAATGAAGCCAAATCTGCTACTATTGAGTAGTTGCAACTGATAAAAGAAAAAAAAAAAAAAGCACTACATACAAAGAAGCATTCCCACAGAAATAATGACTATCCACCAGGCTAGCATAGCAGCTTTAAATTAAGTTCAGGAAAGGAAAAAGCATTACCAAGATTTTTGCAGTTATAAGACCACAGTTTTCAAACACTTTTTTGGCAAATCAGTTATTAGCAGTAAAACACAAATGTTAAATGTGGAACAGAGTGATCCCTATTGCATTGCCAACAACACGGATCTTGGAAAACTATAATCTGAAAGCTGGAAATACTAATAGAAAATGAAAACTGTGTGTATCTTGTCACAGACTGAAATTGATATTACGCTTGTTTCTTGTAAAGAACTCTCAAAAGAATATGAGCATCAGACTTGCCAAATCTTCATGTATCCAAAGGTGGGCAGACAAAATTGAACTCCCAGCCCTGCAGGTGACACCATGATGCCCTCCCTCTGCCTATCGCGCTAGCACCAGCCTTAGAGACTGTGAAAAACAACATCCAATCTGTCTAGAAACCTTACAGACTTCTAAACACTGACCAACTGATCCATGTTTGACACTTAAACACACTGATACTCAAGCAGTTGCATGCCTTCAAAATACTTTAAAATTTCTCTACCACTTAAATTATGGAGAAAAGCTTACAATGGGTCACAGTGCTTGAGCACCTCACACACATAAGACAGGGCAAGCTGAGGCCAGCAGAGCCTCTCCAAAGGGCACTCACTGACTGCTGCTCTGCTCTTTACACCCAACAGATAACCAGAAAGTTCTGTTCTCACAGGTCACACTGATGCAGGACAGAGTTTTTAGCCACATCCCTTTCCCATAGTAAGGAACCACTCAGTTAAATTAGCAGTGAGTAAGTTTAACAACAAATCACGTTTTTTTGGTCTTTTTTTTAATGTGGTAGGTTCTGTGAAACTGGTCACAGAATGCAGCAAAAGAGTAAAACTGTGTTCCAGAAGGGATTATAAAGTTCCAAGAGAATTCCTCTATTGCTGGCTATTTAACAGGATGGGCCAGCCTGCATTTTTGGCTAAGAAAGTCCCAAAAGCTCTGACAACCTGGCAGTAAGTAAAAGATTAAAAAAAAAAAAAAAAATTTCCTATATACTCCTATCCATTCCCAGAGAAAACGTTCTGTGATAATTCCTTTAGTCTAAGTCCATTTGGCAGTTGTTAACCATTTAAGAAATAGCTAAGAAAAGCTGGAGCAAAGACTGGGACTAAATGCTCCCAGAGCACAGAGAAAGCAAATCACACCTTGACTCACTTAGTAATCACTAAAACTAAATTTAACTACTAAAACTAACTACTACAGCAAAAATTAATTTGAACAATAAGAGGCAAAGGTTGTTTCTTAAATGATTTAATAGTATTAGCAGAAATATTAGTTGAACCTTGAAAATGGATTTAAATTCACTCTGATTAAAGATCGTGGTGTTTTGTTTTGTTTTGCTTTGGTTTGGCTTTGTTATGAATGAGAAGCCAGACTGTATTGTGACAAGACTTTCCATATCTGCAATTCACAGTAATTTTAGTATGTAACGACTAAAAAAATGCAACACTGTACCAAATTTCCCCAAATTTACTAGCACCATAAGCACCATATTTGCTTCAGTGTTTGAGACTTGAGTATCATCTTCTCAATTTCACGTTTAAAGTTCTTCGTGGACAGCAACTGTCCTAAACTGAGGTGAACAAACTGAACTCAGTTACAGAACTGTCTTTCTCATCTTTATAGCAAGAATATTGAGTAGAAACAATAGTAATGTGGTTTCTTTGATGGAAGGATTTTTAAGGTTCATAAATACTGCAGATCTGCTTTATTTAACTTAACTGTATCTTTTCCTAACTCTACGCTACAAAGTATGTGACAATCTACCTTGAACAACTGGCATGCCCCTGCACAAGAATAATGCAATGCTACTGATCAAGATGGTCACTCAGAAAAAACATAAGAAGTAACTAATTACTTTGAGAGCCCAACTACCACTTGAACACAAAACTAACAAAGAAGCCCTGCTATAAGTTGTTTGCTTGTTTTTCTCTTGCATAATTTTTGGAGGACTTAAATTATAATAACTTTAATCCAAACATCTAAACCGTCTAAGACAGTCAAAACAAAAATGACCCCTTCTCTTTGAGACAAGTATTTAATGATGGATTGGATGCAGATATCAGTTTCATCGCAGAAAAAATCATATCAAAGAAATAGACTAAATATATCTACTTGACTGTTTGAGGCAAAATGAAAACCATTCCGGGTAATTTTCAGAATGCAGGCTGTAGATTTGATGCCAGATACCGTACACAGAGCTCTGAAGCAGTTACAGCTAGACTGCTTTGTATCACCACCCTGACCACAGTTCTCAAGGAAGCTGTAACTCAGACCTTCTGAGGATGCAGGTACAACAAATCTTTTCTCTGGCTTGTCCCATGTCCAAGAAGAATGAAGACTAGCTAGAAAACTGGCTACACTGTTACTACTCTGTTGAATGTGGATCAGAGGAAGGAAAATCAAACATCCTTTCGGTAAACCTCTTTCTACTTGTGGTTAAGTAACTTACCATAAACGTTGTGAAGCATAGAATAGAACAGCAATGTGCAAATGAGATCAACTGAAATAATAAATATTTATGTCTGCTACATTCTAACTGTCTTCTTCATTCATACTTTACTCTCTATGTTTGGTTTCTAAGTATAGCAATTAGCTGAGGGAAGTTTCTGTTTGGTCTTCAGAGTCACTGGAAATTCCAGCAGATATTTACCTAAGTCATAAAATGCTAATTCTTAGTGTTTGCAGTGTATTAGGAAAGGAAGATAGAAATATTTAGGGAATATGTCCAAGGCATTCAGAGGTCTCTTTTTTTGATTGCCCTTGCATGAACATTAAAAGAGACACAATTCATACAAAGAAGAAGGTACTTTCCCTAGAAATCTGAAAAACCACATCCCTGTGCTCTATGGAAGAGCATTTAAAAATATCTAGGAATTTAGCCATTCTACTAAGATAGAAAACACACTTTATATTACTGCCATGTCAAAATGCAATGATACAAACCAGTGACAATTGATAATGTGTGTTTGCCTAAAAATAAAACATGAAATTGCACCCACAAATAGAAATTGCATTGAGAAGCATTAGCTCCATGACTGCATGGAATTTATAATGTATAGTTTAAAAAACTTGGTCTGAATTTTGCATTTATACACCATAAATGGAGGGGGGAGGGGGGGGAGAATCCTATACTTACTCTGCTTTTATTCATCACAAATTATAAACTTAAAGCAAACACTTTATTATCTGAAGAATGTTTAAAGATTCAAAACATTTCCGTTTTGCAGCATATATTGAAACAATGCCAAAAGATCCAGATCCATCTTGATTTTCCACAGCTTGCTTCTGAGACCTGAGACATTGAATGACCACAGTAAGCACAGTGTTTAGTGACTTGTCACTAGGGACAGGCACATATCAATGCATTTTTGCAGTATAACAGTCTAGCATACACGACACTTTCTCTTGACTGAACACAGCTGTTGAGCAATAATCTTGAAGAAAATTCCTGTGAATTACAGATGAAAGCAATGCAAAGATGGCAGTCTTATTTGTAATCTGATAAACTAAATAAATATGACCTATGCCTTGCATTTTTCCATAAAACCTACTGTTCAAATTACACCTACTGTTACTAAAAATATTTTTAGTTATATTAGAATAGATACTGAAAGCTGAGGTATTTTATGTTCTCCTCCTGAAATAAGTATGAAAGTGGAAAATTAGCACAGACAAACACAGAACTATGAAAACTGGCATTGTTGCAACATATTTAAACACAAATACAAAAATACATATCATCTTGCTCACTTTTAACTCCTTGCCACAACGCACAAATGGGATGTTTACTGGTCAAATGCTTTCTCCGTTACAAAAGAACTTTTTGGTTTTTTTCATTTTTTTCTTCTCTCTTCTGAATAAACTGCAAAAATGTTACTTCAAATATTCCAAATACTTTGTCATATCATATTTTGGTTAAAAGATAATGCATATATGACTAACTCTGGCCAAAACCATATAATGATGCTGCTCAAGAGGGATTGTTGGGTACTCTGGCTGTCATAAGTTCATTCAAATTCATGTGTATTTCACTAGGCATATTTTTATTTTTCTGATCCTGGGCATAATCTTTCTGTTGAGAAATATACAAAATCTAGTTTTCTTAAGATGGAATCTACAATGTGTCATCTATATTACTGAAGGATTTGATGGTGTCTTGACATGTTCCTCGAAAACTTTGGGAGTTAAGAAGAAAATTGTATGGCAAGAATAAGGGGAGATAATGCTCTTTAAAGATTAATCAGCACATGTGAAACAATGATTACTGGAAGGATAAACATCAACCTTCCTGGCACTAACATGTTAGATGTCAGCCCAATATACAACATGCATCAGTCCAAACATTCTCTTCAAGTCTTTCTTGGATGAATGAAATCAGCACACAAGTTCAGGAATGCTCTAAATATTCCTAGTGACATCAGGTGGATCCAAAGGAATGCAGATGAGTCCTTTTTTAAATATTACATGTCAAAGGAAGTGAATTTTGAGTACTTCAGGCATACTTATTTTATTCCATTTTACCATCTAACTTTCAAGGTCTTTAGTAGTTATTCTCAGCAGTGTGAACTAACCAATTACAGGCACACATACATATACACATACACACATGATATTGCTTTAATTCTTTAAGCCAATTCAGCAAGCACACTTTTAACTGATACTTGAAAATAAAGACATTTCTGATAAAGAACACACAATCAATTTACAGTTGTATGGATTTGTCCATTCAACTTTTCAAAAATCTATATTTGATCAAGTCCAGTAATTTTTTAGAATGTCTTTTCTTCAGTCCAAGTAGTACGTTAACTAATAAACTTGAAATATATCAGTACATCATTTGCTCAAAGTAACAAAAACAATTAATCAGAAATATTTTTGAATTATAATCAGTTGTAGTAAACTGATGTTTTCCCACTTAAAAATGCATTAAGTCACATTGCATAGCTATAATGTTAAAATGCCGAAAGAACAATTTCTATAGAAAAATCCCCTGCTATATTAATACCAAGAAAATCTAGCTTCTGGTACTGAGAAAAAAGGTAGTAATGTTTGTAAGCACATGCATATTGCAGTCTCTGCAATTTATGTGAAGGTCTCCAGTTTCCTAGATGCACAAGCATTTAAATAGGCAAACATTTATATGTATTTTTGGGGAATATTACCATGAGAGAGAATATTGGATGTGTAATGAATACATCCTTACCACCAAGCTGATTCACTCTTAGTTTCAAACCAGATCCCTAGACTCCCTCTAAGCCAAGCTGAAAACATGACAGCTAAAGGCTACATATCATCATTCCCTCAGTGGGAAAAAAACACAGGTGGAACAACATGTGTCTTACAGAATAAGCTTATGCCAAAGCACTTTTTCTGGCAATTAAAACTCACTTTCTAGCACAGATAACCAAAATGAATAATATTTAACTTAAAGTCTCTACATGAAAATTTCCAATAAATACCCCAAATTATTTTAATGCATAGAAGAAATCAGACTTTTCAGAAGAGCCTGTGATTTTGTGTGTGAACAGGTCTAGCTCACTGGATTCAGTAATGGAATACAAATAAATCATCACTACCACTTATTTTGTGCTTAGTAGATAGTCACTGCGTTCTTTAACACAGCTGCTCCTTCAAGTACTCACTGTAGGATAATACTTTCAGAATCATACTGTTTTATCACTCTCAGTTTATAAAAGATTAACAAATTATTTAGAGAGATTTTAACAAATGACAAGCACCTGTTTATTGTAACACAGCTCATCAAGTCAGTAGAAAGATTTTAAATTGGTACAACATATTTGTTAGAGGTATTTCTCTTTCTGTGTTCGTAAAACAGTAACAATAGAGGAGGAATGCTGGCATCTAACTTGTAGCAGCATATGAATTAGAAAGGAAAGTGCCAGGGAAGCCACAAAAAGGTCAACTACAGAATACAAGCAGAAAACCGAGTACTCTGAGTACCATTTATTTATAGCATATGCCATTCGTGTCCAGAATGGGTTTACAACCAGAGCTCCTTTCATATTTCCTTACAACTTTTAAGAATTTCCCTTTGTTAACACTGCATTTATAAAACGGTCTTAAAGAAATGTCAGTAGGGCATGCCACCTCTTCTCTACATGATTTTCCAAAATGATCACATTTTAAATGGCATTAACTGAAAAAAAAAAAATAACCTCCCAAGTCTCTGTAGACAAAATAAAACCAAAAAAGATATTATAATTATAGCAAATTAATATAATTAATGTAACTGCACTGTATGAGGAAATAAATTTAAAAAATAGAAATCATGATGAACAGGCAGAAAGTGTGAATTAGATGGGAGAGAACTGCTAGCTTTACAACTTAGAAAAGCAGGCATTATTTTCCAAGCTGCATTAGGTTAGTGGGTCCAAATTTATTACAGCATTTATTATGGCCCCAGTCCAGACTGAATTCAATGGGAATCTTTCCATTGACTTCACTACGCTTTGGATCAGCAACTATGCTGTCATGTCTTGTATCATTTTTGTCAGCTGGGAATAACAAAGTAACTCAGATTAGCCTGCCTGAAGTTCTAGAGGTCTTTTAGTTACCTGTTTCATTACAGCACTATTCTTATATTTATCTTCCTAACAGCAATTAACTCTTCTGTAATTATAGTATGGAATGAATTTAGTTAAAATAACTTGTCAGTCAGAATGAAGATAACCTAGGTTGAAAATAAAGTCTGCTCAAAATACATACATTTACCTAGATGTCATACTTGACAGAAAAACCTACATTCAGTCTAAAAAATATGTTTGAGCTTACAGCACTACGTAATTAAAAATGATTGCTGAAAGTATTGTGCAGTCACAAAGCTGTCATTTCCCTCTTTCTCAAGTGAGAACAAGACTAACAACATCTGTTATGTAGCTCAGACACTCAGAAAGTCATCAGCAGGATTCTGCGCTGTCTACTTCAACAATTTAGATATTAGAAGAATTAAAGAAACAATACTAAAAAGTGCATTCAACCAACCAAACCTACTTGTAAAGAAATAATGATGCATGGCATATGCCTACCAAAATCATCACTACCAGCTGTTTATGTCTAAAAAAATCACCCCACCCAAATAATTATTTTTTTTTTTATTTAGAGGTAAAAGTCAGAATTTTCAAAAAAGAAATAGGCATTCTTTTGAGACCCACAAGACATCATTTGCAGAGAAAATACTGCTCTTTACATCCCTTATGACTGGAATGCTGACACCTTTGAAAAGCAGGCCAGCAGAGTTCAGCTCCTACTATCGAGGCATCTCAGGCTAGTAGAAAAGCATGAATATCCAACCAGAAACTAAGAATTTTGATAGACTCACATCAGCCATGTTGTTGAGTCTCCTGATCACTTTTCTCTAACAAACTGACAGGAAATAACTTCTTCTTTATATACTACTTACAAAGAGAGTGCTATTTTATAGAAGTGCCTGACTTAAGGTGATATAAAATCTGAATTAATATTTAGTGCTCTATGGAATATTTCCACAAGTAATAAATTCACACAACACATGATCTTTTGAGCACTGAAAATACAACAGGATCTTTATGCTTTAATCTATGAAGAGATTAAAAGTAGAAATACAATAATCAGACTATATGCATAAATTGATAAAGTAAAAGATGCATAAAAAATAAAGTAACACTTTCAGAAAGAAATTTTTTTTCACAAGGCCTACTGCACAGATACACAATAGAGTTTTTAGGTTTGCTTTTATCCTAAGTATTTCATAACTCAGTATGTAAATGTAAATACAAAATACAAGTGTTGAGTAAATGGCATCTTGGTACCTAAAATTAGTACAAACCAACATAACATCAATATAAGGTGCATCAAGCAGAACATTACATGACACAGAGAGGAAAATAATAGTAACAAAAAACCCCCAAACTTTGTTCTGCATATTACTATATTTACTACTATATTACTACGTCAGAATTTTTTTCCCTTTTTTCCTGTTTCTATCAAACTAAGCATAGCTATTAGATGCAGTAGAATTACATTAGCTTCATATTTGCTTTCCAAACACACAGGATACATGGCTATACCAAATTGTTTCAGGATTTCTGCTTTATGAAGACAGTACAACTTCTGTTGTACCTTGTAGTGCATCTTGAACATGTTTCAAAAGAATTCTGCTACCATTGCCTAGCATAAAACACACATTTTCTCAGAGAATGCATTGATCTATATCTGGCATTCCTGATGCAGTTCTGAAAGATCAACAGACAGACCAGGAGTATAGGTATAATAGTGGGAGTCAGGTCAGAAGCTGAAAGTCATGTTATGCTGCTATCGCCGGCACAAACCAGGCCACATCTGAGGTTTTGTGATGTGACCTAAATATTGAGACAAAACTCTACTAAGTGTTTGCAGATGTATTTCTGAAAAATATTATTTCTGGAGAGTAAACATGAGCAGTTGCCAATGCTCAGACATATTACTTGTGGCAGGAGAGCATATGCTAGGCCTAGAAGAGTGCTATAAATGTCCTGCCAGCTTTACCAACAAGCACTCACTTCAGAGTTCCCATCTGCATAATTGCAAACACAAGGAGCTTCCACTGAAACCCAATTCTGAAAAACCCTACCTATGTTAAAAAGGATAGTCAGGATGAAATTAAGCTCAAATAAATCTTGATTTATTCTATAGACATTTGGTCCCTCAAAGAAATGTATTTATCAAAACAGCCTGTTGTCAGTAAGATAGATAACTAGCCATTAAACTACTCAAGTGACAGCATGGCCTGTTTTTGTCATCAGGAAAATGAGCTTGATTACTACTTTTACTAAATCATATCCAAATTATTCTGTCCATACTGTCACATGTTATTCTACAGAGTGGGTAGAACCAGGATAGCCTGGTTAACTGAAGTTCCAAATATTACTACTGAGGAAAATCAAGTACATCGCTTGAAATTATTTACTTAGCTTTAAAACCTGCTTTTTCTGTTTTTAACTCTGGGGATTAATAAGAGTAATAATATACCAGAAAGCATTCTGTCCAAAAAATAACCACACATCTTAAAGGCTGGAGGCAATGGGAATTCAGTTCACCTCTGCTCTCCATTCTAGACAGTTGCTCCTTAGATGTTGTCTCAAGATGCATTGATTTCACAATTATGCTATTTTTATTTGCTAAAGCAAGAGGGATCATAAGATCTACTTTTTAAATCATCAGCTTAACAAACTAAGCCATGTCTAACACTAATGTGGTTGAATGGAAGAAATAAAGACTGCATGTATGTTTGTGTGGGTGAGGTATCCACACAACCTGCGGAGCTGTCCCAGGGCCACAGCTGCATGTGGCTGGTTAATGATACAGAGCCATCCAGCTTCAACTCTATCATCCAAGGCTTGTCTTGTGCTTAGGCAGCCTATTTGGCTGTCAGAGGGATGACATAGCACAGCTCAATCCCTCTCTTCCACACCAGTACCCTAACTATAAGGGTATCCCACCAGAGAAGATCACACTGAATTCCACAGAAGGGGAGCCAAGAGAAGGTGCTTACACATAATATTATCCAATGCACATTGGGGGATCAACAGAAACAACAGAAACAGTAAGTTGCACAAGACATCACTCACAGCCCCCAAAATCCAGCTCACTTTCCAACAGGTGAAAGCTAATTACCCCCTACTTGAATAGAGGAGCCCATATATCTCTCAGCTGAGGACAGCTTTCTTTTCCCACAACCCAAACACACACTTTTACCACTGCGTTTCTGCACTGAACTGCTCTCCTCTTTGCTCCTCCTCCAGGCCCTAAATAGATGGGAGTGCAGTGTTTGCACATGCAGGATGGTGCTACATGAGCAATAAAGGCAGATGAGCAGGGTTGACTCAGTGTCTTACATTTCCTAATGGTGACCTTGAGGCAATTTCGTTGTCAGCGTGTAGACTTTCTACTCTTCAGAACCTCCACTGATTATAAATGAAGTATACAATGCCATCTGACTTGCCCTATTAGGATTGGGCATATTGTTTAATTTTTTCATAGGTGTTTATATTTTGGAAGCATCCCTCTATCTTATTTTGTGGTAATTTTAAAAGACTTCTCAGTGCTTTTAATGTCTTAAATTTATCACTTCATTTCCCTTTAAGGCAAAATTATGGGACTTTAGTGACGAGTTTACATTGCTGTTTAAAATGTTATGTTGTGAAGCATTTACATTAACTTTAAACCAAAATATATTTCTGTAGTAGATACAGTTCATACTTAACCAATACTATCACATTGCTATCACCAATGCTATTACATAGAAAGAGAGCTGTTAAAGTAATAAATATTTCATCTTCCCTAGGTCAGAAGTGTCTTTTCCATTCCATTTCTTAGATTAATTTTTTTAAAAAATCACAATGACCAACCAACATTTCTTTTGTAAAAATTAAAAGAGACAAAACAAGGCTAGAGGCAATAATAGAACACATTTTTATCTCAACACATTTGTTATGGTGTACCAACTTACAATATACCGAAATCTCTTCAGTTGTATTTTATGATATTTAATTAATATTCACTTTCAGTCTTTCTTACCTATGAAGATACCACAGACTCTAAAAGGTTAAAACACCTCACAGTTATTTGGGGCAGAAAAAGAGAAAAACATAAAGCTAAAGCCAAGGGAGGAATTATGTGTGTTTTTCACTTAAGCCAGACAAGTGGGAAGAAAGTCTCTTGAAAATAATTTCTCAGTGTTTTGCAGTTTTAGGAGGTTTTGGTGAATATATAAAAAATTTAAATGAAAGAATTTCAGAAATTTTCAGCTGGAAGTGTTATTTCCAACTTCTCATTATCAAAACTTTCTATCAGATTTCAGTATCACGTAACTCAGACTGCCTCCCGTTACATTCAACACCACAAAATTTCTGACTGTATAAAGCTGTATCTCCTTATCTTACAATTCAAAATGTAATACAGAATGTAATTCATCTGCAAGGCAGCGTTCCACCAGCTGAGCTCCATTGACTGCTCTTGGCCTACAGAAGAATTACTGATGATTTGAAGACAGCTGGCTGTATCTCAGCACTCAAAGCTGATATCTTGGCTCATCAGCTTCAAGCAGTCTGCCAGCCTTAAAGAGCCAAATGAGGAAACAAGAAGGACAAAGTTCAGCTATCAGATATTAAGAGGAGGTAAAATGAGCTGCCCTGAGGAGTTGCCCAAATACCGGTAGAGGAACAGTATCTTTGGAAACAAGCAAAGCAAAAACAAAGCACCATGGTCCCTAGCCAAGCAAGAACAGACATGCAAATAATACGGTGTAAGAAGATGCAAGGAAGTAAAAGCCCAGTAAAACTGGACAAAGAAAAGGCAGTGGTAGACAGTGAAAAAATAGACTTTAAAAGTGCCATTAACAAGTATATGAAAGAAGATAACATCATGTAACAGAAATTAGACTTACACCCATCCAGAATCTTTCTTCATGTAAGTAATTATTAATACCTAACTATACCATAACATCAACAGGACAGAAGTCAATAGCGAGACATTTTTATAACATATATATGTATATCTAGATATATCTCACTATATACAACAGCAATATGGTTAAGAATATTTTCTTTTAAGGCATCTTTGACTTTTAAGGGCTTGTTTATTTCTTTAAATCAAATATAAAGATGAACAGCAGAAAATAAACAAGCACTTTTGAAAAAATGGACATATCGACCACTTCAAATCAACATAAATTAAACATGAAGTATAATAGCCATTAACTAAAAACAAAAGACAAAACCCAACAAAACTAACAAATCAGTCATAAGGATATGTCAGCAATTCAATCACTTACAGGCTCTCCTCGATGTCCGTCTAGGCCTGGAGATCCAGGCTGCCCAACTTCTCCCTTTAAAATAAAAAAAGACTCAAAAAACAACCTTATTTGCATAATAAAAATAATTATTTGAAATTGTAAGTTGTTATTTTTAATATACATCAAACGTCAAACCAATATACACTGAGGCTTCACCAAACAAACATCTCTTAACAGTTTAAGACACCAGAAGTATCATCAGTCCAATATTCCTTCATGCTGTGTCCAATAGATGTCAAACAGTTTGCAAAAAGAGATGAGAAAATTTTCTTTTCAATCAGAACAGCAATTTCTGGTTGAAAAAATGCATAAAACAATAATAAACTGCTACTGTCTAATTGTTAGTGTAAGTAATAGTATGAAAAAATATTTCAAAGCATTTCAGAATACAGCAGTACCACAAATTATCAAATATTTATCAAAGTATGTACAGTACCTAAGTATTCTGAAATTTTGAATAATTCCAGAAATAAAAGCACATAAAACAAAGGCAAAAATATAGATATATATAGATATACACACACGTGTATAAAATAATCTGGCACTAATTAATCTAAAATTATAGAAGTTGGACTTGAAGTAACAATGGGTAGCATCTGGGTTTCAAGTCATGTTTTTTCCACATTCTTTCCCAAAATGAATATTGTAAAAAACCAGGAAAGCTCCAACAGAAATTTCCTTCAAAGACAGCCTGCTTGTTACTGTTCTGAATTTGATTACATACCCAGAATGAAGCAATGTTCTATAGAAAGCAGATGTTGAAGTCAGGCTAACAAAATGTTTGAATGAAGAATATGGCTTCTATTAACTATTATATTATAAAATGAATAAAAACTAATGAGCATGTCATATTTTTTGTACTACAATAATTAAGAAAATAGTCCAGAAAATGTCTTTTAGTTTAAATGTACACACATTCACACAATATACTGAATTCTCTGTATATTGCTTACAAGCATAAAACACATGAAAGTACTCTCCAAATTCATGCTTTAGCAACATAATGTTTCACTCTAAATCGCCAGCAGTGACAGTTAAAATTTTATGTTAATGTTAATTGTGACTATTACCTGTCCATGTTCGAGAAGGAATTTCTCCTCCAACTTAGAAATGATATCTGTGTATGTGTGTGTGTGTGTGTGTGTGTGTGTATATCTACATATACATACACATATATATGTAAAATTTCATTTGAAATAAATTCCTGGAGGTAACCAAACTCATATCACAGATAACAGAAGTCTATTCGGGACAATTGATTGAGGATTGATTCATCTGACCAGACACCAGGAGCTGAAATACATTGCTCACACACAGACATTTGGTCATATCTGAGATACCCACGTTGTCTACTCTAACTCCAGACAGATACTGGCTTTCCATAGGACTTATGTCATATTTTTCAGCTCCCTGAGGATGTTTTGGACACTAATTCATTTCAAATGCACCAGGGGCTTTTTATGTACACAACTAAACAGATACCTACGAGTCTGCCTCCTCTGAGCTGAACTGCTCTCCAGACTCCACTGGCATTACCCTGGATCCATCTCATTGACAGCTGCTGCCTGGAAGGTTTTAGGTCTCTCACAGGCCTTGTGTCACATCTCCCTGCTGCAGCAGATGGCACGGATATGCCAGCCGCATCCCCAACTGCTCTAGACAAGCACAGTCACAAAATGGAAGATCCAGATCTCCAACTACAGAAATATGAATTTAGACAAATGCACTCAGAAGTACACTTGCATTTTTGGACACTGAAGTAACATTAATGTCAAGCAGCCCTAGATAATTTCATTATTATTAAAAAAAAATCTTATAGGAACAAAGCTGCTGTTGAAAAGCTTCTTTAGATCAATTCAAGTGAGCATTTACATCACATATTATTAAAATCTTTTCCCTGTGAACTTAAAACTGATACTGCTAAAGTCTATGTTTTCACAAACAACAACTTGGCAAGCAAAACATCCAGTGAGCTCACAGACTGCAATACATTATAGAAATACCAAATCCTGTTGACTTTTTTACAGTACACACATACTTAGTCGACTTGAAAAACTGTTCTACATTAAATACAAACAGCACTGCACAGTGAAGAGAATACAAACACAAACATTAATCCAATACTGAAGGTACTTTCCCCTAATTTTCCTGCAGCTCCCTTCAAAAGTAATGATGTTCTCTAATGTATGCTTGTATATAAATCTCTTTAACAGATTTATAGAGTTAGAGAAACACAAAAGGATAAGGGACACAAAGTATAAACAATCTCTAATGATCACTAATACACTCTTCATAAAAGCTTTGCCTCTGCTCACAGAACAACAGACAACAATGAAGTCTGCTCATTGCTGCAATAAATTTCTGTATCTCCCAGTAACAACATTATTTTAACTTCCAGTAATTCTCCACAGAATAAACTGGGTATGTTTAGACCATGAGCAATGCTACTGAAGACTTTTATCAAGATATTAATATACATTTCTACATACCTTGAAGCCAGGACTGCCCGGTAATCCATCTTTCCCATTTCTACCAGGGTCTCCCTATGGCAACATTTAACAGTAATCAGTAGGTGAATTAATAAGCAAAAGCTAAAGACATTTCTGAATTGTCTTCAGAAAACTTACAGATCGCCCAGGCATTCCTGGAAACCCTGTATCACCCTTCTCTCCTTTTGAACCCTGAGAAAAACAGCAAGTGAAATTAAGTAGTGCTCAATGTTTATGCAGCAAATTCAGTACATTTAACCTATAATTCATGTATGTAATTTCTTATTTGAAAATGTACAGAAGATCTGTTTCTTTCTTAATACAAGCAGTTGTCAATTAATAACTATGACCCCACTACATAAACAAAAATGTGCTTCAAACTATAGAAATGCTAACACAGACCCTCTTTCAAATTGCTTAAAATTCTAGACTGAACACATGAAATTATAAGGACAGAAAATATAGCTGTTAAGACTGGATGGCCAAAATACACTCTCTGCTTTACATACATCACAGATTAAAACATCTCTCTTCCCATCCACTATCAGCCTCACTCCTTTCATGTGCTCCTCTCTTCACTTCCCTAACTCCTCTCCCTCTCTCTTGTTTGGTTACACATACATCTGTACTAAAAAACATAGACTTCCTTGCAATATAATTATTACATATGCCCCATATATGCTGTGTTACCCCATAGACATATTTACAAAAAATACATGCATTTTGTGCTATGTGAGAATGAATCACACCAATCCACTACGAGAATGAAGACAGTTCTCAAAATACCCAAATAAGTAGTGCGTGAGTTTGGTATTACTAAATGTAAATATATCCAGTTAAAAAAGTAAACATTTTTCTGAGCTGTAACTGAAGAATTATATTCTCTGTGAATATGCATGTTATAAAAATATTAATTATGTTTTCTGGAGTTCCCATGCCCAGGCTTGCTGTGGGGGCTCCATGAGGGGAGGCCGGGGCTGCCCCAGCCAGACACAGCTGGCTCCAGCCAGATACAGCCGGTTCCAGCCGGACACAGTCGGTTCCAGCCGGACACAGTCGGTTCCAGCCGGACACAGCCGGTTGCAGCCGGATCCAAGCACCCAGCGCAGGGCACAACTGAGCCCAGGCCAGGGTGGTGCTGGGGCATGTGTTTGAGCAGGGACAGAAACATGATGCCAACAAAGTAAGGAAAGAGGAGAAAAGTGACAGCTCTGCAGACACCAAGAAGAGGGTGCCGGAGCAGATATTCCCCTGCAGCCTTTGGAGGGGGCCATGGTGGAGCTGTGGTAGCAAGGTGCAGCCCATGGAGACTCCACGTGAGACCGGGTTTGCACTGAAATCCTGTGGCCCATGGGAAGGACGTGCACTGGACCAGGGAGAAGCGTGAGGAGGCAGAGCAAGGAGCAGCTGTTAAAGATCGCACTACCTTGCTCCCCATTTCCTATCCCATGAAGGAGGGAGGTTGAGCCTGGGAAAAGGTAAGGTGGAGGAGAAGAGGGTTTAGTTTTTTCTTTTTTTTCCTCACTATCCAAACTTATTTTAGTTGTCAATAAACTAATTTTCCCCAAGTAGCCAGTAACTGGCAGGTGATCTCTCTTATCTGGATCTACTAGCTTTTCCATCTTATTTTCTCCCTCGTACTGTTGAGAAGGGAGATTGAGAGAGATGCTTGATGATTTGCACCAGGCAACCAGTCAAGGTCACCCCATCACAGATACCAATAGCATTTTGCTTTAATTCATGAGTATAAAGTTACTTGCCTTTTTTCCATATATTCCTGGCACTCCTTGATCTCCTTTAGGACCCCTTTCTCCCTAGACAAAATTTACGTGAGCAAGTTAATTTTTAAATTAGAAGTAGTTACATAAACATATATATATATACATATATATATATATATATATATAAATTTACATGTATAGCAGACACAAAGAAGGCAAAAAGCTCCATGTGATATAAAAAATATGCTCAAGACTTAAATGCAAATCCTGAATTTGTCCAGCTTTCCTACAGGAGAAGCCCAGAATGTCCAATAGTGATGGTAAGACAATCCACAGATTGCAGGCTTAATGCCTCTATTTTCTAGAGAAGGCACTTTATGATTCTCATTGCTTCAACACAGGTAGGAACCTAAGTGAAAATTCAGCTCCTTGAAAAGGGCTGGACTTTTCTGAAGTCCTTATTTGAAGAGTTAAAACCATTAATTTGGAAAAACTAAGAACTAATTCAGTTGAGTACTAACACAGATGGGCAAAAGATACAGGGGAAATTGTTTTGGGGAACACACACATGAACTAAACTCATTGGGATAGACAGAACTGTCCTTCAAAATACTGTCACTCAAGTAGAATGACAAGACAATCATGTAACTGCTTTTTTTTTTAAACAGTATTTGGGATGAAGAATCCTCTAAGTAGGAGTAAAATCAAATGAATATAAAATCCCATAGAGCAAAACAGAAATGAAAAAACAGGTGGTTTCTAATGTTTGATATCTATGTAATGAAGTTCCAAGGCATAGTTCTTTCCTAAATATCACCTTTATAGCTATTCATTTTAATGAGTAATTCATCAAATGCTCTGGCATAGTATTGTATATAGAGTTGTTTTCCCTTTAAACTACACTACAGAGCAAGCTGAAACACAGGAACATCGTAACAAGAAATACTTAATTTCAACCTTTGGTGCTGGCATCCCATGTAATCCAGGAAAACCAGGTAGTCCACTGTCACCCTGAAAGAGCAAACATATTTTAAATCCTTGTATCAAAATAGTGCTAATATACTATAATAACATTCATATTCTCGTGATCAACAAATAGTGGAAGGATGTAATATATCATTGTATCAACTTCATAACATTGGTATGATGACTGATAAGAGTTTTTTGATCTTTAAACAAAATTCATTACATAAAAGAAAAACCTTAATCACTAAATTTTAGACTAGATTTACTGTAATCTTTTAATAAGTCTTATGAAGGTTCAAATCAGCAACTTAGTTTTACAAGATGAAAAAAAGCTCTGAAAATCTCTATAGGAGCTATGATAATTCTACCACCCCTTCCTAATTCCCAAAGAATAAGAAAATTCCCTAGATCTGGAACGGCTTTGCTTCTACCTCTTATTGAAAATATCAAAGACCTACTGACCTTATGAAATTTCTTACCAGCTTACTTTGGATGAGTGAAGTATTAAAAATAAGATATTAAGTACCTTCTCTAAAAAAGAAACAAAATTAAACCAAAATACACTTATAAAACAACTTTGGCTATTTGACAAATGAGTTCTCATTTCAGTGGAAGAAAGAAGCAACTTTAGTAAAAGCACTTGGCAATTGAAAACACAAGGCAAAATATCAGTTATTTTTTTTGTTCTCAAAGGTGTCAGATATCACGAATTCCAAACTTTGGCTGTTGGCACTGAAGACATTTAACTGACAATTTGTCTGCAAGTACACTTGAGCAATAACAACAAAATCCTAAATTACAACTTGTCACTACTGGACTTGAAAAAATAAAACCAATACTAGTTGCTTGTTTCAGTAGACAAGATCTACTTCACATGAGAAAACAGCTACTCACAAAATCATTTTTGGACAATCAGACTGTTTTCTTTCTGTTAATATCTACTTTTATACTGATCAATATATTTCAATTGGTTTAATATCTTTCAATCATATAGGAGGAATAATAAACCATGCTTAGAAAGTTATTTCATATAATATTTCAAATTCTAAGACAAGGGTTAAACCAGGACAACATGTCTCAGTGTTGTTTATCAAAGCCATTCATGCCTAAGCAGATTTGGAGAGGCCTCTCACATATTTGCAGTAGGCAGGAACATGACCACAGGAATGATAGCTTGTGGGTTAGTGCTATCACAGTATCTCTCAACAAACAAATATTAAAAGCAGACAATGGAATGGAGTTCAAAAATCAGCAAAGGTTATAAAACTAACACTTCAGGCATCCATTGCTTCTTAATGAAAAAGAACGGACTCTTGATTTCTATTCAGAAGTGGTGGTTCAATTACTGGATAAACTAAAAGATTTGGAAATGGAAACAGTTTTAAATTAGCTACTAGAGAAACTTTACAAGCAATGGGATGAAATAAAGAGATGAAAATTTGGGCTGAGTTTCCAGGAAAAAAATTCTAATGGCAAGACCTATTTTACAATGGCAATGTTCTCTAAAATGCTGGTGGAAGCCCTATTTCTTGGCACATTTTAAACAAGGCTAGACTGAGCAATAGGAAATATTCTATCTGTCACAACCTTGCACTGCCAGGCAATTAAGAGTTTTTCATCAGCAACATCTTAATTTCTACACATGGCCCAATACTGACTGATACATTAACTTCTAAAATCAATTAGATTGAGATGAATAAAGCACAGAACACACAAGCAATTTTTCAAGCTCTAACCATGAATTTGAGAATTCTGCTGAACAGTGATGAATTTAAGGACTTGCTTATTGGGAACTTTAGAAAGAAATTCCAAGATCTGTTGGGAAAACAAGTGCTTGTTTTACAGAAAGGGTTTTGAAGTTTTAATAAACCAAAACCAAAATAATTGTCATCACAATCAGCTTAGAACTTTTCTAAACATAGGGCAGAAACGTGAGAGAAGGGTGGACACAGATATTTACATATCAATGAGACTTGCCAATATCCAATGGGCAGTTTATTCACTGTGTATACAGAAGAGTCAGAGTCAAGTTTATCCTGATTACTAGGAGAGAGTTACATACAAGCTTCCACATCTGTCTATACTCCAAGCTACTGGCTACACCTTAGCTAGAACTTTCCACAAAAAGTTTTGGTTTCAATCAGTCAGTGTTTTCTGATAAAAAGTGCCATCCAGGAATTCCTACCTGGGTCATCTGGATACTCACTTAAACAGGGTGAAAACAGTTAAAAAGAACCCATTCTGACAGATGTCTGTATTGTGCTTCCAGGTACTTCCCCTACATAGATACACTTTCTATGTATATGTTATTTAGTGCAATAAGGTTGTTACTGGCAGTGCTAAAGCCTATATAAATTTTATTAAATAAAGCAGACCAGATTCAGAATTTAAATTTAGGATTCTTAGTCCTTCCTTATTACCCTTTTAGTGAACAATTCTCACAGAACACTCCTGTGAAAATACTGATACTATTACCTGTATAACCAAAAATTATAAAACGTAAGAGTAAAATATTTTTATCTATTATTTTTGTTTGGGTTCTTTTACCTTTGCCCCATCTCTTCCTGGTTCTCCCTTGATACCTGGCAAGCCACGAGGTCCCTAGATTGAGAAAGAAATGAACACCAGCTCAAATACTAATACAGTCTGATGCAGAATGAGACAGAGAAATGTAACACAACATGGCCCAGAGACCAATGTGTCAGCTGCCTGATTACAACATTTTGGTAACTGGACATATAAAGCAGAACCAAGCGTGATACGTACCCAGCATGGATGAACATGGCACACTATCATAACCCATGACTGAGGAACACCAAAACAATTTTTTGTTCTAACCAAGGACTGACCCAGGAAAAAAAAGAATGTCACACAGCCTGTTTGTGTGACACACAGCCCAGAAATGTCCCCTTCAATCAGACAGCCTCCACGTATGCCATGTTGCAGGCTTGCTCTTGGCCCCAGCATGCTCTCAGATATTGAATTCAACAAGTGAGTCCTTGACTATCATTCAGACTGGAACATGCCACAAGTAAAATATAGCACAGGTTTCCAACGACTCTCTCAGTAAGGACTACTAAATTAATATAACAAAGAAAAAGAATGCACCTCCATCAGTGTGGGCTTTATGTGAAACCTTGTTTTGGACGTGTGAATTGTGGGCAATCCATCACTATGACAAGACTTCAGATCACTGTTAGTGGTTCACAGAAAAATTGAAGGAACTACTGTTTGGCTTCTGGATTGGGACAAAAATGTCTAAGCTGCAGCTGAGTCCATCTTCTAGAGACCTTACATAGAACTGCTAAGATCTGCAGTCTAATTGTCCACCTACCTACAAACCCCAAAGCCTTGTGGATTTCAAAGCAATTCACCCAAGGACAGCCCCTGATTTCATAACACCCCTTGAGCCCTCTTCATTCTCCACACCTCAACTCCCAATGACAAACAACGGATATTGAGAGACTTGGCAGGATTTGTGTCAAATATTGAAGTTCTAGGAATGAAATAGAAACCTACTTGAATCCCTGGAGTTCCTGGGACACCTGGAGTTCCTGCTGATCCCTGGTATCCCTATGGAAGAGAACCAAGACTTGTGACTTTTCAAAAGCAACATACACAAATTTCCAAATACCTACTTAAAGAAAAAACAATCCTCCTGCTTACTAGAGAACTTTTGTCAGAACCCTATAATTTTAGGTCACAGATTTTAGCAACTGCTATCACAAGTATACATTTGGGATTTAGATTTCAGCTTTCAAAAGTTCTCATATCTGCAGCTGAAGTTCTCAGCCACCAGACTTCAACTAAATCCACTTATTTTAGAATTGTTACACAAAAGCATAACAAACATATTGTTTTATTTTCCACTGGAAAAAAAAAAGAAATTAATCCACATATGTAGACACATTTTTTTGTCTCTCTCTTAAGAAAATAGCTGAAACATGCCAGGACTTTTAAAGGCTTATATCCAGTTACAGAAATAAGCTTTAACAAACAAGGTATGTTCTAATACATTATGCAGCTAGTTTTATAATATCTCTAAATAATAAAAATTCCATTCTCGATACTAAGCACTTAGCTATGAACTTGAAGGTATACAACAGTCTATGCAAATAAAAGAAAAATTTGAATGACTGGGACTACAAAAAGAAATACTAAATAATTCATGAGTTGAAAAGAGAATTTCAGGAATGCTTTACTAGAAATCAACATTGGCAGAACAAGAGAACCTTTACAGAATCCAAAATATATGTCTATGTTTTGGTAGATTTGATTCAATTAATACAGCAAAGATAGCCAGTTTTCACGCAAAATTGATAAGGGCTTTAAAGAATCCTTTGAGAGAGGCAAGTTAACGAAGAATAAGAATTTTACATAGGTCATTTAAAAACATGTCCTTGCAATGGACAAACTGAGCTACCATGAGGATTTTTTTGAGAAAACATATAAAACTAGAAGAGAAAGTGTTCTATAATACTCTGAAGCTACTTGGTTCAGACATTTCAACAGGCAGACAAAACTAAATTTGATAAATCCCATTAAATGGGCTATCCAATTTCAAATACCCAGAATCTGATCTTAATTTGAGCTGAGAGAAGTAATAATCCTATTTCCAAACGGGTTTCAATTTTAAAAACTTAGCACCACATTTCCTCATGTGATTTCCACACTGGTAAAAAGGAGCTAGTAGTATCTTTTCAATACAAGGGAGGCAATGTGATTGTCTGATTTCGTCTTTAAATCAGTCAGAGCCTCCTAGGAATAATAAACAGAGCTAAAATTATTTGCTGGGTTAGATACAAGGGAGCCCTTGCTGTGTCCTCTTCCCAAAAGACATTTGAGCAGTTGCCCGATGAGCCAGCTGGTAATGTTTAATATAGAAGTAAACAGAATTCTAGGTCTCTGTCATACATGGATCCTTTATCAAGCATTTTACTTTTAGTGCTCAAGGCAGTTCTAGCAAAATCAGCTTTAACTGTAAATGGTATAGTATTCCCAAAGTGCTTATGGGCCTCCTGGGTAGCTGACACAATGCACCAAATCAAAAAATGCATCTCAAAGTTTATCCATTTTTTTTCTTCTCAAAACCAAAAAAAATTAGTATGACTTTCTGTAGGACATAATTCTATACAAATAAAACTTTATTTCATAATTTAGATCTCTGCAATGCAATTTCCCTTCTCCCTCTAACTGAGCAAGGGAAGAAGTAGAAGAGGACAATTTCCTGGCTGAACTGAATTTCAGAATCACAAGATGAATGGAGGACAGCAGAAGAGTTTTCAGCTTACAAAACCGCATATTTAGCTCAGGGCTAAATATTGCAATGTGATTTCAATACTAATCAAACACAAACACATTGTGTTCTTTTAATGGAAAGCTGGAAGAGAGAAGATTGAAAAGGAAATTCAGAGAAAGTCACAAAAATTAGAATCACTATCTGGTACAAATAACATAGCAATTGTTTGGGCAAGTTAAAAAAACACCTATAAAATAAAAAAACCCAGATTTCATAAAAACTGAGTATATATTTGTATCACTTCTCCTTTTGCAGTACAGATTATCAATCTACGTGCTAGTACCTACACATTTTTTGCACTAAAGTCAGCTCAAATCCTCTTTCCCTAATCACAAAGCCCTCAGCAGGAGTACCCATGTGACATGCATACATATGCGGCAAGAACAGAAGTGCTATAGCTGCCATTTTATGTAAAAGGGACAGAAGTGAAAATTCCCTTTTCAATTGTTGAGTTCAGGACTGAAGGTTCTCTTTCAAACAGGGTGAACACACTAAATTTGCCACCAAAAGTAACATTTTTTATCTGAGCTTGGTCTTCTCTCATGAACTTTTCAGAAAGCACACAAATTGTATGAGATTATAGTTAACTCTGAATTTTAAATTCAGTCTAGAATCCTGTTGCCCAAATATAGGCAGCTCCTGGCATTTGAGACTCCTAAGACCTCCACCCAGTGTTAGAAGACAGTGGCACAAAATATTTAGGAGGCATTAATTGTCACAAGTGGGTAAGGCAAAATACCTTACAGCATAAAAATCCCATACCTTTTGTGGTATATTAGTAAAACACCTGTTGGCTGTTATGGGAATTTAGACACCTTGTGTCTCTGTATCCATTAAAATACTAAATGTATGTGTCTTAAAGTGAATCCCACCTATAATGTTTCATCAATATTCTCAGTCAGTGCTACTCCACAGCACTCTATTTATATTGCCATTCATTATTTTACATCAGTTCATCTGAAATCAGGATTATACAAAATTTCCCTCTCAGTTTACTGTTGCGAGAACAGTACTGATCATTTTCTAGTGCCTGAAAAGCCTTAAAAGGAAAGTGCTAAACAGCAGGACATTGAGATTACTTTTGTCCCAGACTGGTAGGTATTTGAAAAAATCACAGATAAAATGAAACTTTGGAACGTAAAGAAAATGGTAATAATTTACAAATAATTCTAAGGAAAAAAACTGAACACATTTCTTAGGTCAAAGAACTTACACAAAGGCCACAAAAAATTAGCAATACTGTCGTCATCCTTACTGGAAAAAGAAATTTAATTTGCCTGTAAGGGAAAAAATTGAGCAAGAAGGGCATATGACAAGTATTAATTCCAAAGAACTCTGGGTGCAATAGCAGAGGAAACCTCAGAAGTGTATCTTCAATGCATTCACATGCCTAAAGGACAAAAGTTTAGACAGTAATTGCAGGCAAGGTATTTGTGATAAATATAGAATAAAAGTAAAAACAGAGGATGTATGGATAAGGCAATGACAACTGCACTGCACACTCCCTTAATGAAAAGCTTTTGGAGTCAATGAACAACATAACCAACAAAAGCAGAACACAGGACTACTTGGGTAAGACAAAGGGAGAAGTAAGTAAGCTCAATTTGGCTAGGAAGGAACCAAGGATCAACAGTAATGGTCTAAAGATATTCAAGGACTGCAAACACTAAGTAAAAATAACTATTTAGGGTGATGTAACTAAGCATCATGGAATTCAACTGCAAAAGGAAAATTTAACTTGGTGTTAGGAAAACACCCTGAAAGGTCTGCAGACCTCTTGCAGAAGTTTCTTGCAGAGAATCTTTAAAGCAAAATTATCTAAAGCATTGCAAGTCTTCAAACTCTTTTCATAAAATACATGACATCTTAAAGAACAGAAATTGTTATAACTATGCAGACATGTATCCATGTTTATTATTTCTGCATTTCATTACACTTTCTTCCATTAGTTACTCTATCATCTGCCAAGGCCTTAATAACTCAGAGCCCCTAGCAGTATATTTTACCTAAATACAATGTTCTCAAATAGCACAGAGAAAAAAAGATCCATCAAGACCATTAAATAAAAGGTCGTAAATTCAGCTCAAAAAGTTCCCAAGCTTCAAGCTGTTGGGAGATAGGATGATGTACCACGGGAGTCTAACTTCCTGCTCACTGTTTAGATGTTCATCCTTATCATATCCTCTGCCTTTGGCAGTTGCTGCAGGTAGTGATGTGGTCTTTTGTCTGAAGTCTATAGCTGTCTCTGCAGCACAAGTCATCGCTCTGATTTCAGACTTTAAGGTTTCAGGGAAGCTGTTACATGACTGTATTAGAACAGAGCAAAAAGATTTCTTCCAACAGTAACAAGGTCACAGTGTTACTGAGGAATATGTATTTTCCTGGAATTAAGAGCAGCATTTCATAGCTGAATTATCAACTCTGTCTATGAAAGGTTTCTAAGAAAAGTAGCTGCAGAGTTTATAACAACTTAAGTACCAGGCAAGCCATCCAATAGCACAGGGAATTCTATGTATATGTGAAACTATTATCCATTTTTATTCCAAAAATATTGCTGACATAGCTCGTCATTGCTATTATAGTAAGTACATCATAAAAGATTTGGCCTTCAGTTGGTCACCAAATATTAAACTCTAGGTAATACAGCTGTAATAATATTCTATAATCTTTTTAAAAATGTATTGGAATGATCAGAAATTACTTATTATGTGAGGTTTTTGATACCTTATGAACTCCCTGTCTGCATATATCGGTAAACTCAGTCTCACCAGATCTTATTGTAAACTGCTTATTTTTTCACATTTCTTATTTTATTTTCTTGTACATGCTGTAAAGACAAGGCGAATCGTTCCAAACTTTCATGACTGAAACTAGACGGAATACTGGAAAACTGTCCAGACTTGCTAGCTGCATGGTTCATAGTTCAAAATTGACAAATAAGTGGGGTTTTTTAATTTCTGTCTGCAGACTGATAAGCTATCACCTTTATTAACCACATGTGATCACTGCATAGATCCTAATAATTTATTTTTCTCCTTAACTTGAGTTTTTCCCCAGTACATACAAGGCATCCTTTGGGATAGAAAATGGCTCTGTGACCACACAGTTAGGCTGCTGAGTGCTTCCAGGGTCAGCAATCACTCCAACTGCTTCTTTCTGATTAATAATGTTCATTAAAATGAGTTCCATTTGAGACTCATTTGGTTTGATCCTTGCACTTACTCATCAGTGTTTTTCTCTTGACTAGACAAGTTAATAATTTCAGGTTCTGAATTACATTTTTGATTGAAAAAAATGTATTTTCACTAGCTATGCTTCTCACTTTCAGGTTTTTTTACAGTTCCTTTAATTGATCTTTTCTGTATGTATCAGAAGATAAACAGAGGTGGCAATTAAAGGGAAAAACAAAGATACTCTAAACAAAGCTAATAAAAATAACATTTAAGAAATTATTGAAAATAAGGCATGTTTATGTTCACTTCCCCAAATATTAAAGCAAACAATTTTACTGGATAACACCAGGTAAACAATTAGATGGAGACTGGAGATATTAATAGGAATTGTTTTCAATTTTTCTGAACTAAAACTGACTTTAAGTATTGAACAATCTAGCCAGCCCACAAACAACAAATTAAACTTTATTAGATGTTTTACTCTAAAAAAACATTTCATGTAGTAATATAAATGCATGCCTAAAACCTCTCTCAGAGGAAGAAACATTTTGTTGACCAGTTATACTGTTCCAAGAAAATTAATACCAGATAGGGAAACTGGAATGACTTTAGAGAAGAACATAAAAATGCGTTTGGGAACAGAAATGACTGACTTTGCAGGAAAAGCTTTTCATGCAAAAGCCATTTGATTAAACAAGGCTGACTACACAACTACCTGTAAGCCTATGGTGCTGTCTGAATTAAAAGCTTGTTTCTCAGAGTTCCCCAGGACACAAAACCAAAAAGATTCATATGAGCAACATTTCCCCAAACAAAAAAAAATCACTGACAGCACAGCAAACGTGCTAGTTGTATTAATAAATACAAAAGTAAAATAGAAAGAAAAAGACAGAGGAATCTGTTTTCCTGCACAGTGTATCTAAAGGGTCTTTCACCATTCATGGCTAAAAAGTCACCTGGAATGCACCCAAAAATCTATGGTAAGGAAAAATAATGTATTGGCCAAAGCCACAGATTATCTAATTGGTGTGCAATTACGTCCTTACAAAGAACAAGTGCAAAAATACAACTCAGATATTTCAGAAACATTAGTCAGTTAATAAGGCTATAGCATTTAACTGTAAGCACAGTTATACAGCAAAGTTGTACAATTTCTCCTTTAGTGAGGCTTTTTGATTCTCATTCTGAGATACCTTTGGTAATCTTTTTTATGTTCAGAGAATGCCCATCTATGCACATTATGATTCACTCGCAGGAAAAAATAAGCCATAACTGCCAGGTTACAAAGTCACAATAGGTCTACAGTATCAATTTATTCCTCCTTGATAATTCATGCTGTTACAAATTTCAGTGCTTATGGGAAGATAAATAGCCTTGAAGTGAAAACCTGTTCATAAAAGTATGAAAGAGTCATAACAAATTGTTTCTAAAACAATACTGTTGCAGTTGACTGGATGCTTCAGAAATGAAGTCTTAATCTATTTGTTAAAAGAGAGAAGAGAAATTGACATTTCCCTACGAATATTCCAGCCCATTCTGCCTTCATCAATGCTTACATTACATCACTTTATTTTTTGAAATATCAGACTTAGCTGGATTAAAGGCAGTTCTGCTATGCTTATCAATACTGCAAATCTATTTCCAGAAATCAGCATGGTCAGACTCTGATGGACACCTTCTCCCATGCAACTCTGGGTTCAGACAGTTTGTATACCAGTCTTTTATAGGACGCCTGAACTGCTCTTCATAAGCTTAAGCACCACCAATTATCAACTGAAAAGTTATTCTGATTAAACACACTTCCCTGCCTTAGAATACTTTAAAACCTGTATTTTCAGGATTGTCTAAAATCAAAATGCAGTATTTTAAAGCACTGATAATTTCAGTTCAGATTTTCTTCTCTAATTCTGATTAAAAACAACTATGAAGATAATAGTTATCAAAATCTGTTTAAGATGAGCAAGAGTATAAAAACTTTTTTATACCACAGGAAAAATGAAGATATTTGCTTGTTGGACTGATGAAAAATTCATGTATGCACTGCCCACCTGGGCCACCAGGGTTACCATGGTCAGGTTTCAATAAAACAAGTCCCATATTTTAAAACAGAAATTTTCAACTTCTAGAAATAAATATATTTCTTGTTTTCAGCATCTGTTTTCTTTCCATTAAACCAACTCTGCTTACAAATGGAATCACCACAGTTAAATCATTTTGGAACTAAAAAATACCTACACTTTTAACATTTTACATGTATATCTACATATTTTCATGGACTACTTGAGATAGCCTACATGAACCAAGCAGCAAGCCCTAAAAAATATAGATACGATTTTAGGTGACCTGAAATGCTTTCTTGTGAACAAATTCTTAAGGATAAAGACTGAAGGTGGTAACATAACTGCTGCAAAATAATGCAAAGACCAATAGGAGCACTCATAGCCTGTTCTCTGCTTTACAACAGTACCTAACTCATATTTTACCTTGAAACAAAAAAAATATGATTAACATATTCATAGAATTGTTACATGCAGATAGTGCTTAATGACATTCACAGTTTCAAAGAATGGAGACAAAATCATCTGAATTTGAAAATCCGGTATCAGTGTTCCATGTTTTTTCTCCTGTTACTTTTACATTTACAATATATGACTAAGTTTTTAGTACTCACAGGCTTACCATCTGGACCAGGCAGACCAGGATAACCATGATTCCCAGGCTGCCCAGGGTCACCCTATGGAGAAGCAACATGTGAACACACAAAATATAGAAGCATTTTAACATTTTAAGAGTATTTTAAAATCAGCACAAAGCAACCTTAACCCTAACACATTCCACCAAACAGTCTCTACAAGCCCAGAGACCTACTGCTGAGGAGCAATTCCTACAGTGAAAAAGAACTGATCTTTTTGAGGAAAATTCTCCCCAACTTCTTGTGCAGTACCTGAAGAAGTGAGTCCACACTTGGTTACAGCACAAGTCTGATCCATCAACTCAAAAGCTTTCAAGTCTTTTAACATTTTAATTGACAGAAATAGAAACACTTTTGATCAGAGATGAAAGAATCCTAAGTAATCTTCATTAATAAAGTAGTTCTTTTCTGAAGAAATCTCTCACTTGTTTTAGCTGAGACTAAGTTTTAAGATAAAAGCACTAAAAAGGCAAGAGCCAGGATTAAAACCTGCAAAATAATAAACTCCTCTCCACACACCAAGTGCTATCTGGAAAAGATATTTTTTAGATTTCCTCTTAAAAGCCCTTTACAATTATTTTGATAATCACTGTTATGGCCAGATTAAAGTAAAAGAAAAGTTGCTTCCCAAGGTTTATGTTTATGGTGAGAAAGGAACTTAAAGTCCTACTCAATACATCCTCCTAGAGTATTGACTTTCTCTGTTTATTTTACTAACAGCAAAGTCCGGTAAGACTTGATCTATAAAACCGTTTTACTTCAGCAGGAGTCTTAAGCAGGTACTGATTTCTTCAGCCTGAACCTTCAAAAGACCTGTGGGTCAGTTACAACTGCAGAATTGTTATAAACAGGGAGGACATTAGAAGGGAAACAGGAAAATAGCTTTCAATGTGAAAAAAACATCTTTTCACATATAAACCACAGGAGTGTAATGCTGAACTAAATGGGAGAGAATACAGAATAATGTCTCTTTTAAAAAGCATAACAGTTATCATTTGCTAAATTAGTAGTTACTCAGAATTATTGTTGTCCAAATTAAGAAGTCCAGGTTTGGGATTTGAGCAAAAATAAATTTGCTTTCAAATATACTGTTTAACCATGAAATTTTGTGCTTTTTACTTGAAAAGCTTACAATATCAGTTACTTGTAGTTTTAAATTGCTTTAATTCAAGTTATTGGACTCCATTAGTATCACAAACACAAAAATTAAGTTTAAATTAATGTGGTTCTAGAGTCCAGTATTCAAAAGTTAATAAATACTATAACTGAGATAACATATTCAATCTTAAATTGGCTTCTTTTTCACTTTCTGCAGCCTTTGGTGTTAGGCACCATCTTGTCACCTGTATTATTCAATTATCCCCAAACAAATATTACAGCACATTGTAGTTGAAAAATTGCACATAAGGCAATAAGCATAGGTCATCCTAGTTCTGAAATTTCATATTTCTTCCTACTTTACAGGAAGTGGCTTTCAATTCTTTAAAAATTGTAAATACTTCACTCTCTTTTTTTTTTCTCTAATATGATAAAAAGAGAATAAAAAAGGTAAAAGACCACAGTAATTCTATTACAAGAAACAATAATGATGATCTCTGTGTTATGGATTCCAATTCCCTGATCAGAAACCTTTTCCACTGTATGAAGAAGCCCTTTGACTTCAGCTAGCTACAGAATACTGTAACTTCTTTTATGATGATAGTAGAGAAGTTTTTCATTCATTTGCTTAATGAAAGACAAGTGATTTGGGGTTTTCCTGTCTACACTTATAAATAATTCTGTAAGCACTGCTTAGTAACAGTTATTGAGAAAAGTACTAAAGCAAAATACTGAGGATTTGAGTTTGCCATGTTAGACTTCTGCAACTCAAGTCTAGTTCTCATTTTAGTTCTTCATCAACACTGAAAGGAGGTCATCAGTACAACTAATGTGGAACTCTCAGTAAGCATCTAGTTCATTCTTTTACAAAGAAGGAAGAAATCCCCTTCTACATTAAAAGACTTTTGTTAGAAAATAATTTCATCCTCAGTTAGCAGTGCAACATCATTTGCTGAAGGGTACCAAGGAAATACAGGTCATATATGCTCAACAAGAGAGAACAGAGACTTACTTTGGGGCCTGGAGGTCCTTGCTTTCCTGGCGGGCATATGCAGGGGGCAGGTGTTGAGCCTACATCACTGGGGCCATTCATGCACTACCAAGAGTGAAAACAGCCATCAGCACATATGCCAAAAGCAGTCAACAAACACAAGGTAACACTACATGAAGCTGACTTTCCTTAGGCTGCCTTTCACTTGGGTCCTGGCATTCACTCCCTTGTTCAGCTGGAACTTCTGCTTATCTGAATATTGCCCTCCGACTACTTTTCATGCATGAAATCATTTTATCCAGAATAAAAACAAACAAACAAAAAAGTACTGATATTGAGCTGATACCTGCAACTTTGTTTTTTCACAAATATTTTGTCATATAGTTTGATAATTTTAAATCTTGCAACATGAAAAACCCTTCTCCTAATTTATATTCATAACTTGAAGTGTAATCAATTCTCAAATGTAACAATTTTAAAATAAATTATATGTAATAAATAATATGTATAGCATAATGATCCCAGCTATTGGCATGCTATCATGTGTTGCAAGCCTGAAAAGAACACAAACCCCAAGACTCCTACTTCCTAGGCATATGTTCCAACTATGAAGCTACTTGAGGAGAGACAGGACACAGCTGCTACCACCAACTCCTAGAGGTCACTACTCCTGATCCCAAGACTGCCCATCCTACAAAGACCATTAGGTGATCTCCTCCAAACCATGCTCCCTGCAGCAGTAAACACTAAACCTTGGCAGATCACATAACCCTCTAGAATTCTTTTCTTTTTCTTGATATTTACTTCTCACCATTAAGCCCTACATAAAACTTCAGCGCTTTACTCAGGCAGGCAAAGGGAGAGCTACTAAATGAAATCTGTTATAGGTAAATCTGCACTAAATCTATATATTGAAGTTAGATTCAGTGAATTCTTTTTCATCCAGCAGCCCTAACCCAGTAAGTTTCTTAGACCTACAGAAAGGCAAAAATTTAAGAATCCAAGCTACAAAAAAACCCTGATTTTGTATTTATTATCTAAAATTTTCTGCAGCATTTCACTCATAGTTTCTAAAATAATGACACCTTTCAAGATGTTTTTTGAATTGAATTCTTTCTTGGGGTCAAATGATTGATCAAAATGCAAATCCATGTTTCCTTTGCAATGGTGCAAGTTGGGAGTTATGGAGAAGCTAAGGGAAGCTGTCATATTAAGCCTTCAGATAAGCTCCTGTTCAGGGAGTTCCCATTAGCACAATGCAGGTAACAGCTACCTGACTGTGTATATTCCCCACCCCTCTGCAAGCATCCAGCCCTGCAAATAACAGCAATTGAATTGAACTGGAGGAAGACATCAGACTATTTACTCTAATAAACGTGTTTTATCAGAAAAATTATTTTCAATTTTTCTCCTGACTAGAGTTCAAGCAAGGTAAATCCAGAACTGTTAAGCTTAGTAAATCTCTGCCCCCTTTTGAAAACAAAGTGTATATTACCTAGAATATTAAGAAGCTTATATAAAGTCAAATACTACCTTAAACTGAGTTTGAGTAGTTTAGGATTGAGCCTACCTCTCCATTCTGAAACAAGAAGAAACACAGTTTAAGAGTATAGCAATATTTCTAAAACGCAACATCCCTTCATTTGGAAACACTATCAAAACCAATCATAGCTTATGGGCTGCAACAAGAAACTATAATTCAAATTTTAGACTTTCTGTGACTTATGTGCAGCTGCTATCAATGCCTATGAAATTAATTTAGTTAACTATGTTTAAGGGTCTGTCAATGGGAGTTATCAGTTGCAATTTTTAATAGACAATGACAGAATTAATACTAAACCATGTCACTATTTACACACTAAATGTTTAGATTTGGGTCAAACCTTTTACCAGAAGTAACTTCTCATGAAAAATATCCTCTGCTTATTCTGCTTATTCATGCATGTCAGAGAATGTACCAAAATATTTCTGAAATCTCTGATCTCTGCCTGAATGCAGCATCTGGGAAAACACAGAGCAGCACAGAGGCAAGGCTGGCTCTTTCTCGCTTTCCTGTGACTACATTAGACTCTGCTATCAATTGATTTTTGCTGCAGTATCTGCAACACCACAGAACAATCCAACCCCAAATACTTCAGCAGAGCAACCATGAAATTGTCTGTCTTAATAGTTTAGTAGCCACCATTAGCTGTGCTGGCCACAGGAGTATTCTAATGCACATAGTCACTGCAGATTTCATACACACTCCTTGGAAAGAGAGAGCTTCCTCAGTATTCAATCTTCAGCTTAAGCAACCCCTAGAGAAAGTTTTCATTTTCCACAGATCATAGAAGGAGCTTAAAATTACTATGCAGCTAGGTATCTCTGGGAAAGGGGATTGAGTTGGACTGTAATTAGTAGATAAGGCCTCTGCTTATTTCAGGAACTCTGACACAACCACACTCTGACAGAATACAACCACAAACCACATATTCCTCCTTGAAGATCATCCAACATTTTTATTTTCTGAAGGAGTCCAGAATTTCATGGGTAAAGTCCAAACTTAATTTACAAAAACAGCCAGTGAAATTAAAATGGCAAAAAGCAATCTTTTGGCTTCAACTCCTTGATAAATTGCAGAGAACATAAGATATGACAAAGGTTTTAGTGTTTGCTTTCTTTAAGCAAAATATTTTTCATTTGATTACTTTTCATATCCTACTTTTAATTTGTAAAGAGCAAAAAGATATGTGGTGCAGTTAAACAGCTAAATACTTTATTTTCTTCAAGATTCAAAGCTAATTTTACACAAGTGTTCCTGCACCCATCAGTTCTTGACACACAGTCAGAGTTCAGAACAGCTAATAATCCAGTCACCTACTTGATGTTTGATTGAAAGTTGTGAATTTTGAAAAAACCCTGATAAGGATGTTGATTGCAGTAGACATATTGGCCCCAAATAGCAAGAAGAAAAACAGACTAACTGGCAATCCATGACAGTCTGACAAAAAATAAAATCTGGATGCTGGAGATTCAATGGTTCTATTGTCAAACCAGCAAAAAGACACTGAATCAAATCACAACATGAGAAATGTGGGTCTACACAGTAAGACACTGGTGGTTGATAATCTTTAGCTCAGTTTGTTTTAGACACCAAACAAAGGAGAGTATTTTGAATCTGCATGTATAAATCAATCTCTTCCTTATGCTTTGAGATGGGAACTGAATGCTTAAATCTGGCTCTGTCAGTCATGACTGGTTTCCAAATCTATTTCTATATGTTTTACATTTCAGTGCATAATTAACTGTAAGAGGACCAAGAGAGGGCCAAAGGGTCCCCATAAACTTCCTAATTGTGTACATGAATCATAAAATCCTGATTTTATTTCTCTCTTATCCTTAACATACTTCTTGAAATCTTGGCAACATTTCGGACAATGGGATATTTATCGCAGACCTCAACATAGATATTTCTAACAGGAGAAGGTGATCTAGAAATACAGGTTTGCTGATTATATACCAACATTTTAGAGATTAAATGACCCGAAAGTAGCAAGGAGTATATCAGGAAAGTTCCAAATTCATACTGAAAGAATGTTACATTGAAAAAACCTAAATGTTTTATTAATCTATAAAGCTAAAAATCTGAAATTTTATGAGAGGATTCTGAGATACTTCTATACTCATAAATATATATATATATATATATATGTGTGTGTAATTTACACCATTAAATAAGTAAACTAAAACAACTTGTAAAAAACTTCTTGAAAAAATAAGGCTGAAAAAAGACAAGGTCTGTGTCACTTGATATTACACAGATAACAAGCGTTTGCACCAGCTGAATCATTGTAGTATAACTTATTTTAAAACTTCAGTAAGTCAGCTTTAAATAGTGATTTGTTAAAAAATGCCAAGTAGTTCTCAAAAGTTCATCTATCATACTCACAAATCCTGGGATCTCACAGACTGTTTCTCGATTATTTTGCTCTGGGTCACAGTAGATTCGCAGTTTTTGTACATCAAACTGTAATTCAAAACATAAAAGACTCTTTAGAGGTCTGTGTGCTCACTAGTTAAAAATCAATTAAATATATTGAAATAGTTTCAATCAGGCTACTCACAATGATTAATACGAGCAACCAATTAAACACACTTTAACAGAATTATTTAAATAAAAATAATTGATCCAACAATTTTTTAAAAATATCGCTATTCCTTGGCAATTAATCCAAACACATACAGCACAAATTACACTGGCTGCCAATATCATTGAGGAAACAAGTTAATAGCACAGGCAAACCCAACCTTTTTCTTTTTGCCTTAACAGACCTGGGAAGATGCTCCTACACAGTGCTGCTCGTATTAGGTGCAGGATTAGTAAATTTTGGTAAAGCATCAGAAGGCACCCCTAATGCTTAGTGTTTAGTATACAATATAAATCTTTAAAAAGCAACCAATAAAAACACTGGCATCAAGTAAACAAAAGTTTGTGCCATTCTGCTTTGTTGCTATATTCCAAAATAAAATAAAACCACCGTCAGTTTTTCTAGCATAAACAATTGTGACTGCAAAGCAAGGAGAAAGAAGCTTGACCAAAATTTTCCTCTTTTACCAGCATCACCCACACACTGATAGAAGGAAGTCATATGCAAATGTCAAGCACAGAGGAAATTCCCTACTTTGAGATACTGTTTCCCAAATTCAGGCAACCACATTGCATCAATTTTGTCCTTGAAATCAGTGAGACCAACTAAGCACGCACGTCACAGGGTACATCACTTGTGCTAAGTCGTCCTGACCATTTTTGTTCTCTCTTCAGTATTTCAATTTTGTATACTAAATTTCAGTCTACTGTAAGTTAGAAGAGTAAGCTCAAGAAAACAGAAGACACCAATGCAATGTTAACCTGCAGCAGAATTACTGAATTATTGTAGTTGTAGCATACGCCTACCTGCACTGTTTCCTCCTTTCCAGAATACTTTCCTATTTGGGTTCGGCCACTGATGTAAATACCTAAAACAGGATGTAATGGCTTTGTTTCAATTTCTTGGCCATCTATATACAAAGTTACAAAGTCTTCTGTTACTAAGAGACGAATTTGATGCCAGCCTTCATCAAACAATGTCTAAGAAAAATGAAGAAAACAGCTTTGTTTAAAACAAAACGCCTTCAATTTAAATAACAATAAAACTGCACTTCAACAATCAAACTGCTGTTAATCGTTGAGATGATCATTGTTGTAGGTTTTGCATACAAATAATTCTAAACTGTATAGGCAAATAAAGCATTGCCAAGTAATATTGTAATTGAAAATATGACAATCGGTAATAATCCCTATTTCAGAATTATAACTCACATAGATTTTTTTTTCAGTCTATGACCTTGAACATGCTCAAACCTGTATTTGTTAAAAATATGTAGCCAGAAGGCCATTTTTCAGCAGTGGTATAATGTCTCAAACACTTCAGATCATCAATCATGGTGAAAACAAATTGGTACTTGAAAGTCTTTCTACTTTATCTCTTATGAAAAAAAAAAAATGGTGTGATATTGGCAGAAAGAATCCCAATATTGCAATGAGTAAGCCAGACATTACTCCCACAAAACCCCAGCTTTCTAAAGCTTTCAAAAACAATCTAGCTCTTCAACTAAGCCTAGCCTAGATGCTAAATTGCACAGAGATTAATCCCACACTAAATTGTTATTTCATAAGCTGAAATATACATCTTTCAGTATGTTATAAATCTGTCACCTTTTTTAGACCTGAACAGAAATTAAGTGTACTTCACTTAATAATATACACCCTTTGAGAGCACATTTGTTTCTATTTTATTTTCTTTTGTAGATTTTATTTTTATTTATTTGCAATGGCTCTCATTACACAACAAAACAAACAACAGCTTGGAATATATAACATTTCCATTTTCCAGTTAAAGTGATAAATAATCATAAAAGTTAATTAAAGAAAAATCTTCATTAAGAGTATATTGACATTTACAGTGTGTTTAGAGACACACAGGTCTAAAAAAGCCACGAAATTATTGTTCTCCATAATAGCAAGGCAATCATGGAGAAACACAAATGAAACAAATACACAACACTTGTGTTTTCATGGTGAAGTTCATGGATGCCTGGGACTGCATGAATAGGACTGATTTGTCATTGCAACTCCCAGAAACAGATAAATACAAATTGATTATTGACTTGAAACTGAATTTTCTAACAGTTTCCAGTAAATTAATTTTAACACAGCTTCTTAAAAAATAAAAATTATTTCACCTACTAATAATTATTAAAAGGCAGAGGAAATCTGGAAAGAAAAAGCAAAAATCCTCCATCCAGTAACAGAAGAATTAAATACCTCTCCCTAGAAAAAGCTTAGTAGTTAAGACCTATTCCTTGAATAGGAGTCTTTCCTTCACTGAGGGTTTATATTTAAAATTCCTTCAGCCTGGTTTGGAGTAGGGATTTGAATGCAGGCCTCCGCTTCCCAGAAAAGTTGAACCCACTTGGCCATGAAGTGCTCCAGCAGCAAATTTTTCCCAGTCTTTGCTGAATTAGCCCTCTCTGTTCACTTAAATAATACTCCCTGTGGCAGGAAGGGCAATCTCTGGGCTGCACATATTCCTGCTACAAATGCAAGAATAGGGTCATTCAATCTCCATCCCTCTGTCTCATCTGCAGCTAAGACAATCTTTCTTACAAGAGCAGAATACTTCACTGGAAATTACTGAAGAAAGACTGAAAGAGAACCTTCAGATTATACCAGAAAACAACAAAACTGGTTTGCACAAAGAGGGGAATAGTGGAATAATGTGTACTTAAAGAAGTATTCCAGCATGATGGTAATATACTCCTTACCTTTACATGAGGTGCAGCAAAAGTAATAACTTGTGTGCCATTTATTAAACTTGTTGTAGTGAATGATAATGTTTTCTCTTCTCCATTAATAGTGACTGCTATCTGTGGTCTCTTATCTAGACTCAGAATTCTCCACAAATCCCATGTCTTTTTTACTTTAAATCTTTGAGTGGAAACAAACACATAGGATGGAGGGAGACCTTCTGGAAACACATTCCTAAATAAGGGAGAAGGGTGGAAAAAACAAAACAGTCCTTGAATATTCATATAAATCTTAAAATAAGTCTTTCTCACTTAAAGCAAACACAACCATCTTATTGAATATAGAAGCATATTTCTAAAATTCAATACCTTGTTAATTCTGAGAGGTCAACACGTGAGGTTACTTCATAAGCTTTTGCATTAGTGGTTGGTATTTGAATTCTCTTTTTAACCTTTTTCTTCACACCTAATCCTACAAGAATATCAAATCCTTTTTCATCTCGAGCTGCCACTGGAATTCTTGTCGGACAAACAGATTCTGCAAAGTAATAAATGCAAGGACAGTTCAAAATATGACTTAAAACTTCCGAAAAGTAACCTCCCACCCAACTAATTTTTTTTTTGTCTGCCTTTCAAGAAATGAAAAGAGAACTGAGAACCATCAGTTACGTACAATGTGGGAGAAGTGGTATGCAGGATCCTCAGGGACTTGAAGCAAGAATACTAAGATGTCATATTTTACTTCAATTGCATTCACATACTTTTTTGAATTGTCATTCATTGTAGTTAAAGGGCATGACAATATCTGGCTAATAAATATATTGAATTTAATTTCAAAAATTGTATGGTTTCCAAATGATATAAAATTATAGATGCTAATTTCCAAAATGCACTAACAATTTGGATTCAGCATCCTTCCCAACTACAAAATCAGTCTGAAAATGGACAAAGTTAGAAGTATCTACGATTTTTTTTTTTTCATTTAACTCAAAATGGACTCTGAACTGTTTTATCTGTTACTCTGAAATCTGCTTGAATTTTTCTCACTGGAAAAACAGTGTGTGATATATTTTCTGTGGAAGCATAAGTTAGCTGCATGTTATCTTCATTAATTATCTTTACACAAAAACAGTGGACCTAAGTTGTCTCAAACAAAAAAACAGAGACAGGACAGTGAAACTTAATACTAAAGCAAATATTGTGTGCGGGTAACAAATCAATGAAAGGCAAGTTTTTTGTTTTATTAAAATTATGCTAAACTGTTTACAATAAATATCATTATTTATTTCCCACTGTTACTTCAGAAAAGCATCAGTTCATAGACAGGGAAGAGGTTAGGAATACATTCCAAAGAAGGGGTGGAGAGTTCTCTTATCTCCATCTGGGCCAGCTGTGGGCTGGAAAACTCCTGTTTCTGTGCCAGGGAATTATCAGCTCAAAGGTTTAGCCTGGCTTCTTTTCATAATATGAGCAACGCTGCATCACTTCCCTTCCCAACCAAGCCCAGGGCAGTCAGGAGCTTCCCCATTCTGGTGGGGGAGGCAGGATATATTTGCTCTAACAAAATTCTGCTAATTCTGCTGCACAACCTGTCTATCATGGGAAAGGGCAATCCATCCCAAGGGGACATGTCACAGGTACTTGAGGCAGCAGCAAGAAGCCACATAAACACCTCTTAGTTTTGTTTCCCTCCCCACAGCAAAATGACACCTGACTTCCAGGTTAAAACTAAATTATCTGTCTGCTCTACAAGAAAGAATTGCAAGAACTCTGCCTACATTTTGGAAATTAAAATTTCTACCTCCTGAATGCTTAAAAAAAAAAAAAAGAAAAGAAATACAAAGTCCAACAAAACTTTCCTTCTCATTCTTCTCAAAACACAGACTTAAGTCAACATACTTATGATATTAAGTAAGAGTAATAGCACTTTTTTTTCAGGTTTCTTCAAGTGTCCATTGTTATCATAGAACTATTTTCTGAACTCATTTATTTCAAAACTAAATAATGGTCACATCATGATTAACAGAGATTACAGATAATCACATACATATACACTCACAAGAAAATGAACACAAGGGTCTCTTATCAGTTACTGTACTACAATTTTGGTGTAAAATCAAAAACTAGATGCAGAAATAGGAATACGCTATGTAAGAGGGCCATTATTATGCATCAAGGCCAAAATAATTGTTCCAAACCAATACCAAACAACCGGATTAAGCATGTGTAAACTTACACATTAAGAAACTATTTTTTCTTTCCAGTGGCACATTGATGAATTACATAAAAAATTCCCAGTCAGGTAGATCTTTTTTGGGTCTTCTAGAGAATCTTCTGGCAGGACTGTTTTGATAACTATATGAGCCACTATCCAGTATGCAGCAATCAGCAGCAAAATTAAGAGCTGTCTTCCATTGGAAATGGGGTTGTATTTCCAGTCCATAGTACCAGTCACTTCAAGTCTCTAGCCTATTTTGAAATCTTGTTGCCTTTTAGTGTTTTTATATAGTTTTCAGATGCTTTATTTTCCTTCTTAAAGCGTGAATAACTTTTATGATTAAATTCCAGTATCTGGCACAAAGGAAATTTGTCTCTGCATTCTCCAGACAAACTTCTGAGGTCTGCATTGGGTTTTCTTTCTAAATGCATTCTTGACAAACCTATTTTTTTTTTTCTACAGAATATTGATAGTACAGGAACATTTGACTTTCAGAATAAGTATTAAATATTCCTTAAATGTTTGGTTCAATACTGGCTGACAGGTCTTTTTCCCAGTCAGGAAGTCGTTTTTCCCCTGATATACTCTAAAACAAACATGCGAGTCCCCAAAAGGCCCACTAGAGCCCTCCACCCACAAGCCTGTTCCTAAGAGCAATACTTGCTTCAAGAACCACCAAACTTCAGCCTCCTCTGTCCAGAAAGGAGATACTGCCCTTGTGGCCTTATATCTATGTTTACTTAATAATGAATTTTAAAACTCTATAGAGTAAAAGACATATTTTTTTGACATTTACACAAAGACCATGAAGAAAGAATTGCAAAATTTTCAGGCAGTTTCATGTGGCTGGTCACAGTCAAACCATTGCTGCTTGGCACTCATGGACCTTCCTCTCGCTCAGTCAAAGTGAATCTCACCAACACGATAACCAGTATATTAATTAATTAATTAATTAATGCACAACTTCGATATAAAAATTCCAGTTTACTAGTCTTGGAGTTCACCTGCTAAAGACATTGTGATTAGAAATGAAGCTGCCAAGTGGCTTTGATTGCTCTGCAAGAAAAGCATCTCAATGCTAAAATAAGGGAATTGCACGACATAAGAGAGACAAAGCAAAGGGTCACTACAAGTGAAAGAGTAAGTATACTTTGGTATAAATAGTCAACATTCACAGACTACTGCTGTAACTCATGGGAAGTACCACAGCTGAATTTTAAAGGATACCAGTTAACTTGATGCTGAAGGCTGAAAATCCATCTTGATGAAACACAATGACACCTCTTCTAAAACTTTATTCAAAGAAAATATTGTGTTTATTTAGGGGAGTTTCTCCCTCCATGAAGTTCTATTAAAGAATTTAGCTCCACTTAGCTGATTTAATTTTTGGACTGACCACCTTACTACATCAGCCACAAGGAATTATTATGATTTTCATTTAATGTAGTAAGAAATAAACACTAATATCCTCAACAAAAGTATCACTGTATTTTTTCAATGAAGTTGATACTCAAAGTGAGAGCAAACAAAAACTGCTTTTCACTCTTACTAAGTGCAGAAATATGGTACAACTGAAATATGACTTGCCTCAATTCTTGATAGCAAAACACGTACAAAATACCACTGATATAATAGAGTCTGAGTGATACATTTTAGAAACAATTTGCTATCTTTTTTATATATACAAGAAAGCCATTGTTTTACAAAATTATCCGAAAACTCAATGCAGTAATGCTGTTAGCATTCTAAAGTCAAAGAGTCACTTTGTTGGTCTTGGCTAACTCTTCTACAAAATCCTTCTAAGAAACATCAAAACAGCTTGCTACAACTCCAGACATCTACTCCACTCTCATGAGTCCCTACCTGGAGTGCTGTGTCCAGCTCTGGGGCCACAACATAAGAAGGATGGGGACCTGCTGGAGCAAGTCCAGAAGAAGCCATGAAGTTATTTAGAAGGCTGGGGCATCTCTCCTCTGGAAAAGGGCTGAGAAATTTGGGGTTGTTCAGCCTGGAGAAGAGAAGCTGTGGCAAGACCTTAGAACAGCTTTCCAGTACCTAAAGGAGCCTTACAAGAGTGCTGGAGAGAAATTTTTCACAAGGGCATGTAGTGACAGGACAAGGGGGAATGGCTTTAAACTGAAGGAGGATAGGTTGGGATTAGATATTAGGAAGAAAGTCTTTACTGTCAGGGCAGTGATACAGTGGAACAGGTTGCTTAGAGAAGTTATGGATGCCCCATGCCTGGAAGTGTTCAAGGCTGGGTTGGATGGGGCTCTAAGCAACCTGATCTAGTGAAAGGTGTCCCTGCCCATGGCAACAGGGTTGAAACTAGATAATCTTTAAGGTATCCTCCAATCCAAACCACTCTACAATTCTATGATTTTTGCCAAAAGTCTTTCTTCTGGGTTTTTCAATACATACTAGAAGAAGTATGTATTCAGAAGAATTCCTATTATAATGGCAGGCTGTCCTCTCACCTGTCTAGAAGAAATGCTGGATTGTGCATGAGTACCAGTTGCAACTAGGAAATGAATAAAATAAAACCTATATGCTCAGCACTGTGAGAATTGCTGAAATATTTTAGTGTTTTTAAACCTTTCAATGAAAAAAATTTGGGCTTAGGGCAAAAGGATACATATTGAAATTAAACACATACTGAGTTAAAACACCGTATCTTTACCAAATATCATCTCTTTGTTTGACACAGAAAATAACATTTTGGGAGGAATTTCCACAAACAAGATCAAAAAGAAAGAAGATCATAGGAAAGAGTATCAGGTCCCTTAGGCTACATTAATTATGTATTCTGCTTGTGAAATTAAAAAATATGTGTACAGAACTACATTTTGCACACTTAAAATATTTTATAATCACTTACCTTCACAGAGTTTCTGTTTTATAACTTCTTTAATTCTTGATATTGCAATATAGTCTTCAACATAAAATACATAAGTTGATGAAGGTTTATTGGCAATAGCTTTAAGTTCATCCTCCTCAATTTCTGAGCCAACACCAATAGCAAACAAAGTGATCTTATTTTTCCTTGCTTCTGCTGCTACATCTTTGACTTCATCTTGGGACTTTCCATCAGTGAGAACAACTGCTATTTTTGTTAAAAATCGTGAAGATTTTGCAAAAAGATGGTCAAAGGCAAACTGAATAGCTCTTCCTGTTCTTGTATTTCCTCCCAGATAGTGTATGGATTTCATTTCCCTGATGAGATTCTCAGTGGATTCATGAGTTCCGAGGGGAATTTCAAGTACAGGGTAATCACTGTACTGGACAACGCCAACTTGAATAAACTTTGGCCCTATGTCAAAATTTCTTGTAATATTGACAAGCCAACTTTTGATTATTTCAAAGTTTTCTGGGCCAACACTGTAAGAGCCGTCCAAGATAAAAACTAAATCTGCCGGAGCAGTTCTGCAGCCTAAAAAAATAAATAAATAAATAAAAATTAATGAGCACTTTCACTTTCTTCTTCCACAGTAAATGGTTTTCCAATCAATTAGTGTTTGCATTAGGATCTATATTGACAAATACGTTCCAGTTGAAAAAAAGTTAGCAGAGTTTATCAGGACAAACTTGTGTAAGATTGTTTGTGTAAGCCACACAGATCCAACTTGGTATCTGAAAGCCACACCATTTTCTGGTTTTTACATTAGCAGCAGAAACAATTATGAAAAATTCTGGAATTCAGTTCCTTAGCTGACAATTGCATTTCATATAATAAACAGGAATACATATTGGGTCTTTTCATATCTCATCTGCAGAGATGATAAACATAATAACTCCTTTTTGTTAGCAAACCAAGCACACTGCAGAGGAAGGCTACAGTCTGAATACTCCAGAATCCTTTTACAAATACATTTTAATTGACTTCTGACACTGCTACATGGCACTTACAGAACTAGTATTATAAAATCCTGAGTCTCAATTGAATGTTGCTGGTAGCATATTCGGATTTTTAAAGAAGAAAAGTATTCAGTGAATGAGGTCAACCTCCAGAATACAGACACACGTAAGCATTTAATAACTACAGGTAACTGCATGATGACTTAGGCATGGATTCAGCTCTCATAGCTGTAGTCATAAACTGAGTTTTTAGACTAAATTGCCAACTACAGGCCATGGACAGACACAAGCATCTCCATAGGAAAGTCCTATCCATGCTACATGCCCATTCTCAGATGGAGGGAATAACTTTCTAGAGGAGGAAATCACCTTCCATTGACTGTGAAAAGTTTTGATAACTGACACATGATGTGCCAAGAAGGCCAAAACCAGGAGGGATTATTTTGATCTCATGGCACATGAGGTCATGGGACTTACTATCCTTTTGTTTTGTGAAAGTCTGCAGCTCCACCACAGGAAGGAGAGCTTTGCCTTATCCTGCAATCTGCCTATGGGCACTTCTGGTCAAGACACGATTTCAGCTCCCTTGAAAGCAAGTGACCACAGTCTGCTGGAGGGATGCTTTTGCAATGCAGGTGGTGGTGAAGAGGAAAGACACTGGGAGAAGGAGCAGAGGGTGAGCTGAGTGCATGGCTCAGTGGTCCAAGGATAAGAATCACAGAGTAATTTCAGCTGGGAGGGACTCAGTATCATTAAACTCTGCTAAAAGCAGAGTATTCATTTTGATGGATACTCCTAAAGCAGGTAGACTGAAAAAAAAGTCTTTCTAGAGACCAAAAGGAATTTTATGGGGTTTGTTGTAAAATACTGAAAAATGCTGGCCTGAGAGCAAAACTAGAGAAAAAAGATCTACCCTGGAAGTATCACTGTGGCTAGAGGCAAGTCTTCCACATTCTTTTTATTCAGTCACTTTGTCTTTAAGAAAGCTACCTTGCTTTAATGTTTTCTTGTCTATAAACCAGATCTAGAGTATAAAAATGGTTTGGTAGGGTTTTAGATGAATATGCAAGAAGGTCTATCCCAGAACTTGAGTTATCTCAGCTTCGTCTCATAGAACCTTTATTCTTCTTTATTTAGTTTTTCACATAACATTATTCACATTCTGAATAGCTATTCAGAACATGACTTCTAAAGAAATGAACAAATACTCAAGACTCAATTTTAAATCAAGACTGGAGCTTTACAGTTCCATCTCCCCTTGGGCATTTCCAAGACACACACAAAAAAAGTTATTCCCTTCCTAATGGAGAAATACAATATTTAAGATATTTTTCATATATTATAGGATTTTCACCAGGAAAATTATATTGGAATAAAATCACCATCAACAGAAGTGTACATGTGAACACAAAAATGGATACTAAAAATTCAAGGCATGCTTTGAAGTTGCACTTATCTGAAATGCAAAAATTAAGACCTACTTGCTCTTGTTTCCCCATCTTCAGCTGAGATGTAATCATGAAGCTGCAGAACTAACAGCATCTGAAAAAATGTTATGATCTGTGCCATGTGTGTTTTATTCTCAAGGTCTTGATACAAAACTAGATGGGGAAAAATGAAAAGAAAATACAATGTTATTATATTACAAAAAAAAAAATAAAAATCCAAGCTTCTGCAGTTTAAAGACTGTGTATGAAAAATAAGTCTGAAGCAAATCTGCAGGCCCAGATATGGCCACCCTGCACTGAAACATGGACTCAAAAAAGTGCCAGTCAGGCATGTAAGCCCAAAACTGAGATTCTAAACTCAACACTCATCAGCCTGTTTTTTAAAGCTCAGTTTTCACCAAGGTGCATTTATAAATTTCTCCTGCTAGGCACATTCACAAGTAGGTTATATTCCCAGTCACACCTGTCCAAACACTATCCTACTATCCCACTCTGCAGCCATTATCAAAAGACATTACCAAAAGAGCATGATCCAAAATATATCCAGTGTTCATGTATCAGGTACTGGTGGGGAGGTGCTACTTCAGTCTGAACTCACACACCTGGCTACTTCAGGGAGTCTGGGACACTCCTCTCCCCCAGGACTGAGACTGACACCAGCAGTCAGGGTCTCAGCAAGCCTCAGCCCTTCCCCAGCAGAGCCAAGCCCTGCAGACTGTGTATTGCAACATCCAGTATTACATAAATTACATACATCTTCAACTTCTGGTATTTTTCCTCTGTTTATGTCTCCTTTGTTATCAAGGTTTATGAACTATAATCCCCTGTCAAGCAAACATGCAATTTTGGTCTCATATTGCTGTGAAAAATATTATTTGACAAATTTACTTTCATTAAGCAATATTTATTCATTATGTTTATTGAAAAAAAGAAGTATCATAGTGGTAAAATATACATTTTTGGAGTACTGTATTAGAGAGCCATTAATTTCAAGACTCTGAAAGTAAGTATACTGAGTATCTTTTGCATTTTCTCATTCTTCAATGTAAAATGCAATTTTCAGGGTAAATTCATTTCATTGCACAGAAGTCAACTTTCAGGAAATGTTACTCCTACCTAATACAATCCCCCAAAGTTAATAAAGCAAAACTATAATTATTCTGTTATTAAATCTCTCCTTCAGATTACAGATCATTGCAAGGTAGACCCATCTTTGTTATTCATATTACCTTGTCTCAGAATGGGTAAGAGATCAGACACACCTTGGGGTCTATCGGATAGGACATAAGATGCACTGTTCCAATGCTGCTACACAAATACTGGGATATCATCTTATTCAAACAGATTAAGTGGCAGTTTCTTGTTCTAGCTATTTGAAAAAGGATCCGTTTTAAATTATGAAATTGTGTATAAGTATTAGGCTTGTAATACATGAAAAAATATTATCATAGTAGAGGTAGACAATTTACACAGATTATTTCAGACTTGATGGTTTCTATGACTGATCATTCTAAAATCTCTTCTAGCCTTTTCCATGGCAAGTGTTTACTGTAGGGTAAAACAAATCTCTCATGAGGCCAAATTGAGCAATATCAAAGAAGAACACATGAAATTAAATCTATGTGGGAATTTGAACAGCAGGTGACTCAAGGACAACTGCATGCTTTTAGAGTATCAGAAAAATGTCAGCCTATAACTGAAAAAAACCAAGGCAGACTACAGTACAGAGCTGATATACACATAAAAAGCACAATGCTGACCCTAACAAACTATAAAATCCTATTGATTTCTCCCACCAACAAGCCAAAAGAAATAAACAAATTAGAAGGAATAGTTTTGAAAAAGAAGACCAAACAAAGTAGCATATTAACTAATTACAAAATAGAACATCAACTAATTTTTGCTCTTTGTCACCGCTGTGATTGTCTACATGGCTATTTATGTAACACCCACAGAATTTATGTAAACAGAAAACAAAAAGCAAGCAACTTAGTGACTTCACTGCTATCAGTCTTCACTAAACAGAGTACAGGGCCAGCTACCATTAATGCTGCAACTTTTTAATGAAATTAGCACACTAAATTAAAAAAATTGTTTTAACAACACACTGCCTGCAACATCGAACTTGAATGTGCGCTGTGTCATGAGCACAGATACTTCAGGTCAGGTGAGGACACTGAGATTCTACTCGCTGGCACTGCTCTCCTTTCACCAACCCTACAGAAACCCCTAATGCCTTCCTTAAACTGCACCATGCCCTTTCATCTCTGCTCATCCTTCAGCAAGCACTTACCCCCTGGTACCTTCAGGGATGAGCCTCCCAGACCCATAGGAATGATAGAAACTACAGGAAAGAGGCAGATGCTCAGAAGGGGAAGGGAAAAGCAGTGGCCTGCAAGGAAGCCCAGTGCCTCCAGGGAAGGAGCTGCTCCACGGAAACACTGATACTTCATCACGGGAGAGGTATATGTGAAGGCAGCATTTTCTGGCTCCTTGGGTTCAGAGAGGCATTAGGAATGCTACAGCAGCCTTCAGTGTATGTCTTTAATGTTGAAAGACATCACATCACAGCAGGATTTCTTTTGGTGAAAACCATGATGTAACTTACACTTCTTAAAAAGAATCAGTAAAATAATTGTCAAAACATATTTATCTGATTCACAGAACCAAACTGTATTCCCTTGACAGATCATCTTTTCCATTTGTGAGAATCCTCTATTTCATTTCCAACAAAGCCTGTACTTGAGAACTTTGCTTTAAGTATAAACCAAAATAAATGTTTAGTAGCCCAAAATGGACTTATTAATAGAAACCAAAATTAAAAGGATAAACCCAGAACTTAAGCAACCCAACAATGAGGATTCCAATGCTCAATTTACTAGAAAGGAAAAAATATTATAGCACTGCACTTTTAACAGTCAAAAGAGATGCCAAACCAACGACTCCAGAGAACCAGCTGCTATATCCTGACAACACAGTAAATACGGAAAAGGCAGCAAAAGTGTACTTGAAATTACTTACTGAAAATAGTTTCCCAAGTGCCTTATTTCCACCATGGAGAGGTCACTATTAGTATCAGCCTAGGACCCCTCCACTGACATTGCCAAAAGCCAAAATTCATCACTACTGATCACGTCCTTTCTATTTCCAGTTTTTTTAAGAGAAACAGAGAAGAAAGTGTCTGTATGGTGAGCCATGGAAGTGCTCACTGCTTTGTTGTCTGTCCCAAGAGCTCTGCTGACTGCTACATGAAATCAGGGTCTTTGTGCCTTTTGCTGTAGGAGCTGGGTCAGATTGTGCAGGGAAGCACTAAGAGAAGGTAAATCTGTCCGAACACAGCACAAACAGAGGGACATGGGACACTAGCTCCTTATTTTGTTTGCATCTGCAAAGAGCTGTGACTCAATGATCCTTACGGTCACTTCCAGCTTGAGATATTCTGTGATTCTACAATATTATGCTAGGATACATTAAACATAAAAAAACCCAAACCAAAAACACCCACAAAAAAACCCCCAAAACCACCACCCAACCCAGGAATGAATATTTTAAATAAAACTTCTGGCCTCTCTCTTTTTCCAATTATCCCTAGTGATTAGTTTATGGTTTTGCCAAATGTTATCAGGAAAACAGAACTGCTTTCCCACCTCTCAGTTATACCAAACCACTTTTACTGCATGGAAGTTGTTGTAGAAGAAATTCACACAGGGTTACTAAATAAATTCACAGATGTTGCACCCAGCTCAAGTAAAGGGTGGCAGACTGAGAGAGCATTAGTGGAGAAATAGTATACATGTTACTGTATTTTTCAAGGCATCCTCATAGTTGTTTATGTTTTCCACTTTAAATGGGACAGAGCACTGCAACCATAGGTTTTGTAACTCTGTTTATGTACAGCGTGGCAAGAGCAAACCTTTGGCAATCTCCCAACTCCACAAAAGTGTTTAAATTAAAGCCACAAGATTTAATGAGATATTAGCTGAGACAGGATACTGGGTTGGATAGACCTTTAGTGTGACTCATTATGGTTATTCTTTCCACTGCATGCTTTTTATCTTGGTATTTCACATGCCACTTTGATAGCAAAAGGGGTGTTAGAGTGAATGGAAACAGTCCTGTAAGGAAAAATGGCCCGTCTCAGAGATAAAACAAACAGCTTTTGTAAAGGCCTCTGCTCCAAGTTCCCAAAATGAGGGGCTGTAGAGCACACACAATATTTCTGAGTGATTTGCATCAAGACTCAGGCAAATTTCTCTGCATCAGAGAGTACACAAAAGGTAAAGCCCTAGCAGTGCTACTAAACATCAGACGCTTGAACCAACAAGGTAGTAGTGTAAGGCCCTGTTCTCCACCAGAGCAGAGTTCACAAAGTAATAATTCTATCTTCACCAAAAGCAGGAGAGAAAGGTGGCTCAATAAAACTTGGCTGCATCCGCCCATGCCCTATGAGTGCATGGTTGGAGACAGGTGATAGCCTCCCTCACGCACATTCACTTTTTGTGGTGCATAGGAGGAAAACTGAATGAAGTTTGGAAACTGCTAACACAGCAACTCACCCACATACTGTGTCATTTTAGGCAGCCTTAACCAATTGGACAGTTCCTGCAACTTATTTCTTGTTTTCTTCTGGGCAGGGCAATTGTGCTGTGCAGCAACATTTGCACCAACAGGGCCCCTGAACTCTGCTGACTGGGAAAGGAATTGAACTCACGTTTCCTATACAGTGGAAATGTACTACAGCCATTACGTAAACCAACAGCCTCTACTCGATTTTCAAATGAATTCAAGACTGTCAGTGTGTTACAGATGGCAAAGGCATACAATTCCCAGAACGTCTTTGCTACACAGAAGTGCACAAAGGTTCAAATGGCATCTTCTGTATGTATGCACAGCAGAATAATTTCACATCCAATTTAAGTTTTCAGTAGAAAACTTATGCATCTAAGCAGGTTAGGCAGTATTTCCACTTTGCATTTATGATGCCTAAAAGCAGCTCCTTCTGTATCTCAAAGTGCAGTTTACCAATGCAGTCTTTCCATAGCAATTTTTCCACTGCTCAGACAAATATATTATTTTATTCTTCTCATGAATACTCTCTGAGGAAACTTTCCATTTAGAGCATTTTAGTATCTTACAGAATCAAAAATATTTGCTCCTCAGTGCAGTTTTTCAGTATTCAAATTCACAGAGAGATTTCTTTTCTCTGAAAACCCTGGCTTCTCTGCTGCATGAAGATTTCTTGCTGAAGAACTACACTGAAAGGAGAGTTTCTTCCTTCACTTCTTCCCACTGCTAGCTACTGCCTAAGAAGAAAGTCAGGATGGGTATGGTCTTAACCTTTTCCAGCATTCTAAGAAAATAACCGGACTAAAGTTTATATACATTAGCTACCTTTCCAAGCATAAGTTAACACTTCTCCCGTATTGCATCACTGCATAAACATCTCATAATTCAACTAAGGATCATTAAGTTTGGCCTACAAAGGAACAAGTATGAAGACATTACAACAGTAATGACTGAAAGGACATACAGCAGATTCTTTGCATTTTCAAAACTCATGCAATACTACAGGAACTGTGCAGCAAGAAAAAGGAACCCTGAAAATCCTGATTAATATGCATTAAGTAATGTGGAAAAGTAATGCAGTATTGCATCACCACCTTTTCATATTTGCTCCCTCCATTTTCAAAATTAATGAGATTTGCAAATAAAATGTTAGGGCAATTTACATTTAACTATTTATTCCTATCTCTACCAAATACTACCAGTCTTATGCATTGAAAAAGTCTATGAGGCTATTCTAAGTCAATTTCTTCTACCAAGCAATTCATCTGTATCTGTATTTATTTCCACTTGGATTTCAGTCCCATTCTGCATTCATGTTTTCCACATATTGTTCCTATTAATTTATTTTTCTTGGTGGGCACAACTGATGAGGTTGTTATACTTGCAAACATTTAAAAGAATAACAGCATTTCCTGAGAAAGGTGAGGCTGTAAAGATTTAATTAATTTAGGCTTGGTTTACACATACATATATGTATGTAAATGCAATACTGCATATAAATAGATAGGATCTCCAACAGCAACAAGTACATCAGTATCCCTCATACCATTTCTTTTTATTTCTGTGTTGGAACAAACTATTTTGGCGTAATCAGCAGTATAATTACATTCATGCCAGGAGTTTTCTACAACATTAAATATATGATTACAGATGTGGTTTTATTAAGAGGGATCAAGAAAGAAAATGATGTGTTTAAGTTACACATATTATGAGTTTTCTTTCCTTTTTTTTAACAGCAAGTATTAGAGGAACAAGGATGAAAAGTAGTCATAAAATGGTTCCATTCTGGCTAAGCAATAGTTGTACTAAGTCTATATATGAATACATGGCAATACAAACTACGCACAGTGCACAGTTTCAGATATTTCCTAACCCTGAAATCAAGCAGAAAGCAATGTTTGGACAATCTTAAAAAGAAAAGGCTAATGAGGGCATTTCTTGGGCCATGTGACCCATTTCCACAACCTTTGCTTTCTTTTTACAACAGTAAGCAAGGTTAAGGGGCATAGTTTTGTTTGCTTTCCCTCTATAAATCTAAAAACCTACCTGTAGAGAGACTAAAAAACAGAGATCTCCAAAAAGAGCTGAAGAAACACATGAAAAATTGAGAAGGGATGCAGACAAAGACCTCTTGCTGAAGTTCACAGCTGCAGTAATGGGAGCTGTGCAGAGCTGATGGCAAAGCAACTGAGTTAGCTGAAGATGAATGTCCAAGCATGTTAAGAACATGAATGAATATTGGAGACCTCAGAGAAACGTCAGCATCACATCTTGTCTGCATTTTCAGAAATCAATCTCATCTGCCTCTGCATAGACATGTGTTGTCCCTGGAGTACATATTAGCATGGCTTGTTCTGGTGTTCAAATGTTATTTTGTATTTCTCCCTCAAAACTCAAGTAAAGGCAATAACTACTACTTCACGATTATGTTTGATATTTCATTAATTTGTGCCACAGATACAATTTAAATCTCTCATTAGAAATAGTTGACTTAACAGTCAAAAGAGCACTGCCAAAACTACTGATAAAGCAAACCACTTCAATCTTCACTCCAGAAGACATTTTAGGGATAGGTAAGAAAAAAATTCAATGGACCAGTAGTTTAAATGTAATCATTCTGATTACAATTTCTATTATTAGAGGTATTCAATAGAAACAAAATAAACTCATGGGAATTAGCACTACATGCTAAGATTGCACTTCATATTTATAGCTTTGAGATATATATATATGACATATAAAGTATTACATGGATTGTATAAAGGTGCAGAGAGGATTAAAGAATTGATCATTTTTTCAGCAAATTTTGAAAAGAAGGTTTTGTATCAACTATATAAAGGCTTTATACCAACTTCCATGCTATACACTGAAGACTAAAGTAAGCAGTTTATATATATTATAACCCAAGTAAGAAGATACATGTTTTGAAAGCAAATAATCCTCTCAAATGGGATGGGCTGTTTATTTTTTATATAATTCAGTAAAGCACACAAACCCACAGATTCCTCCAGTCTACAGCAGAGACAGTTTGCATTCATGCTCCAACATCTGAAGTCGCTGAAGACTTGTATTTTTAAACAAAATTCATTCTGGCACTTTGTACTTTGTTGGATTTATTCCTACTCCAAGAGGATGCTGTGCCAGAAGCTGGTAATTAGTTATTATGGGTTAAAGAAAAAAGAGGTTTACCACAGCATTTGAGCTACTGGACTGATACAGGACTGACTGGGAAACAATATAGGATGGGCAACTTACGCAAGTAACCACACTTGGCAGCTCAGGTTTCTGGCTGCAACAAATGAATTTGAAGTCTCCCTGGAAACCATGATTTAATCCCGTCTGTGAAAAGCCTGTGCTGTTATTTCTCTCTTTATCAAACATCTTGAGATTCCATGGAACTTTCCCTCCTTGGATGGACCCAAGAAAAACAAAACAGCTAATCAATAGGATAAAATGTGACATTCAAATGGTACAGTTGAAATTAACCTTGCACACGATAATAGGATTCTGCATAAGAAATGTTTCAACTTACTCCTACAGGAAATCCAAAAGTTCAAATTTTGACTGTGCACATGTGTAAGTATCCACATTAACACACAAGGAAAGAGAAAACAATTTAATAGAAATTACTACCTGGTGCAACAGTTTGGGAAACCATTTTGTCTGTACTAAGGAATTTAGAGTTCAGTTGGGTCAGTTACAAGGAAAACAATCACTGGGACACATAATGAAATAACTAGAAATTATATAAAGTAAATATATATAATTACATATAATTAGATATCATTTAGCAATGAAACCACTATAGAAATTGGCTTAAGTCTAAGAGAAAGGTACAACAATCTGTAACAATGAGCGTTGATAAAAAGAATCATAAAGGCAACGTAAAAATGGAATCAATCCAAGAAAGAACTCCTAATGCAATTAAAAGACTATTTTTGGATCATGCCTAGTTGACAAGAGAAACACAGAATTGCTCATTAGTTACTGCTGTGGTCTCAAAGTCCTCAGAAAAGCAAGACAGCTGAGGACTTCAACATTGTCAGTGCTCCCAGATTCAAAGGGGTCCTCATAGGACAGACACACATTTCTGCTAATAGCTCCTCACCCACTTCTTTCTTTTCCCATTACATTTATTTTCTTTTCATCTTTTTATTTTAGTTCTCCACTTTTAAAAAAAGGAGGGTAGGGTTGGCTTAGCTGTTATTTGCAAAGTGATGACTGCAATATTTCTCATGAAAACAAGAGAAATGCAGTATGAAATACACAAGAGAGGATTTAAAGTAAGTTTACTGTGTAAAGGAAAGAATGTCTACAGGCTTTGTTTGCCTTCTGCAAGAAAGGAGCAGCATCAGAAACAGAAATTATAGTTTTCTGTCTTCTTATCTTTTTCTTCTACTCCTTTCTCCTTTTTATCCTCCAAACAGGTTTGGATTCCAGCACCAAGTCCATTCGTGTTATTCATTGTCTTTTTCCACAAATTATACTTAATGCTATTATTTGTTTTAGTATAAATAATGTCAAAGGCTGGAGAGGATAAGAATAATGCCATGGACCCCTGCTTTAGCCAAAGGCATCAGAACTTCACTTGAAAGCCTAGTCCTTTGCAATTCTTTAACTGTCCTCTCTCTTTTTCCATCATTTCTGGAAAAATGCAATTAAAGGTAAATCAGATTAATTTAAAAAAAAAAAATAAATCCATAGCCACAGGAAGAATTGATTAAACTATCTGTTCAAGCTTCAAAACCTAATGTTACTGTTTTACACTATTGAATGAATGGATGTTTATTCAGTCTAATGTAGTACTTTAGACTATATACAAAGGTATCATGAAGTAGACTGCCCTGTAAAACATTTGATTATATGCTAGTATTTTAACAATATACAAACTCACTGACATCTAACCAAGAAGAATCTTATAAGGGGAATAGATTAAAAGGATTTTTACATTTTCTAATTGTATGTTTTTTAAATGATAGGGTTCTTTTTACTTAGTCTTCTTTTCACTGAAAATATTGGGAATTCATTCAAAGGAGGCTGTGATGGCTGAAAAAACAAAAATACTAGAAATTCTAGAGGAATTTAGGACCTTAACTAGTAAAACTTTGAAAGAATTACAGTTTTATTCAGTGGAACTAAATCAAACCCTTAAGATTTTAAACAGTTTTTTGAGGGAAGAAAAAAGAACTTTAGCACATACATGCTCAAAGGGGAAAACAAACATTTGCTGTTTCATGTACATCCAAAATTTGGTACTTTGAGAAATACTCGCATTTCCAGATCAGTATGATCCCAAACAAAAATTAAAACCATGCAGAATTTCCACACCCAGCTGCTTTACACCTGCAAAAAGACTAAAGATATTCCAGTATGCAATCCAGCTCACTTTCTTTACACTGTGATGACTCTTACAGCCCATTATATGCAGACAATTATTTTTATTACTTTTATAAAGTATAAAATTTCTTCCTAGGCCTACCACATGGTTTCATTCAGTCCACCAAGCAACTAAGGGCAGAGTAGCTGCACAGTTGAGCAACTAATGAATGGACAAACCACATCAAGGCAGCTTTGCAAAGACACAGGATGGGCAGCAGTCCTGCACTACCCTGTCTCTGGGTAATCCGTCTGTAGAAGATTCCACTGTATTTCTCTGCTTTCACCTTTGTTCCACAAAGGTGAATAGCTTTAAGAAAAAAAACATTAAGCCAGCAGATACCATACAAAGCTCTCCGTGGACATTGTAAATCATTTTCTCCCATAGAAAAACCACCAATATTTCCCAATATTCCAGGTAGGTATCTCAAAAGGGAGCTCTTTTTCATTTTAGCATGCTTGTTAAGATCCTAGATACATTCCCTATTTCTGCTTAAAAGCCTTGTACTTCTGTGGTGGGTTGACCCCAGCTAGAGGCTAGGTGCCCACCAAAGCCCACCACTTCACTTACCACTCCAGCTGGAAGGCAGAGAGAAAATATAACAAAGCATTCGTGGGTTGAGATAAGGGCAGGGGAAGATCACTACAGGTTGCCATCACAGTCAAAACAGACTCGACTAGGGGTAAAATTTTATCACCAAACAAATCCAAGTAGGATCACAAGAAATGAAAGCATCTCTTAAAAATCCCCACACCACTTCCTTCTTTCCAGCCTCAACTTTACTCACAAATTCTCTACTTCCTTCTCCCAGTAGCACAGCGGGATGGGAAATGGGGATTGCAATCACTTCATCACGTGTTGTCTCTGTTGCTCTTCAGGGGAAGACTCCCATTCTCCAGCATGGGATCCCTCCCAGTGCTCCACAAACTTCTCCAAGCTGAGTCCTTTGCGCATGCTGCAATTCTTCATGAACTGCTCCAGTGTGAGTCCCCTGTGGGATCACAAGTCCTGCCAGGAGCCTGCTCCAGCACAGGCTTCCCACAGGGTCACAGACTTCTTCAGGCATCCACCTGCTCCAGCACAGGTCTCCTCCATGGGCTGCAGGTGGATCTCTGCATCCCCGTGATCCTCCATGGGCTCCAGGTGCACAGCTGCCTCACCATGGTCTTCACCACGGGCTGCAGGGGAATCTCAGCTCTGGCACCTCAAGCACCTCCTGCCCCTCCTTCTGCACTGACCCTGCAGAGTGCAGGACTCTCCTGCAGAGCTGCTCCTCCCACATTCTCACTCCTCTCTCTGGCTGCAGTTGCCATTGCACAGGTTTTTTCCTCCGTAACTACATTATCCCAGAGGCACTACCACCATCACTGATGGGCTCAGCTTTGGCCAACATCAACTGCAGATCTATCTCGGAGTCAGCTGGCATTGACCCTGCAGACACAAGAGAAGCTTCTGGCAGCTTCTCAGAGAAGCCACCACGGAACCCCCACCAATACCAAAACCTGCCCACGCAAACCCAGTACAACTTCACACATCCAAACATTCTGTTCTATTTTGTCTCAGTCTTGGAGCAACAGTGCGTATTGAGGTGATTATCTATGGAATTGTAACATCAAAACCGACATTTCTTAAGTTACCTACATAGAATAAACTGATGAAAATGATTATTCTGGATTACATAGGAAGCACTGCTGTTTGTAGATGTCCCTCAGTGTCTGCTAATAAACATGTTTCTGATTATCTAAATAATGGCCTTTAAGGAAGTAATTTAGCTCCTTGTGGAGGTGTCAGCATTGCTACAGGTCACTGAGAGAGAATCTAGAGGAAGGTCAGATGCCTGAAGGACTCTGGGGCACTCTTGGGGTATGGGGAGTGAGGGTGCAGAAGCTGCATGCAGTCCTGGTCAGTACTGTCTTGGAGCTGAGGGAGTCTAAGTGGGAGACAGGAATAAAACCAGTGAGTGTCTCTTCCTCTCTCACCCATCCCCAACCTCTCTGCCTAAATGCAGAGAAAGCTGCAGGGAGATCTCACTGCAGTCTTAGAAATCTCAATGTTCAAAACTGCAGAAAATTATTCCTCTGCCATTGCAGACAATTCCCTACAAGCTGGCACTGCAAGGATGGAGTGGGGGTGGAAGGCTGTATCCTGTTCCATCTTGCCAGTTTACTCATGGGAAGAAGGCAAATTCTTTCCTCCCACTCTATGTCTATGAAGAAATCTTCAACATATGGGTTAGAGAGTTGTCTGGCCCCCAGGCATGAGACTTGCTCCTATACTCAGCAGTGATCACAGTCATAAGCACCCATCACCCATACACCTCTTAGGTTCCCGCCAGGGAAACGGATTAAATCAGGCATTTTTCACCCTCTTTTGAGCAATAGTTAAATAGTATTTACCAGAAGACCTACCACAGACTATTCTGAGAGATTACATATTTTATTATATGGATTATATATTATAACCCATACAGTAAACAGCCAAAGACTTTCCCTTGAGGACATGGTTTAAGGGTGAACATAGTGACAGCTGGACTTGATCCTAAAGGTCTTTTCCAGCCTTAAGAATTTTATGATTCTATTCTGTCTCCTTCATACCATTCCACTTGCTACTTTTCTGTTCAAGAGAACAGTGCAAACAGTTCTGCTCTTTGCTTCTTTTTTACATGAAGGGGCCTAGAATTTCGTAATAATTCAAGAGTGTCACATTTCTGGATCAGCCAACTTGACTTAAATTAGACACAGGTGAATTAAATGGCCATGAGAGGTTAGAGCAGTATAGGGAACATTTTTTCATTCAAAAACAGAGAATTTTTCCATAGTTCCCATATCTCAAAATATACAAGACATAAGTAACTTATTTCCCACAGAGTCCATTAAGAAATGTCTACAGTCACCAGTGGAGGTTGCAAAAGGATGAATAAAGCAGCATGGCACACTTACTAGGACCTATGGCAAGTTGCTTACACAGTATATTGATGGTAATAGACAGGCCTGAATGAAGTATAGGTCATGCTTTATTGCATAATCAGGTGTACAACTTAGTTTTCAGAGAAATACCATAATTTTTTTTAAAAAACCCAGATTTTATATTATTGTAAATTTCAATACAAAGTTAAAAAAAAAAAAAGTGAAAGGAATACATTATTATTTGTGCTAGAAACTTGACTTTTCTAAAGATGCCAAATGCATTTTCAGACATATTCCAGAGCTATTCCACTTGAGATGAGCTTTTCCTTTTTAATATCAAACTCATGCTCTTAGAAAAGTGGTAAATTTCAGGTTTGTTTGTTTGTTTATTTGAAAAGAATTTATATACAAAAGGGAAACATAATACATTTTGTGTTCCCAAGAACATTTTTTGAGCATCACTTAGAGCATTTCAGAGCAAACACTTAGGGTGTTTCTAGGTGTTTATTGTGGCACTGGAAGTTAAGGATTATACAGTTAGACAAAAGCACTATGCATGCAGTCTTAATGACTTCATATAAAGAAGGCTTATGGAGATAAATGTATGTGTTAAATGTCAATTTGTATTTCCTACAGTAAATGAAAAGCCATTGTTTAACAGCATTACTAGCACAGATTCTTCAGACCATGGTGTTCTGCAGCCTCCCTTTTGGGAGTGATCCTTTTTATTAAATCCAATGCTTAACTGTCTGCCAACATTCCCAAGAGTCTGACCATTTTTCATCACAACACTAAAGATTCTGGAGGTAATAATAGCAATTTTTGCCCCAGTTAATTTATAAATACTAGTTACAAAGCAGTTAGTTACAAAATGAGGTGCTGCTGGTTCTTGTTGTGGTACAACCCAAAATCTAGAGATTCATCAGTGCCTGCATTTATGCTCTGGAGAACCAACATAAAGTAATTTGGTTTATATTTGTTCACCATGTTGATGAGATTCATAATGATTTTATAGTGTTATTAGAAAATACACATTAGCTTTTAAATTGTGGGATTGATAAACTATTGAAAATTTAGTAAAACTGCAGCATGAATAACTATTTAATACACATGGGAAAAAATAAAGAGGAAAAAAGTTATATACCCAACTTATCCAACATAGAGCAATAAATAATTTATGTTAGACAACATACACATAAAAAAAAAATCAAAATGGATCCAGATGAAGAGTTTCTAAACACAGTCCCTCTTATATGATGCCCCCGGTCTATGAAGTTTGCTTCACAGATAAAATTTTACTAGACTTAATTACCATGAATTTTAAAAAGACAGGTTCAAAAATGCAATAAAGCTTTGTTTGTGTATTTTTGTCCTCTAGTAAGGTAAGAGGTAAGAACACAGTATGACTGAGAGGAGTTGAAACCTCTGTACCAGAGGGCAATCTCCTGGTGGTGAAGGTAGCCTGGAGTCAGGCACAGCCTCTGCCAGGCAAGTCCGGGCTGTCAGTGCTACAGAGCATCACTGAGTGAGTGGCAGGGAGATACTTCTCCAGTTCTGCTCAGAGATATTCTGAAGGGGAAAAATCCTAAAGAAGCTGTTAAGTGTGCTATTGGCTACAAGCCGATAATAATGTTATCTGTGCCAAAGAATATAGAGAATTTTGTACAGAATTTAATACTAAGGGAGAGACAGACAAATTCATTGTCATTGAAGTATGTCATTGCCTACATTTGGTGCTGAAGTATAAAAAATATGTAAACTTTAACACAGACATGCAAAAATAAATATAGCCTTTACCTGCAAGTTGTAAAACTAGCATCTGTGGGTTTAGACAAAACCAATTACTGTACAGAGTGTGAATTCTTCAACTTAAAATGACTGGATAGACTGCATTTTCCACTAAAAAAAAACCAATAGTGATCTCAATGGATCATAAAATCTGCACCTGGACTGTAATTTGTTGTGTTAAGGCCTAAATAAACAAAGCATTGTCTCTACAACTGGGTCTGCAAACAAAACAGATCAGGAAGTCATCAAAATAAATAAGCGTATATGTTACATCATATAACTTGAAACTTTAAATACCAGCTATTCTATTTCCAGTTACAGAATGATACGCAATGCTCAAACCTCCACCTAACATTGCTTTTCATGTAAAAGAAACAAAAACTATTCCTTGAAGTTCTATTACTCCAACTTCTACAATATGTTTACAAAATACAAAACTACTGAAATATTGAATCCTATGAGAATGCTAACTTAAACCATTCAGGGTAATTTTATAGAAGTTATATTTGCCACTGCAAAAATTGTGGTATTTGAAGGTACTTTAAGACCTCAATAATTATGTTAGCGGTGTGTGAATTCTAGGTAATCCACACAACAGGCTGAATAATTTCATATGGTTATTTACAATCTCAGATTCATTTTGTATAACTGTCATCTCCTTAAAAAAAAAGTGGTTTTGGAGGAATCTGTGGTATAGTATCAAGAGCCAAAGATGGTATGTATAGTATCATATATCCTTCTCTTACATAAACTGTAAGAAATAGATCCACTCTGACTAAAATGGAGTTCTTGTCTCTGAGCCTTATTCCAAAATGTGTGATTACATTCTTGGCTTTTATTTGGGATATATAATTCATCAGAAGTCACACAATTTAGCTGTAACTTAGCCATAGCAACTAGCAACTATAACATAATCCATAAGCATGCTTTATATTTCAGTTCTTTAAAATCAAATGCTGTCATGTATGTTTAGGAATGAACTTGTTGAAGATGTACTCTACCTATGTACATGATTATTGGTTCTCAGATAGTACTAAAGGAGAAAAAAGTGCATATATAAATACAGAAAGCCAGTTTCTTTTCAGTCATACTGTAAAATAAGTTTCCATGAAAACAAAAATAGACTGAAAATATCAACTACTGAAAAAGGTATAAGCAAACAAAAACTAGAAAATAACCACTTCAGGAAAAAACTATGAAAATGTCTGTATCATAAAAGGACATAGGATTATTTTGTAACAATTGTCATAATAATTATTAATATTTTCTAAGGTATCAAAATGTTGTCAACATCCTGACCTATTCATTTTCAGGAGAGAAAGGCTACTTCTTTTTTATGCAAAGAAGAAAATAGGTTAATGATTTAAAGTGATTACATATTTACTTCAGGTGTTAATCATCAGTGCCTGAGTTCTATTGTGGTATTAATGTAGCAGAGTTTTCAAAATGTAATTACCATATAACAGAATTTTCATAGCTTTTTGACTTCTGAGCAAGATTTCACTGCCTGCAGTTGCCCAACTTTTCAAAGGCATCCTACAAAATATTATGCAGGAGCAGGAGACATGTATCACCCAGATCTATTTAAAAATCAGATACAGTGACCATGTGTAGTGGTTTGAGTTCGTTCACCTGAGTTTTTTGGTTAAACGCTAGCACACTTACCAGATTTTATTTAATTTTGCTGTGAGATAAGGATTAGGAGTAGGTAAAGCAGGCTCAAACTTTAAAGAATATAAAGAAAGTTTATTAACAGATTTAAAAGGAAGAAAAAAACATTAAGAACCAGAAGAAACCCGTCAGAACACTTTTGCTCTTCCCACCTCTCCATTTTTTTAATGACAATACAAAAAAACAACACTTTGACTTTCAGTCAGTTTACCACTTCTAAATTAGTCTTTCTTCAGTCATTTAGGGAGAGGAGTTTTCTCCTGCTTTACCATGTTGACTTCTCCACAAGAAATACAGTTCTTATGGTTTTCAGCTTCACAACTAGCAGCCGCCCAGGAGAAAAAGATCTCTGCTTGTTGTGGAACGTCCCTCCCACACCAGTAGCTTTCCCACTGCTACTACGGTGGGTTATGACAGTTCATGGGGTGTTTTTTTAAGGATGAGTTGTTCTACTACTGCCGCAAAGAAATCCCCTTCTTCTATGACTGGCAATGTAAATTTCCTTTGACCATTCCCCGGGGCAAGGGATCTGGATTACAGCTTCTTCTCTTCTCTGCTCAAATTTCTCATCAGGCTGCAATTACTTCAATATCTACTTATCTTCACACAGGTGCCTTGATTCACTGGCTGCACTGGCTGCAGGTAGAACGTCACATCCCCCCTTAGACCATTTGTCATATATTACAGGGAATATTTTAGCTTGGTCTCAATCATGGTTTCACAGAAGAATTTTCAGCTTTTACTTTGTAGCACTCCTCATGCTCCTTCCCTCTAAGCTTCAGCTCTGCTTCTCTCACTGACTTTGAGTCTTTATGCTGTGTTTTTGTAAGTGTCCTCACTCTTCTTCTATCTGTGCAAGAGCAGATCAGTTTCTGCAAGTTTTATTTGGGTAACGAAAGGGTTAATTTCTTTCTCGGGCCTCTGCAACAGTCCCATGATTTTTCCCGGGTTGTTTAAAAAGTCTGAGCCGGGCTGCAGAAGCAGTTAAGAGTCTCAATAGCCTCGCTCTGCGAAGCTGGCCTGGCCCGGAGGGAGCCGGCCTGGCCTCTGCCCGGCCCAGAGCAAGGGCTGGGCTCTGCGAAGTTGACCCGGCCTGGAGGGAGCCGGCCCGGAGGGAGCCGGCCCGGCACTGCCCGCTGTAGTTAAAATGTTTTGCCCAGCAGCCGGAGATCTCAGGCCGAGTCCTACCCCACGTTCAGCTGTACTGCTGCAAACTCCCTTCCAAACCTCCCCCCCCTCCCCGCTCTGAGGAGGGGAGGCGGGGGGGAAAAGGCAAGGGCCCAGCCTTACCAGAGAGAGAAGCACAGGACTTGCTTCTCTGGCAGCAACAGGACAAGAAAAGAGAGTTTTTTCTCAAGTGTATCTCTCTTAAATATAGTTTTTTCCCTGGAGGCGGAACAACTTTTAATTAGATTATACACCCATCAATACTCAAAACTAGCTGGTTACTGGCTCTGTTTCCCAGGAAGCAAGGTGCACTACTTCCTGCACCATAGGTCACTTGAAAGACTGACCCTTCTTGGGTAAACCCACGACACCATGAAACAAATTCAAAACTGCATGTGATCAAGTGTTGAAGAACAGATAAAATCAGGTCTTCTTCAAAGGAAATGCTCTGTATTGGACAGCTCCAGGATGGTTTTGTTGAATGCCTTTTTCTTACTACTGTCAGGTACCATCAAACCATGAACTACTGGTAACTACAGTGAGTACTTAGTAAGTATACTTATGCATACACAGAGAAGAAATTCTCCTTTGCTAGGAACACCTCTTCTGAGGGCAGATACCTTATTTAAACCCAGATCAGAAAAGAAAATAAGAGATAAAATAAATGGAATGTCTCTACTCTTTAGGAAATAAAAATTAATCTTTTTCTTGGTACTACTTAGCTTTCTTGAGGACAACTATGTGCTTCTGAAAATTAGGTGCAGCTGTCCTCTCTTTTTGAGCTCCTTAATGAAATCCTCTGCGTTCCGGCTTCCCTCCCCTTTTTGGCAAAACTTGTCAATGTTCATTTCAGCCCAGTCATGAGCACGCCATGGACATGTGGGCCCCTTTGCACAGCAAATGGACTTAATCACAGGGGCATACAATTACATTCCTTTCTTCTCATTGAAAATTCACCAGGGAATAACAAACATAAACCTCCATTGTCTAGGACCTTTAAAAAGAATTTTCTGTTATTCCTATTCAGCAAATCTTCCTCCCCTTCTCTACCCCTTATTCTTTTCCATGGTAGTAAAACAGCAGAAAACCTCCTTTATCATTTTATCTTCTATCATACTGCAAGGGTATATTTTTCACAGTTTAATATATAATTTAGATACAGAATTTAGATAAATTTTATCATCAGTGATTTCTCTTGGCTTGTTTCATTCTACATAGGACCTGAAGAATTCTCAATTCTACTTTTCAGGGATAGGAAAAAATGCCTCCAGGTCTCCCAAGTGCCATTATTTCCCCATTTTTCTTTTTCTCTTCACTTCCAGACAGATCTATTCAAAAAGCCACTTAATTTATTTTGTTGGTGTGCTTAGGCTTGCCATTTGATGTTCACTTTCTCTGCAAGTGACAGTTCTGAAACACAAAGAGGACTTCTTTTCAGTAGGTGAGAATTTCAATTTCTTTTCAGTAGGAAAGATACTTAGGGGGGTTGTCTTTGAAAATTCTCCTCCACATATTAACACTTTATATTATTATATTTCCACATGAAGTTTCACTTAAAATAACTTGCTGTGAAGGAAAGGGCTGCACTTTAACTCCAATGTTCTTGGCTGTACTTTTCCACACTGTTCTATCCCATGAGTTGACAGTCAATCTCATGGTATATCTCAAAACTTCTCTCACTTTCCCCCATTCAGCTCTGCTCCCTCCTAATGGATTTTTTTTAAGCAAAATGTGATAACTAGGCAGGTACCATTCCACTTGGGAAAAGCAGGCACACAGCTTCTTACCAAGATACTAGCATTCAGTTCAGCTTATATTCTGCCAGGAGTGATCTACTTTACCCCTTAAAATCCTGTGCTGTCAGGCCCAAGACTTTAAGAGCTGGAGACTCCCATGTCCATTTCCCATGGGTAATCAAACGTCTGATAAAATGGAAGTCCAGTATTATGTAACTTTCCCCTGGTTTTTTGTCTTGGGCATAAAGTCTAATCTCAGAGCCACTTCCCAAAGAAGGCTTTTTTGAAACATTTCCCACAGCTAAGAAAGGAGTGAATTCACAACACTAACAGTTCTGCATGGTCCATTTCCGCTTCTTCTATCAAGTCATGTTCTGCATAATTCACTCACCCCTTAAGTCATTGCAAAGATGTGCCTGCCTCCTCTTCTCCACACAGGAGAAACACTGCAGCTATGCTTACAGTGTTTACTGTGCCTTTTTAATCAACTGGGAGTACTATCCTATCTTTTCTATATGCAATGAGGAAAGGTGAAACAGTAGAAAACCAGGGTCAGATCCCAAGTGCAAGTAAGGAGGAACACACTGATCTGGTCAAGGAAGGTTGCAACTGAAGAGGTTTAAACAGCCTTGCTTAGATCTCTGTCTAATGGAGTCTCTCTGGGACACAGCTCCAAGATATCCCAGGGTATCCCAGGTGATTGAAAGACTAATAAAAAAAATTTATACATCTGAGGATAATGAGGGCAGTACTTTTCTAATTGCACCTATAATTTGAACCTTTTCAGTGTCCAGTATCAGAAAAAGAATTAAGTACCACTTAATGTACCTTCCCTCAAATGTATGCATTACACTGATAGTCTACAAAGCTGATTATGCTTGCTGGCAGCTCCCCTGCTGGTTTGGCACAAGTTCACACAATTCTGCACACTTTAGTGAAGCAAAGGTTATACCACAAATATCAAACTGACCTCAATAATTTGATATTTTTATAAACTGTACTCTTAATACAACCATGCAAATTTATCTTGACTTCTATAGATATGATCCTGCAAGCTCTTGTGGAATTAGGGATCTTATAAGGGGGTGGGAATTGGAATTACCTACTAAAACTAAAAGAAGCACAGGGTACTTTTGACAAGACTTCCCAAGTGTCTATGGAAGGCTAAGCCTAGATGTACTCCTGCTGTTATACCAGCTGCAGCACTCTTCATTTATGTGTCTTCGAGTCACCTTAACTGGGCTCAGTTTTATATGCTGAAACAGCTTTGACTGAAAAGAAAACTTTTGGAAATAATTAAGATTACTTAGTGAAGAAAGTACAGATTGTTATAACATATTTTGGAAAATATAAGCTGGCATGCCTTAAAAATTGTTGGCTTAATTTCAAACTAGAGCTCAGGGTTTGTTTTTGTCTTCTACTTTCTGCTGATGTAGGATAAAAACGAGTTCAGGCAAGTTAGGACATGTTTTATCATCACCATGGCTCTGAAGATTCACACAAAAGGGAAAAGAACTTTCAGTTTGGATAATGCAAATCAATATTGTATATTTGGTAAGTTGGACTAAATGCAAAAAACCACAGAGCTTTGGGTAGAGTAAGTGGTCTTTAAAAGATACAAAAAAGTTCTGAGCTAATCAAATGTCAGTGTTAATGTACACTCCAGCCACAGAAGATGGGACACTCTTCATTCTGACAACTCAATTACTACCTTGCAACGACAGCTTGGGTAAAGACACTTTTCTAGCATATTCAACAGATAAAAATATTTTTTAAATATGCTACAAGTTTTATCACACAGCACATATACAGCTGTGTATATGCCACATTTAAAGCCCTCCCAGATAATCTTAACTTTCAAATTAAAACATACAAACCCCCAATGATACCTTCTTCATTCAACATCTTTTACACCCACAGACAAACCTGCACACTTGTAAGCAAGCAGTCCACTTCTTTACCTGTGCCAAAGAAGATGGGAATGGCAGAACTGCTGATTAGCACCTATTTACACAGTACTCTGCCATCTCCAAGGACAGAGATGAGTGTATGTGAGGCAGACTTGCTGTACCTCTCTGCCAGACGTCTCTCATGTCATGCAGGACTCCAGAAGGAGTAAATCTCTCTCCAAAAGGTTACTGAAGTGCTGTCTTCACCTCTGCATAGGCCCCTCACCTCTCTTCACACCTCCCTTTATGACCTTCTCAACAGCCAGAACAAGTGATACTAATTGCCCAAAGCTTGGGATAGACTGGCAGGGGGCAATGAAGAGACAAAGAAAAAATGTTAGTTTGAGTAAAAATGGATGACTGCAGAGGCGATAAAAGGCACCCCACAACGTGGGACAGTAAAAAAAAAAAACAATGAGAAGAACTGGTCTGGATGGAAAGTGTGAGGGAATAAAAGAAACTCTGCTGCCACAGATCTCTGCCAAACCTTCACTGTCCTGAAAATGTCCTGAGCCCTGCTCATGCCTCTGTCCTCTTGTCAGCTGTCAGAAGATCCCCACTGCTAATCTCACAGCTAAAGGGCCCTTGCAGCCACTTCTCAACCCTTCCTGCCCCAGAGGACCTGCAATTCATTCTAGTCCTTCCTTGTCTTCCCCTCTGCCATCTCCATAACCTGTTCATTTTTCCACATCTATACCTATTTCTGTCATTACTAAGAAGCCTCCAGCCTCTCTTTGTTATTAGTTCTAACTAGAGCTTCAGAGCAAGCTACCAGAACTAAAGAACAGAGAGACAAATCTTGGAATATAAAAATCTGAATTATGAAGAGGCCTTAAACTACAAATATACAAGGTGGAAATGTGTATTTCCTGTGTGCTAATACAGTACACTTAACAGGCTTGTTTTGAAAAGACAGAAAATTCAAGGAAAAATGTAAATCTCACTTGGCATGAATGATAGTTTTATTTTGTACCACACCAAGATCAAACAAAATTCCCTGCAATTTTTGCATGTTCTTAGTTATAGAGAATGGGTGTCATTCCAGTGCCTGTGTTTTACCTACAGCAGCTATTAACTTCTCATTATTTAAATCCTGTTTTACCTACAGCAGCTATTAACTTCTCACTATTTAAATCCTGTTTTACTACAGCATGAGGCACATTGATAAAAAGATCAATTACTCAACATTGAAATGATACAAATCATGCAAAATTCCAAAAGGTTGACGTATATTTACTTTGTACTCTCCTTTCCTCTCATAGTATTATTCAGTATGATCAATGCTGCTCATCTCTCTAGTCTGTATCTGCTGTTAATCATGAATAGTGTGCCTGACATCTACCCTTGAAGGCTAAATCAATCAGCAGTGCTTTAAAACAATGCCTGTGCAGATTAATTTGGAAAAGTTTCTTTTGTAAGTCTCATGGTACCCCAGTACCACAGAAACCAGAGAAAGGAAAAAAGTCTCTTAAGCCATTTTTTTCTATGTTCCCATAGGCCTAAGTTTTCTTCTACCATACATTGTGTTTTTCCACAGCCAGACCAGTTCTAAATGAAAGAACACAGAAGCCTTGCAGGGTTCAGCCTGTTTTCATGGGCAAAATCAGGGAAGTAATGTCAAGCCTTGATTATTATGGGGCTGTTCCTATTCAACAACACAATGTGTATCGCCATGGTATAGCAATGACAATTTTCTGCTTACCCTAAATTTCACTCCAGATGAGTAGCAATGGCTACTTGCAAGCAGACCTGGCTGGTGGAGCCACCGTCAATCCAAAGATCTGAGCTTGGCCACCTCTGGTGCTCAAGGAGGTGCACTGGACTCTCCATGCAGAGCATGCACAGCAGGCAGCAAACCTACACATTCCTACACATTCTAGGAAGGGCAAGCCAAGGAAGTGCTGCAGAACAATGAGGTGCTCAAGCACACGCCTCTATCGCAAAATACTTGTTCTAGAGGCCACATCATTTTGTGTAACCAGGGGAGCTAAACTCTCAGGCAGTCTCTTTGTGACTGTCACCCTGGGACAGGTGGCAGAGCTGGCCTTCCAGTCTGTGTAGGCTCACCCTCCCTAAAGCCCATGTTTTCAGATATTTCAGATACCCACTACTGTGCTAACAGGTAGATTTCACACGTTTTCAACACAAAATTTGGATCAGTGAAGCTTTGAAACGTGTCAAGGGCTCATGGCACCAACAGGCCTTCACCAGTCCCTTCCCACAACTCGAGACCCCATATCAGCCCCCCAGGGCCATCAGCCCCTGTCCCAGTGATGCCACAGCGCAGCCCAGGCTGGCCACAGGCCCCATCGAGCTGCGTCTCAGCACAAGTCCCCATCCCAGCCTGGCCTCAGCCCACTCCCAGGAAAGTACCAGATGTGCAGGGCTGGGGCTGCCCTGCTGTCCTCCAGAGATTCTGCTTTGTGCTGGGGCAGTGGGACAGGCCAGGCTCATCCCTGCCACCCCTCCATGGAGAGCCCCCACTGCTGTGCCCTGACAAAATTCATCCTTTGAAATGATTCAGAGAAAGTCTGACAGGGTCCAGTGCAACAAACCAGAAAAAACAAATGAAAGACATTTTATAAGGCACATCTTGGTTACTTCAAGCACTCTAGCCTGCCACACCACCGTGGGTGTGATGGAAAGCAGCTGAGAAGCAAGGAGCCGAAGATGCCTCAGGAACAGCACGTCTTCAGCAGGGTTACTGGGCTCAGCTCTGGTCATGTCAGCTCCAAGAAGAGAAAAAAGGCAGAAACAAAGACATCTTAATAAAACAGATTACTAAGAGCATTGAAAGGGGTTCTTTTTTCATAAAGAGACACTGGAAAGATTGAATCAGCTTTATTCAACGCCTCTCCAAATAGTAAGGGCAGAACACAGGGACACAAAATGATAACAAATAATCTAGAAAGACAGGTTAGACCTTGTCGGTTCCCACTCTTATGAAATAGGGATGTTCAAAAAACTTAAGTGATCCTTTTTTGGACTGAGAAGCTAATTTCTGGATGCAAAGAATGTGGTAGAATTTTTAATATACTTAACATTTAAATTCATAATAATACAAAGAACAACACAATACAAGAATATTGAGCAAAGCAGCAAAAAACTCTAGGTAATGGAGGTAAGGGAAGAAAACCACCAAGACTCATTTCAGTCAGCTATTTCTGTAATTAGTTTGGCTAATAACTGCACCGGGCAAAACTTTGTTAAATGTAGTAGGATAAACTGGAAATTTCAGAGTATGCTTGAGAACTGAATTATATTCTGAGTACTTTCCAAGATGATAATCATAGCCAATACAGACATTAATTAAACCAAAGCAGTTCTGCCTCATGGACTTCCTGAGACACTCTGGTAATTACTGAGGACCGGAAGGAAACAATATGATACGCTTTGCTATCAAAACTAAGCTGAAATTTCCTAACATTTACCAATAAGCCAATTTACTGGCTGTGATGGTGCCAAACCAATGTGTGCTGTTCATCAGCAGATAATCCACCACTGCTCATAGACTTCAATGGCAAATGCAGTTTGAGCAGAAGGGAGAAGAATCACAAAATCTAGTATAAAAGTTGGGCATGTGAGTGAAATATTATAAATGCATCACTGAGCCATGTTTACCTCACAAAGTTGGTTCTTTGATATGCATGATCATCATTAAGAGTGTAGGAGTTCACAGGCTGGCCTCCTAGTTGTCTCTGCCACCCCTGGAACCTTTAAGGGACCCAGAGAGGTCATTTAGTGTCTCTGACAACAGGAAGGCACAATCACATTTGTCTTCAGGATTTCTGGTAAGTGATTGGACAATCAATGCTCAATTACCTGTACAAGGACTTTCCCTACCAATTTAACCTAATCTCTCCTGCAGTAGCTCATCAAGCTGGCTCTTGTCATGTCTTCACTGGCTGTGGAGAAGAGTTTGCTTCCCACCACTCTGCAGCAACCAATTACAGAGTTAAAGATTGTTATCACATCTCTCATCAGTTTTTGCTTCCCTAGACTGCAACATTCCAGTTCTTTCACTGTTTTCCCATAGATTATGTTCTTTAGATCTCTGACTACCTCTGCTACTCATCTCCTGCCCAACTGGTAAGACTCTGCTGGAACTCTGGTGTCCAGAATCCCAGACAGTACTGATACCAGATACAAACCGCAAAGTCACAACTACCAAGAACTGCCATCACACATCTGCAACACTCCTGTTATGCATCCCCGAATGAAATTTCTCTTGACTTTGCACATCTTTAACGTGTTGGATCCTGTCAAAGTCTTCATGTTGGAAATTAAATTTCCTAAGGAAACTACTTAGCACAATTCTTCAAATAAATATTTTGTGCTCATCCTTTAGTTCAGTACGATGTATTTAAACAAATATTTGAGTGATCTATAACAAGAACCACCACAATCAATAAGGTTTGGGGAAAACTTCCAAGTAAGTTTACTAACTCTAACAGATCCACAAGGCTTTCTCAGGTGCCTGAAAGCTGGAAGACTTTCAGAATCAACCAGTGAACTCATTTCCCAGCCTTTTAGATCCTCAAATTGAAGACCAGATCCTTTCAGTACAGTAAATACCATGTACATCCAAGTATTACACAACTGACTAGCAAAACTCTGAAGTGGACCACAGAAAAAATTTTTCTTTCCAGGTATAGAAACAAGTACAATTGCAGTTATTATGAACCCTTCTACTTGACTTATTCTTGTAAAGTCTGTACTCCCATGCCACAAACTATTAAACAAGTTAACCAGTAAGCTGGTTCTGGTTATGGTGCAAGAATAAAGTAGGTTTCTGTATGGCACAGAAGGACATATCAGGACATAAATTATTTCATCTTGTGCCAATAAAATAAGCGAGGATGTCATGCTAGTCCAGTCTGCTGCACGCACCTTAGTCACGTTAAAGGTGAATAAAAGGTAAAAATAAAAAAATAAACCAACCCCGCATCAGTGACACAGTCCACCGTCAGCTCCCTGCTGAGAAGGAGGCACAAGTTTCCTTACCTCAGCCCCACGGCTCTGCGGCGCCCACGGTCCCCACGCCCGGCTGCCGCGGTGGCCGAGGCCGCCCGGGGGCTGCACCTGCCCGTGCCCGTCCAGCGTCCGTCCCCCTCCCGGCTGTGCCTGCAGCGAGGGCAGCTCCGCAGGGATGCGGCCCCCGGGCAGCCCGCCCGCCCCCCGGGAC